>SJYV01034719.1:0-169667 GCA_006410875.1 Neotragus pygmaeus | reverse complement strand
TTTTTTTCATTTTTTTTAATTTTTACTTTATTTTGCTTTACAATACTGTATTGGTTTTGCCTTAAATTGACATGAATCCACCACTGGTGTACATGAGTTCCCAATCCTGAACCCCCCTCCCACCCCACATCATCTCTCTGGATCATCCCCGTGCACCAGCCCGAAGCCTCCTGTATCCTGTACCAAACAGACTGGCGATTCGTTTCTTACATGATAGTATACATGTTACAGTGCCATTCTCCCAAATCATCCCACCCTCTCCCTCTCCCACAGAGTCCAAAAGTCCGTTCTATACATCTGTGTCTCTTTCGCATACAGGGTTATCATTACCATCTTTCTAAATTCCATATATATGTGTTAGTATACTGTATTGGTGTTTTTTGAATGTTGGGTTTAAGCCAACTTTTTCACTCTCCTCTTTCACTTTCATCAAGTGGCTCTTTAGTTCCTCTTTGCTTTCTGCCATAAGGGTGGTGTCATCTGCATGTCTGAGATTATTGATATTTCTTCCAGCAATTTTGATTCCAGCTTGTGCTTCATCCAGTCCAGCATTTCTCATGATGTACTCCACATATAAGTTAAATAAGCAGAGGGGCGATATACAACCTTGACATACTCTTGAGCCACGTGGGAAGCCCATTATTCTGGTGCCTAGGTTGTATTACATTTTTGACCTATAGTCTTTCTCATTAAGTAAACTGTAAGCTCCTTGAGAACAGGAGCTGTGTTTAATTCATTACTGGACACAAGGCTGCTCTACAGTGGTGGACACAAATGACATACTTAGGAATCTTTTGTTAAGTGAGCCGCCACAGTGAGAAGCCCATGAACTGCACTGAAGCATAGCACTTGTGCGCCACAGCCAGAGAAATGCCACGCAGCAGAGAAGACCCAGCTCGGCCAAACATAAGTAAATAAGTAAAATTTAAGAATTATTTTTTAAATGAATGGATGGATAGGTGGGTGACAGCAGTAGTTGGTGTTTACTATTAAAATGGCTTGAACTCTTGGATCTCCTTCATGCATTATAATTATAATTGGTTAGAAACTGTGATAAGAATCGACTATGTTCCAAGGAAGACATTAGGGTGAGTGATGTATTTCTTACACATTTGAGGAGGTATCTTCATAATCAACAATTTTAGTTCATCCTTTTCCCTCTTACTCTGAGAATAGTCAATAAATTGTGGGAAAATAAGACATAATTCTTAAAAATTATTCACAGATTATTTATTGAGCATCTACTGTCCAAAGTGGTATGTGTCCTGGGTACACCCAGATTCTATCTTCAAGGAGGTTAAAATAATAAACTATAGTTTATTTTTTTTAATTTATGTTGGAGTCCAGTTGATTTACAATGTTGTATTAGACAGCGAAGTGAATCAATTTGCTGTATATGTATATGAATCTATTATACATATCCATATATCCTCTCTTTTTTAGATTATTTTCCCATGTAGGTCATTATACAGTATTGAGTAGACTTCCCTGTGCTATGTAATAGAGCCTTACTAGTTATCCTTTTTATATATAGTAGTATATGTATCAGAGAAGGCGATGGCACCCCACTCCAGTACTCTTGCCTGGAAAATTCCATGGACAGAGGAGCCTGGTAGGCTGCAGTCCATGGGGTCACGAAGAGTCAGACACGACTGAGCGACTTCACTTTCACTTTTCACTTTAATGCATTGGAGAAGGAAATGGCAACCCACTCCAGTGTTCTTGCCTGGAGAATCCCAGGGACGGGGGAGCCTGGTGGGCTGCCATCTGTGGGGTCACACAGAGTCAGACACGACTGAAGTGACTTAGCAGCAGCAGCAGCAGCAGTATATGTATGTCAGTCCCAGTCTCACAGTTTATCCTTCTCCTCCTTTCCCCTCCCGTAACAATAAATCTCTTTTCTACATCTGTGACTCTATTTCTGTTTTGTAAATAAGTTCATTTGTACCATTTCTTTAGATTCTACATGCCCATCCATGTTGCTGCAAATGGCATTATTTCTTTCTTTTTTATGGTTGAGTAGCATTCCATTGGAGAAGGCAATGGCACCCCACTCCAGTACTCTTGCCTGGAAAATCCCATGGACTGAGGAGCCTGGTGGGCTACAGTCCATGGGGTCGCTAAGAGTCAGAGACGACTGAGCGACTTCCCTTTGACTTTTCACTTTCATGCATTGGAGAAGGAAATGGCAACTCACTCCAGTGTTCTTGCCTGGAGAATCCCAGGGACGGTGGAGCCTGCTGGGCTGCCATCTATGGGGTCGCACAGAGTCGGACACGACTGAAGCGACTTAGTACTAGTAGTAATATTCCATTAAACATATGTACCACATCTTCTTTATCCATTCTTCTGTTGATGGATATTTTATATATCTGTAACAATGCCTTATTGAAAACAGTCATCACTGAATTCAGAATGTAGAAAAGATCAGTTTTCTCATGCTTAATTTTTTGCTACAAGCCCCAGCACTATAGATTATAACATTCCAGTATTAAGTACTGATTTGGAACCAGACAAATTGAGTAACATTTTATAGTCTTTCTTTCTTATCTATAGAGTAAAGATAACCTTCCTCTTGGGGTTCATTTTACTGTTGAAGTGGGATAAGATATAAAAACTACTTAGAACCCTGCGTGGCATAAGGTTTTGCAATAGGCAATCAATCCTGTTAGCATGTAAATGTATGTTGACATGGTATTTTCTAAACCTTTTCTTCTGTGGACTGAAATATATATTTTCTATAGATAATTTTGTTATTCAGGTTTCAAAGGATTTGAATAGATTTTTAACTATTAATCCCACAGAGTTTTAAGACTCCAATAGCACAGAATCCAGACTGAGTCCATACAACAATTTCTTTCCCCCAGGCTCTCATCAATCTTTCATGGCCTTTCTTGCCTAGTGTAATATAAATACTTGAATGAGCTTCTTGGTGCTGACATTTAGAATTTCACAACATTCATCTGCACTTAATATCTGTCACTGAAAAGGCCTGGCAACACTACAGTCAATTTCTCCTACTGCCAAGGTGTTAATGCTTTAAAAAAAAAAAAAAAGGGACAAGTTCTGCCAAGGTTGGTTAATTTAAGATCTGCTCCCTAAAGGGCATAAGCCAAAAAGGTCTGAGCTCTTTCGTTTTGTTGTTGTACACTGTGTACATTGGTTTTCAACATAAAAATTTGTGATGTTTATAGATAACTGAATTGGGTTTAGCAGGACATTTTATTTAGGCACTGTGTCGATCAACTCAGGATGCCATAAAAATACCATGTGGCTGAGTAGCTTAAAAAACAGAAATTGATCTCACAATTCTGGAGGCTAGAAGTCAGAGATCAGGGTGCCTGCTGGGTTGCATTCTGGGGCTGCCCTCCTGTTTGCAGACAGTTACCTTCTCACTGTGTCCTCATGTGGCCTCTCCTCCATAGGAGCTCACAGAAACAGAGAGCAGTCTGCCTTTGCTCCTTTCCTGGTAAGGCCACCAACCCTATGAGGTTGGGAGCCTATGTTTATGACCTCATTTAACCTCAATTACTTCTTAAAAGCCCTGTCTCCAAATACAGTCACATTGGAAGTGTGGGTTAGGGGAGGACACAATTCTGTCCATAGCAGGCACTTTTCCACGTCTAAAATGGGGCGAGGAATTTCAGATCAGCAGTCTGCAACCGAGGTACTGAGGATCCTAAACCTAACAGAAACAGTATCATCCCACAGTAAGACTATATGGTCTAATTAATACCAACGTTCTTTAATTTTGACCACAATTTTATTTTATAATATCACTGATTATCTCATTAAAAAGTTGAAAATCTCTAATTGGCCTTTGCATATAACTTGGTGGCTTTGGGGCTTCCCTGGTAACTCAGCTGGTAAAGAATCCACCTGCAATGCAGGAGACCCCGTTTTGATTGCTGGGTCGGAAAGATCCCCTGGAGAAGGAATAGGCTACCCACTCCAGTATTCATGGGCTTCCCTTGTGGCTCAGACAGTAAAGAGTCTATTTGCAATGTGGGAGATCTGGGTTCGATCCCTGGGTTGGGAAGATCCCCTGGAGGAGGGCATATCAACCCACTCCAGTATTCTTACCTGGAGAATCCCCATGGACAGAGGAGGCTGGTGGGCTACAGTCCATGAGGTCACAGAGTCGGACATGACTGAGCGACTAAGCATCACACACAGTACAGATGAGTTTTATAAAAAATAATTTACTTGATTAACTAATTTTTAACTCTACCACCACCATTGAGTTTTCATGCTAAAAATATCAAACATAAATATAATAAACTCTCTAGGATCTCAAATCTGTAGTCTGCCATGACCCTATGGACTGTAGTCTGCCAGGCTCCTCTGTCCATGGAATTCTCCAGGCAAGAATACTGGAGTGGGTTGCCTGCCATTCCCTTCTCCAGGGAATCTTTCTGACCTAGGGATTGAACCCGGGTCTCCTGCACTGCAAGCAGATTCTTTACCGTCTGAGCCACCAAAGAAGCCCATAGATACTACCAGTGTACAGGAAACACAGGGGAGATAAAGTGAAAGTGAAGTTGCTCAGTCGTGTCCAGCCCTTTGCAACCCCATGGACTGTAGCTTACCACGCTCCTCCGTCCATGGGATTTTCCACGTAAGAGTACTAGAGTGGATTGCCATTTCCTTTTCCAGCGATCGTCTCAATCCAGGGATCAAACCCGGGTCTCCCGCATTGCAGGCAGACATTTGCCATCTGAGCCACATAGGACTATATCAAATGATGCTTCAGTCTACAAAATTTAGAATTGTAGGGCCATCTGCAAGACAAAAATCCCAAGTTCTTCTGTTAATATACACAACTTAGAATACTGTTCAGCAACCCTAGCATGTAATCCAAAATGTTGCATACTGTATAATCCTTCGGAATCAAGTCCCAGGAGAAGGTGCTTTGTCCATTTGTCTCCAGGGGACAAACCTCCAGCAGCCAGTGCAGCCAGAGCCCCATAGGACCAGGCATGGGACCTGACCACCTGCAGGTCACACACCGTTTCTCCGGTCAGCATGTATTGAATTAGCATATGTGTTGCACTGGAAATAATAAAGGAGAATAAAACATGAGTTTTCTGGGAAACTATGGGGTCAAAATTAGCAAACTTGAATTAGATAATGATCACCTCTTAAAACATGAAGTACCAGCTTTGAGGACAATAAAGATTCTGGAAAGAA
Source organism: Neotragus pygmaeus (assembly GCA_006410875.1). Taxonomy (NCBI): domain Eukaryota; kingdom Metazoa; phylum Chordata; class Mammalia; order Artiodactyla; family Bovidae; genus Neotragus; species Neotragus pygmaeus. The sequence goes on along the minus strand of SJYV01034719.1, from coordinate 164,477 downwards.
TTTTTATCAGTAGGCATTTTTGTCATCTACACACAGTATTTATAAACTCAGTTTGTCTATTTCTGGGACAGTATGCAGGGATTTAGCTATAGGAAGACATGTAATAAGTTCAACAAATAAGTTGTGAGACTGTGCTTGATATCTCATTTCTATATATATTATCATGTTATTAGATATATTAAAATATATACAGGAAAAAATTAGGATATTTGCCAAAATGTTACTGTTGATTGTATCTACATAGAAGAATTATAAATAATTTTTACTTTCTTCATAGTATTTTTCTAATTTTAAATTTTTAACAATGACATAAATTTTGTAATCAGGAAACAAATTCTTTTTTTAACTTCAAAAATTTTAAGATACATGAAGCTTCCTATCTAGATACCATTTTGTATGAAAATCATATCTCGGCATGTCTCCATTTCACTGTAAAAGAGATCATTTCATTGGCTGTGTTCCTCTATATGATGTTAGAACTATTGAAATACAAGGTTTTCAGCAGCTAACTATTTAGTCCTATTTCAGTAAGACACTGCATTTAGACATAAAATTTCACAAGAGTACAGCATGGGAATGTAGCTATCTATGGACAGAAGCTACTTAAATGTGTAACACAGGGAATTGCCTGGTGGTTCAGTGGTTAAGATTCTGCACTTCTGTTGCAGGGGGTACAGACAAGTTCAATTCCCACCCTCCCCAAAAAACCTGTGTAACACATTAATAAACCTCTATGAAAATGTTTCTGCAGGTATGCTGGTATTCTCCTGGGCATCACAAATACCTTTGCCACTATTCCTGGAATGATTGGGCCCATCATTGCCAGAAGTCTTACTCCTGAGGTAAGTAGATAACTTACTTATAAACCAAAAAGGTCTAAACAGTTCATTTGAAACTGCACATCTATATCAAAGTTGAGTATATTTAATTAAGGGTGAAATGCTGAATCCCAAAGAAAGGCAATGCCAAAGAATGCTCAAACTACCGCACAATTGCACTCATCTCTGCTGCTGCTAAGTCACTTCAGTCGTGTCTGACTCTGTGACCCCATGGACAGCAGCCCACCAGGCTCCCCCATCCCTAGGATTCTCTAGGCAACAATACCGGAGTGGGTTGCCCTTTCCTTCTGCAATGCATGAAAGTGAAAAGTGAAAGGGAAGTCGCTCAGTCGTTTCCGACTCTTAGCAACCCCAAGGACTGCAGCCTACTAGGCTCCTCCATCCATGGGATTTTCCACACTCATCTCACACACTAGTAAAGTAATCCTCAAAATTCTCCAAGCCAGGCTTCAGCAATACGTGAACCATGAACTTCCAGATGTTCAAGCTGGTTTTAGAAAAGGCAGAGGAACCAGAGATCAAATTGCCAACATCCGCTGGATCATCGAAAAAGCAAGAGAGTTCCAGAAACACATCTATTTCTGCTTTATTGACTATGCCAAAGCCTTTGACTGTGTGGATCACAATAAACTTTGGAAAATTTTTTAAGAGATTGGAATACCAGATCACCTGACCTGCCTCTTGAGAAACCTATACGCAGGTCAGGAAGCAACAGTTAGAACTGGACATGGAACAGCAGACTGGTTCCAAATAGGAAAAGGAGTATGTCAAGGCTGTATATTGTCACCCTGCTNGAGAGTTCCAGAAACACATCTATTTCTGCTTTATTGACTATGCCAAAGCCTTTGACTATATGGATCACAAGAAACTGTGGGAAATTCTTAAAGAGATAGGAATATCAGACAACCTAACCTGCCTCTTGAGAAATCTGTATGCAGGTCAGGAAGCAACAGTCATAACTGGACATGGAACAACAGACTGGTGCCAAACAGGAAAAGGAGTAGGTCAAGGCTGTATCTCGTCACCCTACTTATTTAACTTATCAGAGTACATCATGAGAAACGCTAGGCTAGATGAAGCAGAAGCTGGAATCAAGATTGCAGGGAGAACTATCAATGACCTCAGATATGCAGATGACACCACCTGATGGCAGAAAGTGAAGAGGAACTAAAAAGCTTCTTGTTGAAAGTGAAAGAGGAGAGTGAAAAAACTGGCTTAAGCTCAACATTCAGAAAACTAAGATCATGCCATTCGGTCCCATCACTTCATGGCAAATAGATGGGGAAACAGTGGAAACAGTGGCTGACTTTATTTTTCTGGGCTCCAAAAGCACTGCAGATGGTGACTGCAGCCATGAAATTAAAAGATGCTTATCCTTGGAAGGAAAGTTATGACCAACCTAGACAGNGGCACAGAGAAGGGAACAGCCAGTTTGTGAGGACGGAGACTGGAGGGGTGAGCCAGGGTGTGGGAGGGGCTGCCCCTCCCCCCCACCCCTACCCCCAGTGCCCAGGCACTTGCCCTGGAAACACGGTGGACCCGGGGCTGGTCTGCCCTGAAGCCAGAAGGCTGCCTGAGGCCAGATCACTAAGCATAGACTCTTGAGTTATATAAGAAACCAAATTCAGCAACCTCAAAGGCCCTTCCAAACTGTAGTTTTCCTACTGTTTAAGAAAATCTAAAGGACTAGTGAAATTGGATTCTTCAAGAGGCTTATTTAAATCTCTACAAATAGGCTTAATTTTCTGTCTCTGTGATGAAATTAACACTATCCAATCCTTAGGATTTTCAGGCTATGCCTACAAATTGTCCTATTACCAAATACTCTGACTTCAGACATGTGTGTTCACTGCAGGTGGCGCTCTCTACCATTTCTAATTCCTCACTCAAGTGAATCAGTGCCTCCTTGTTATGATTTTCTCTCACTTAATGGAAAGGAATGTTGGAATGTCTCAGCATGGTCAGGTCACAGATGTTTAGCCTTATCTTCCTGGAGCACTGTGGCAACACAAGAACCTAAGTCAGCACGCTACCATGAGTAATTCCATACATTCTCAACAGTCCTGGCACTTCTGCTGGGAAGATACAGACTCCTGAATTCTAGTCTTGAATGTTGGTAAAGTGGAAATGAACTGGATTTCAGATATGTTGTTTTAGCATTTGTTTAATCTTATTAGAAGACCACTCTTGTAATTTACTATTTTTTTAATACTTTTATTTATTTTTGGTTGTGCTGGGTCTTCATCACTGTGCGTGGGTTTTTGCTAGTTGTGGCAGGCAGGAGCTGCTCTTTACTGTGTTGTGTGGGCTTCTCATTGCAGCGGCTTCTCTTGTTGCAGAGCATGGGCTCTAGGTACGAGCTTCGGTCGTTGCAGCACCTGGGCTCGGCAGTTGCAGTTCCAGGGCTCTAGGGCTCGGACCCAGTCCAGTAGTTGTGACCCAGAGGTTTAGTTGCTCCGCAGCATGTGGAATCTTCCCAGACCAGGGATCAAACCTGTGTCCTCTGCATTGGCTGGCGGATTCTTACCCACTGTGCCACCAGGGAAGTCCAAAAGGCCATTTTTTTTTTTTTTAAAGGAAAAGCACATTTGCCTTTACAATTGTAATTACTTACAATTAAAGTTTACTGCACAACCACAAAAATTTTGTGGAATGAGTCAGAACATAAATAAATAATGAAATAGGGAGTTCCCTGGAAGTCCGTGGTTAGGATTTGGCACTCACTGCCGTGGCCCAGGTTCAGTCAGCGAGCTGAGATCCCACAAGCTGTGTGACATGGCCAAAAATTAAGAAGAAGAATGAAATAAAAGGTCAGAGCGTGCCTGAGGTTCAAGTTTGTTACAGACAAAATAGTATTCTCTAAAAACTGGTGGAATTTTTTTGTTAAGAGGAAAACTAGGAGCTTTGTGAATTTCTGATACTATTGATTGATTGTAAGTCACCCATTGCCTCCAGATAACACTAAAGTGTTATTTCATCCTGTAGATCACACAGAGCAGCTTTATCTTGGAATCCTAAGAAACTATCTTAAACCTGTCTCTCTGATTTATAACTATAATTACTGACCAACTTCTACCCTAGTTTGATAACACATTGTTAGCAACCATATCTAAATAGCCCCTAAAATTTAAGAAGCAATTCTAAGATTTTTTTCACCAAAATACATTCATCTCAGATAAGCATAATTAACCACAGAGTGCTCCTTTCTTTTTCCTTTTTTTCTAAATAAATCACTTCATGCCAGCTTCCAGCTTTCTGGTTTCCTTTTTCTTCCTCATTGCCAGTTCTGCTGCTTGTTTTGTTTTTCCTTTCTAAGTGCTGCAAATGTAGGACTCCGGTTACACTGAAACTGTGAAAATCCCCCCCCCCAAAAAAAAAAAAGTTATTAAAGATATCACATGACCCAGAGATTTAGATAACTACTGAATATTTTTTATATAAATTATTTTTATTGTGTGAAAATGTCATAATTCATAATGATTAGACTACTAGATATTTTTGTACTGGATTACATGCTGTATCTTTTTGCTCTCTCACTGACAAATCCCACCCACAAATCCCATCATGTGTTGTGTGCCATTCAAGAGCCCTGCAGGATCTTTCAAGCCAGGTCTCAGACTTGAACTTCAAAGTCCATCTTAACTCATCCTTACTTGATCTGCCTCTAACACATTCCATGTGAGTACTTAGGAGGTGATGTGCTGGCATAATACTAATACTTTCCTAGTAACACATGATTCGAGGACGTACCAATGTTTTATTTTTAGTAAACTTTTTCTTGAAGTATAACATGCATTTTTAAAATGCACAAATCCTAAGTACATAGTAGGACAAATCTTCACAAAGTTAAAACATCCATGTAACCCGCACCCACCCGATCAAGAAACAGAACGTTATCTCTCTTGCACAGTGGCCAGGTAGCCTTTCCTATCTCTTTCACCCAAGAGGAACCACTATCCTGACTTCTTAACACCATAGATTAGCTTTGTCTGATTGGCTTTATATCAATAGAATCACTCAGTACTCTTTTGTGTCTGCCTTCTTGTGCTTAGCGTTTTGTGATCTGTATCTATGTTGTTCATTCATTCTCATTGCTGTATAGTATTCCACTGAATACATATGCCACAAGTTCACTGTTGATGGACATTTGTGTTGTTCAGGTTTTATGAATAATGCTACTGCTATGTAACAACAGTCTCGAGGCACCACCTTTTTTTAAAAGTGAACTACAAACAAGATATTTTTGCATTTGCATCTTTTTCCTCTCTTTCTCTGCAGAACACTATTGGAGAATGGCAAATTGTTTTCTGCATCGCTGCTGCTATCAATGTATTTGGTGCCATTTTCTTCACACTATTCGCCAAAGGTGAAGTGCAAAACTGGGCTGTCAGTGATCACTGAGGACACAGAAACTGAAGGAACCAATAAATAATCCTGTCTCTATTAATGTATCTTTGTTTATCATGTAACCTAAAAGTGCCTTTGATATTTTAATGTGTAAACAATCTATATACAAGAAAAAATTGTATTAGATTTGTAAGGCTTGTAATCATGAAATGTCACTAGTTGCCATATAAGCAAAATTAGCTATTTTTAATTATTATTAACCCGTTTGCTGGAACTTACAATTCAGGGTCACATACCTGGCTGCAAGTCAGGCAACCCGCAATAGGGGAGTTCTATTTATTTATAAGACCATACCTAAAGAGATGAGCTGAAATAGACCCTTCTATACCTTTGCTTAATTAAGGTGGACAGTAATTCTCAGATCTTGTTAAACATCTGTTTTGTACCCCTTCCTCAAAAAATTGTCATAAGCAATCCCTGACACGTAGGTCTCAAACTTTAGCCTCTCCACGGAGCTGGCAGCCACTGTATCATTCAGCCTGGCAACTTCACCGAGGGAAGCATGCCCAGGCAGCTGCCACATGTCCCCTCTCTGGCTTCAGGGACAGTGCCCAGCACTTTGGCAGCATCCAAGACCAGGGTCAGCGCCAAGGCTTTGGATGGTATTCTTCGCCTGGGGCTGTTAATGTGTGGATGAAGCCCTGAGCCAACAGGGACAGTGCGATCCACAGTCATGGTTTCCATGCACCTCTCCCTTCCCTTCTCAGCGCGCTGGAGTATTGCCTGGCATGTAGACTGCAAAAGGAAGTGTGATGCCTAATTAGCCACATATGACATCATCCTTGATGATCCCACCTTCACATGGATCAGAGTATAAATCTTCAAGTCCTGTGTTCTAGGAGCTACACCAGAATAATTAAAATATAAAAAGAAGAAAAGCATTTTTTTCTGTCTTGCACCTAAGTGTCTGGTTGCAGTTCAAGGTTAAAGTGACTTCTTCCACATAACTGCAACCAGTGGTGTAATCATCTTTGGTTTTGGTTTCTTAAATCTTATTTTTCCAGTTTTTCCTGGACCATCTTCCAGTGGTTTTGAGCATGCTTCGAGGGCATTTATGTGATTGAGAACTTGATTTATGTTTCATTGTGTATGTTCAACACTACCTGTAATATTTTAACTAAAGCTATTTAATGTAATATGATGTGTATACATTCTGTAAATTAGTTTTTAAATCTGTAAATAGCTTTAAGTTGCTATGGTGATATTTCTTTTGTAAATCAAAATAAACCTTTTTGGAATGATTTTTTGGGGGGATCTGACAGTTCTATGATATCTTCTAGTATCCACAGTGGCTATTTTACATCTTTCCTGCCATCTTCTTCAAACCACTGGTCAAGCTCTGCATGCATCTCTACCACCACCTGGGCAGGATACTTGGTCCTCTGAGTGATGCAGCATCACAAACCCCTACGGCCGTCAGCCTGCCCTTCCTGCTCTCAAAAGGGTCCACTCTTCCCACTAAAACATATGCTTGCATCGGTGATTATATCTTCTTCACCTCCACTAGAACTTGCTTCAGTAATTCCTCTTTAATTTGCTTCCTCAGTCTCTACCTCTCTTCTTGTTCTTTCCCTTCTGTCTCAAAGACACACAAATGCCTTCTCTAGCCTTTAAAAAGCAAAAATACCAGGGACTTCTCTGGTGGTCTAGTGACTAAGACTCTACACTCACAATGCTAAGGGCCAGAGTTCAATCCCTGCTCAGGGAACTAGATCCCACATGTCCCAGCAAAGATCAAAGATCCCGTGTGCCCCAACTAGTTCAGTTCAGTTCAGTCGCTCAGTCGTGTCCGACTCTTTGCGACCCCATGAATTGCAGCACGCCAGGCCTCCCTGTCCATCACCAACTCCCGGAGTTCACTCAGACTCAGAGTCCATCGAGTCAGTGATGCCATCCAGCCATCTTATCCTCTGTTGTCCCCTTCTCCTCCTGCCCCCAATCCCTCCCAGCATCAGAGTCTTTTCCAATGAGTCAACTCTTCGCATGAGGTGGCCAAAGTATTGGAGTTTCAGCTTCAGCATCAGTCCTTCCAAAGAAATCCCAAGGTTGATCTCCTTCAGAATGGACTGGTTGGATCTCCTTGCAGTCCAAGGGACTCTCAAGAGTCTTCTCCAACAGCACAGTTCAAAAGNGGTTTCAGTGTGTCTGCCCTCTGATGCCCTCTTGCAAGACCTACCATCTTACTTGGGTTTCTCTTACCTTAGGTGTGGGGTATCTCTTTACGGCTGCCCCAGCAAAGCACAGCCGCTGCTCCTTACCGTGGACGAGGGCTGTCTCCTTACCGCCGCAGTTCCTGACCTTCAACGTGGGATAGCTCCTCTGGGCCCTCCTGCGCCTGCGCAGCCAGGCTCCTCGGGTTGCTCCTCCCTGACCGCGGACGCGGGGTGTCTTCTCCCGGCCGCCACTGGCCTCGGACGCAAGGTAGCTCCTCCTGGCTGCCACTGACTTCGGACGCAGGGTAGCTCCTCTTGGTCGCCGCCCCAACCTCAGACACAGGGCAGCTCCTCTCGGCCGTTCCTGTGCTGTCGCAGCCTGGCACTCTAGGCTGCTGCCCCTGACCTCGGACGTGGGTTAGCTCTTCTCGGCCGCGCTTAGTGCACCGGCCCGGCTCTCGCAGCCGCCTAACCTGCCTCTTGAGAAAACTGTATGCAGGTCAGGAAGCAACAATTAGAACTGGACATGGAACAACAGACNTCACATCCATACATGACTACTGGAAAAACCATAGCCTTGACTAGACGGACCTTAGATGGCAAAGTAATGTCTCTGCTTTTGAATATGCTATCTAGGCTGCTCATAACTTTTCTTCCAAGGAGTAAGCGTCTTTTAATTTCATGGCTGCAGTCACCATCTGCAGTGATTTTGGAGCCCCCCAAAATAAAGTCTGACACTGTTTCCACTGTTTCCCCATCTATTTCCCATGAAGTGATGGGACCAGTTGCCATGATCTTCGTTTTCTGAATGTTGAGCTTTAGGCCAACTTTTTCACCCTCCACCTTCACTTTCATCAAGAGGCTCTTTAGCTCCTCTTCACTTTCTGCCATAAGGGTGGTGTCATCTGCATATTTGAGGTTATTGATATTTCTCCCAGCAATCTTGATTCCAGCTTGTGTTTCTTCCAGTCCAGCGTTTCTCATGATATACTCTGCATAGAAGTTAAATAAGCAGGGTGACAATATACAGCCTTGACGTACTCCTTGAACAGTGCCCCAACTAAGACCTGACTAAATAAATACTTTTAAAAATACCAAACTGTCCCAGGGACGTAAAAATGGTCCAGTGGTTAGAACTCAGTGCTTTCACTGCCAGGGGCTGGGGTTCAGTCCTTGGTTAAGGAACTAAGATCTTGCGAGCAGTGCTGCTTGGCACAATAATAGATAGATGATAGATAGACAGGGCTTCTCTGGGAGCTCAGATAGTAAAGAATCTGCCTACAATGCAAGAGACCTGGGTTTGATCCCTGGGTCAGAAAGATCCCCTGGAGAAGGAAATGGCAACTCAATACAGTATTCTTGCTTGGGGAATCCCATGGACAGAGGAGCCTAGCGGGCTACAGTCCATGGGGTCCCAAAGAGTCAAACACAACTGAGCGACTAACACTTTCACTTTTCACTTTCAGATAGATATATACACACATATACATGAAATATTTCTAGAGTGATACTCAAGAGACTGGTAACAGTAGTTCCTTCTGTAGAGAAAAAATGGTCTACGGGGTGGGGAGGTGGAAAGGAGATTCATTTTCACCTTTTGAAATGCGACAGTATAACCTAGTCACATAAAAATATCACTTAAAAAACAAGACACCTGTTACTCAAGCTACTGTGTAATCCCCACCAGGCTTTCCACTGCCTAATGGACATCCACAGTGAGCTGTCTTCACTTCACCTGAGAAGTTTAAATCCAGCCTAACTCCCTCACCCCGTTCCCCCAATAAACAACCGTTCCCATCAGGATCCTCACTCCTGTTAAATGTTTCATCTCCCTGTCATGAGGCTCGGGCTTGAAGTCATTTGTTATTCTTCCTCCTCCCTCATCTCCCACCTCACCCTCAGCCCTGTTTATAATTAACCACCTGTATTTTCCATTCCATTCTTTTTAAGACTCTGGAANCCTGTCATGAGGCTCGGGCTTGAAGTCATTTGTTATTCTTCCTCCTCCCTCATCTCCCACCTCACCCTCAGCCCTGTTTATAATTAACCACCTGTATTTTCCATTCCATTCTTTTTAAGACTCTGGAATTTTTTTTTTTTTTAAATCTCTTTGGCCGTCTCCCAAATAAGATCTTTGCAGCTTTTGTTTCCACCTGGAATAGACAAGTAATCTCACTGCCTTTAGTCCGAACCTCTTCTGCCTGACTTCCCACCTGTGCTGGTTATTAGTCCAAGTACATCCCACCTCCCAGGCCAGGTGAAACACTCCCACCCCACTTCCCTCTGCCCACCCAACAATTCCTTTACCCAGTATGCTGCAGACCACAGGGGTCCTAAAGAGCTGGGGAGACTGAACAGCAACATTTTAGCTGCTTAAGGAATACTTAGTAAATAACCCTTTGTTACATGTACTGATTTTTTTAAACTCATATATTACTTTTTCAATAGACTGTTTCCTTCTCAAAAAAGAAACTGAATAAATGTAACAGTCAATGCAGAAAGGATATGCTAACCTCAAAGTAAGTTATAAGTGGCAGTCATTGGTGAATGGTTTTGAAAGTATTTGAGAATAGCTCAGCCCGATATAGGCAAAGTAATTCTCCCAGTTATACAGCAAGTATTTTCCACACATTCATCAGGTGCTGGGCTTGTTCTTGTACCTGCAATACAGTGTGAAAAAAACAAACCCCTTCTCCCATGAAGTTCACATCCTGACTTATCAAAGCTTTTCCTTCATGGGATCCAGCCTTGGAAACCTTCTATGGAGACTGTCACTATCCACCTAACAATCAAATCCAGGGCAAACAAGCATGCCAGCTGACCTCAGGAAGCCGAGTTACAAAGGAAACAGAGGCAACGCTGGAGTCAGCAGTTTGTGTTAACCATTGTAATGTCCTTCCTGCTTCAGCCTTTGTTTCATTTTCAAGAAATCAGAGATGTTTGAATTTAGATCCTATTGCAAAGTAAATGATTTCTCTGAGGGAAGTTTATCACTGTTAAATAATTGCCCCAACAGGAAAACAGTGGTCAAGTATTTAAAGTTAAAGGCAGGAAGAGCCCTATAGGAAACGACCTGGTTCCTCTTCCTCTCAGGAAAAGCATGTTACTGCCACAGATGACTAGATATGAGGTAAACGTATAATTTCCGTTTAAAAAATAAATGATCTTTTTCATAGAAATGTAAAGTGGATCACAACACCTTTTCAGATGCCTCTGTCTTTTAGAGCAACCATAAGAAGAGCCAGTTATAAAAGTTTGTGCTTTAAGAGGGTAACACAGAAAGTAATTTCTTAGAGCTCTGCTATGGCAAGCTTTAAGTACAGGAAGTACTGAAACCAAATGAAATGTAACCCCTTTTCCTGCCACCCTTTTCCGTGTGCCTTGATGAGGAAGAACACTAGTAGTTTTCCGAGTGCCAGCTTACTTTCACTTCACCCTGACGCAGGGGGAGGAGGAAGCTGACGTCCAGCCCTGCCAGTCCTGTGCTTCTCGGCGAGGAGCTAGAAAAGCAGTCCCGCGACTGCTTTCCTCTCATAGTCTCCCNTAGTAGTTTTCCGAGTGCCAGCTTACTTTCACTTCACCCTGACGCAGGGGGAGGAGGAAGCTGACGTCCAGCCCTGCCAGTCCTGTGCTTCTCGGCGAGGAGCTAGAAAAGCAGTCCCGCGACTGCTTTCCTCTCATAGTCTCCCTGCCGGGATAGGCTGCGCTTGGGACAGGGAATCCTCCCTCTGTCCTAAATGTGGTGTTACGTCTCTTCCTGTCATGCTCTCTTCAGCAGAAACCACTGAAATATGCTAGCCCTTCGAGGGCCACTGCCTCTGGGGGATCAAGTGCATGCTGGCCTCGTGTTGCATTAGAGCCACTGATAGCCCCTCACTTTGAGTATTTCACAACTTCACCTTCACTCCACAGCCTGAAACTTGAGCTTCCCACAGAAGTTTGATTGAGATTAAAAGTGATCGAGAACTGTTTGCGAAAAGTATTAGGACGCTGTCAGAGGAAATTCCAATTGGTATATTGTATAAATTACCTATACAATATGTATGATGTGCATGCATGCTGTCACTTCCCTCGTGTCTGACTCTGCGACCCTAAGGACTGTAGCTCGCCAGGCTTCTCTGTCCATGGAGGTTCTCCAGACAAGAATNTTCCAATTGGTATATTGTATAAATTACCTATACAATATGTATGATGTGCATGCATGCTGTCACTTCCCTCGTGTCTGACTCTGCGACCCTAAGGACTGTAGCTCGCCAGGCTTCTCTGTCCATGGAGGTTCTCCAGACAAGAATACTGGAATGGGTTGCTGTACCCACTTCAAGGGGATCTTCCTGATCCTGGGATTGAACTGGTGTCTCCTGTGTCTCCTGCATTGACAGGCAGATTCTTTACCACTAGCACCACCTGTGAAGCCCAATATGTGTGATAATGCACTTTTTTCTTCCCTCCCGCAACAAAGCTACTTTAGGTGTCTGCTGTGCTTGGAGTTGTTCTGTCATTAGTCGCAGGGCATTCACAGAGTTCTCTTTTTGATCATCATCAGCTACATCAGCATACGATAGGTGACAGCATGTATATTTCACTGTCACATAGATTACCTCCCTTAGTATCCACAGATATACCCCCAAATATGCAGGCAACAAGACTTAGTTCAAGCTGGGATCCAAGATACATGCTCTGTTAATGGAGAGGTCTTTGCAGCTTACAAGAACCCCACCAGCAATCTTGGCTCTCCGTGCCAGCTTCAACCAAAGAAGCCCACTGACTCAAACTATTACATTGAGTTGGGAATTTTGTATCACTGTCTCAGCCCCATGTATGATATTAGGGAATGTGTAGCTATTCTATATTTATTCTTTAGCACCATGAATCTTTTTAATGTTTTCTACAAACCTAAGTATGTTGATATGATTCAGTTGCTTCTATGGAAAAAAATAATAATTCATTATTTCTATTCCTGAAATAGAAAACATTTTAAAAGGGGAAGGAACAGAGGAGCCAAGGACACCGACAGTGATTCTGCAACTACCATTCCTGCTATCAGCAAAGATGGGTGATGGTTAGAGCCTGCCGTCCATGTCTGAGGAGCTCAAAGCAATCCTAAGAAAAAAAGGAAGCTTGAGAAATCAGGCTCCCTGACTTCAGATTATGCTATTAAGCTAAAGCAGTATGGTACTGGCACAAAGACAGACTTACAGATCAATGGAACAAAATAGGAAGCCCCAAGATAAGCCCATACACATATTCTCAATTAATCTACCACAAAGGAGACAAGAATAATATCGAAGAATATTGAAGTCTCTGCAATAAGTGGTGCTGGGAAAACTAGACAGTTACCTATGAAGAATGAAATTAGAACATTCTCTAACACTGTATACAAAAATAAACTCAAAATGGATTAAAGACCTAAATGTAAGACCAAAGACTATAATACTCTTAGAGGAAAACACAGGCAGAAGAGTCTCTGACATAAATCACATCACTATCTTTCTGAACCCACCTCCTTTGTTGTTCAGTCACCCAGTAGTGTCTGACTCTTTGCGACCCCGTGGTCTACAGCTCACCAGGCATCCCAGTCCCTCACCATCTCCCAGTTTGCCCAAGTTCACCTCCTAGAATAATGAAAATAAAAACAAAAATAAGCAAATGGGACCTAATCAAACTTAAAAGCTTTTGCATAGCAAAGGAAACCATGAACAAAATGAAAACACAGTCCTCAGTATGGGAGAATATATTTGCAAATGAAGAAACCAATAGGGGATTAATCTCCAAAATGTATATTTTGTATAAACAGTTCATGCAGCTCAATATCATAAAAACAAACAAGCCAGTCCAAGAATGGGCTGAAGATCTAAATAGATATTTCTCCAAAGAGGACATATAGATGGTTAAAAAGCACATGAAGTGCTCAACATCACTATGAGAGAAATGCAAATCAAACTACAATGAGGTGTCACCTCACACCAATCAGAATGGCCATCATCAAAAAGTTTACAAGCAGTAAGTGCTGGAGAGGGTGTGGTGAAAACAGAACTCTCTTAAACTGTTGGTGGGAATGCAAATTGGTACAGCCACTATGAAAAACAATGGAGGCTCCGTAAAAAACTGAAAATAGAGCTACCAAATTATGCAGCATTCCTATTCCTGGACATATATCTGAAGAAAACCATAATTTGAAAAGATGCATGCCCCCAAATGTTCATTGCAGCACTGTATACAATAACCAAGACATGGAAGCAATCTAAATGTCCATCAACAGAATAATGGATAAAATGTGCTACATATATACAGTGGAATATTGTTTTTGTTGTCATTTAGTTGCTAAGTCATGACTGACTCTTTTGTGACCCCGCAGACTATAGGACTCCTCTGTCCATGGTATTTCTCAGGCAAGAATACTGGAGTGGGTTGCCATTTCCTTCTCCAGGGGATCTTCCCAACCCAGAGATCAAACCCATATTTCCTTCGCTGCAGGTGGATTCTTTACCACTGAGCCACCAGGGAAGTCAACAATAGAATATTACTCAGCCATAAAAAGAATAAAATAATACCATTTGCAGCAACATATATGGACCTAGGAAATTATCATACTAAGTGAAGTAAGTCAGACAAAGACAAACATCATATGATTCTGCTTATATTTGGAACTTAAAAAGTGATAGAGATAAACTTATTTACAAAACAAAAACAGACTCACAGACTTCAAAAATAAACTTATGGTTATCAAAGGATTTCAAAAGGTGGCGGGGGAGGGATAAATTAGGAATTTGAGATTAACAAATGCACACTATTGGGTTCGATCCCTGGGTTGGGGAGATTCTCTGGAGAAGGAAATGACAACCCACTCCAGTACTCTTGCCTGGAAAATCCCATGGACAGAGGAGCGTGGTGGGCTACTCCATGGGGTCGCAATGAGTCAGACTTGACTGAGCGACTTCACTTTCTAAAATGGATAACAAGAACCTACAATATAGCACAAGAAACTCTATTCACTATTCTTTAATAACCTATATGGGAAAAGAATCTGAGAAAGAATGGATATATGCATATGTACAACTGAATCACTTTTCTATACACCTGAAATCAACCATACTCTCATAGAAATTAAAAATTAATTTTTAAAAATCATGTTTGGTTCCCCCCTGGGCTTGGACCTAGTTTGAGGTGCTATGGCTAACTGTACCAGGAAAGTTAGGACCACTATCGGTCCAGGACAGTGTTGACCTAGTGCCTCCTGCAGGAAGATAGTGAAGAAAATCAGCCTGCACACCAAGGACACCTGCTCCTTCTGTGGCAAACCAAGATGAAGGGGAAGCTGCAGCTCACGCATGAAAACGGAGGCTGGTGGGACCTGGACCACACCACCACTGGTGCCTTTGCAGTGAAGCCACCTTAGAGACTAAAGGAGCCGAAAGAACAGCAGAGGTAACACCGCTGGAAACATCACCAGCCTATAATAAAATAGTTAATTTATATAACAGCTACTCCAACAACAAATTGTGCTTGAACACTGTCAGTGGAAATACAAATCATTACAACAGTTTTGGAGAATAATTTGGTAATAAGTCAAAATTAAACATATTCATTAAACCAGAAAGTCTGCCTATGGTAATCTAGCCTAAAAAGTACTTGAACAAGCACCAAGCATTTTTTAGAGTATTGTCAGTTTTTCATCAGTAAGGAGATTGTTAAAGAAGTTATGGTACATTCATATAAGAGAATACTATGCAGCCATTAAAAAGTAAGCATGGTGAAACAGAGACATAGGAAAATGTCCATACAATTTGTTTGAAGATGAAAAAAAGCTACCTAACAAAACACATTATCTTATTCTATTTTTGTTAAGAAATAAATCATGGATGTGCTGATATATACATGGGGAAAGATCTATTAACAGTAATATAAAATTAGACAATGAAAAGAAAAAATACTGGGAAAATCTTTAGCATTTAGGAACAGGGAAAAAAATGGTTTTTTTAGCCTTTATTATTTTGGCTGTGCTGGGTTTTAGTTGAGATGCATGGGATCTTTTTAATTGTGGCATACAGAATCTTTAGTTGCAGCACGCGAGATCTAGTTTCCCGACCAAGGATTGACCCTGGGCCCCCTGAATTGGAAGCATAGAGCCTTAGCTACTGGACCACCAGGGAAGTCCCTGGGAGTAAAATTAAATAGTCTTCACTATATTAAGTACCTCTTTCAGCAAAACATACCAATCAAAGTTAACAGATACTGGAGTAGAGGAGATTGCAACATCTTGTCCATAGAAAAGATTAATATTTAGAATATTCAAAGAGCTCCTACAGATCAACAAGAAAAAGTGAGAAAACCCAACAGAAAAATGAGCAATGAACAGGCAATTCGCTTAATAGAAGACAAGATGTCAAACAAGTATATGAAGAGCTGATTAAATTCCCTTGTAGAGACTGGTCCAGTGGTCCAGCCAGGTGGTCCAGTGGCTCTTTGTGCCCCCCATGCCAGGGGCATGGGTTCCATCCCTGGTCAGGGAACTGAATCCCACATACCACAACTAAGCATTCAACTAAAAATCCTGAGTGCGGCAGCTAACCCAGCACAGCCAAACAAATAAATATATTTTTAAATAAATAAAAGACTTCACTGGTGGTAGAGTGGATAAGAATCCTCCTGCCAATGCAGGGGACACAGGTTCCATCCCTGGTCGGGAAAGATCCCACATGCTGCAGAGAATTCAACCAAGCCCCAGTGTGCCACAACTACTAAGCCTGAGTGTTGCAACTACTGAAGCCTGTGAGCCCTAGAGTCCGTGTTTCACAAGAGAAGCACCGCATGAGAAGCACATGTGCTGCAACCAAGAGTAGCCCCCAATCGCTGCAACTAGAGAAAGCCCTTGAGCAGCAACGAAGACCCAGTGCAGCCCAAAATGAAATAAATAACTCTAAAATGAAATAAATACAAAGATTATTTTTTTAATGAATGAATTCCCTTGTAATTATAGAAACAAAAAGAAATGCAAATTAAGATATTCCTTTCAAACCATCAAATTAATAAAACTTAGAAAGCTTGATGCCATCAGGTGTTGGCAAAGGATGTGAGGAGAAATTACTGTCCACAGGGAGAAGGGAAATTACTGTCCACAGGGAAAAGGGAATATAAGCTGGTGTATCTATTCCAGAAAGCAAAATGATTGCATTTAAATTAAATAAGAGTATGTCCTTTGCCCCAGTACACTGCCCCACATCAGGTTATTTGTACCAAAGTAATTCTTGCTCAAGTCCTGAAGGGAACGTATACACCACACTGTTCTTGTGACAGAGCTGGAGGTGAGCCAGGTGGGCCTCATTAGGGAAATAGAGAAATAAAATGTGGTGACTTTTACTGAGGAATAATATCACCCAAGAACATGCAGAGACCTCAGAAAGTGTTGCATAAGAAGACTTAATAGCATAATAAACCACTTCAAACATTAAAAACCCATACCAAAATGTGATATTTTCCAGAGATACTTGCATAATGTAGAACATATAAGGATCACAGGGTGAGTGGTGACACAGGGGAGGAAAATGAAAGCAGAATTAGAGAAAAAAAAATTAAAAATAAAAACAATGAGCTTGCCCTGAACCTAAGGTCCTATAAACAGAAGAGTATTGGGTAAAAGTAATTTTTAAGCAGGTACTCTGAAAGTGTTGAAGATGGACCGAGGGAGAAATACTTCCCTTTCCTCTGTTCACTCTTCTGCATTCTTTAATTTTTTTTTGAATAACTGTGCATTACTTTGATAATTGAAAATAGAAATATTACAGAAGAGTAGTCTTTTGGAATATTAGGGAAATGTTCATAATATGAGGTATAATGTGATTCCATTTACTTTTGTTTAATAACATTGAGATACAATTCATACACCATAAAATTCATCTTTTTTAAAGTGTACAGTTCAATCGTTGTTAATACATTACAGAGCTTGTGTGCCCATCACACATTTAATTCCAAAACATTTCATTAGCCCAAAAGGAAACTCCATCTCCTCCAGCTCCAGTCCCTGCCAGCCACTAATCTAGTTTCTGTCTCTAAGTGCGGTCTGTGTGTCTGGCTTCTTTTCAGCATAATGTTTTCAAAGTTCATCCACGTTGCAGCATGCATCCACATTTCATTCTTTTCAGTCCCAAATAAAATTCCATTAAATGAATAGATCACTTTTTGGTTATCCAGTCATCAGCTGAATTCTTTCCACTTTTTAGCAGTTAAGAATAATGTTGCTATGAACATTCATGCATGATGGTTTGGGGGGGCATATATTTTCATTTCTGTTGAATATATTTTCATTTCTCTTCCATTTTTGTTTCAATAAAATAGGCATAGAAAAAAAAAATCTGAACACGCACACCATNTACTACTACTTCAATATGAAATGCCATTTTTTCTCTAACTGCTCCTCCTACTCCCACCCCCCAAAGCCGAAAGATCTTTTAGACCCGCTATACTTTTTTTGTAAAGTGCAGGGGCAAAATGTTTGTTTCTGTTACAGGAGAATGAGTCTCTTTGAAAAGCAAAAGATAGTTCTATGGTCCTCTGGGCCTGACTTGGGTTACAGCTAGATATGAAAAGTTTCATACAACAGGTCAAGTAAGCTTGACATTAGAAAGAAGGTTGCATCACGAATCCTAAGGGATGGGTTTGTTCCTGATGATAGTCCTCCTCTTAGCAGGGTGCAGGGGGAACAAAGCAAAAAGGAAGTGACAAGAGTAGGGTTTAGACAGCCCACGGGCAGAGAGCTTGGCATGACTTCTCTCTCATCAGAAAATCTGAAACAGAAGCCAGTCGGCAGGGCGGCTGAGTGAGGAGGCCCAGCGATGGCAGACGGGGGGACAAGCAACCGCGGAATCAGAGGGAACAGCACAGGGGCTGGAGGCGTTCAGAACAGCGGCTCTTACAGCTGGGAACATCCCACCAACGTTTCCAAAGCACCAGCAGGCACTGTGCAGGCAGGTGAGAAAGATANCGGCAGGGCGGCTGAGTGAGGAGGCCCAGCGATGGCAGACGGGGGGACAAGCAACCGCGGAATCAGAGGGAACAGCACAGGGGCTGGAGGCGTTCAGAACAGCGGCTCTTACAGCTGGGAACATCCCACCAACGTTTCCAAAGCACCAGCAGGCACTGTGCAGGCAGGTGAGAAAGATACACGACATGCACGGCCTTGCCTTGAGGTGCTCTGGATCGAGCCGGCAGGAAAGACACCAACAGTTTCATTATGATAGGATAACAACAGGCTTAGGAGGATGCCCAGAGTAAGTGTAGCAACACAGGGCGATGCGACACAGAAATCCTGGGATTTCAAGGACGAGGTTTACGACCAAATCTTCCAGGATGGGGGGAGGTCATTCTAAGTAAACAGAATAACATGAAATGTCAGCAAGGTGTGAAACAGTAGGGTGTATCCCAGAGCTACAGGTAACACGGTATTTGCTAAACATCAGCATACCGGGCAAAGAAAGGTAGGGGATGGAGGGATTAACTCATCAGAAAGACTTGTTTGTCACACTGCTGGGCTGTGACTCCTGATATTGAAAGTATTTTTTAAAAGGAGATGGATAAGGCAAAATTTAAACTTCACATGTAATCAAAGGTAGAGATCTGCAGGAGGTAATCTGTAGGCAGAGAGACCCAGTCAGGAGGATACAGCAGTACCTAGGGAGAAAGGCTGAAAGGCTGGACCAGGGGCATTGTAGGACAGAGAGCAAGGGGCATATCTGAGAGATTTAGGTGGTAAATATATGAATTGTATAACCAAATTGGGCTGTAGTTTAATGATGAGCTTGAGAGACGGGAAATAGATAACTATCTAAGTGTCATGGAAAAAGGCAGAAAGCGTGTGCACACATTTGAGTGGCACGCAGCGTGTTATTCAGTGCAGGCTCTTGTGCTCTGCAAGAATACAGTCAACCTGATTTCAGTGCTGACCATCTGGTGATGTCCATGTATAGAGTCGTCTCTTCTGTGGTTGGAAGAAGGTGTTGCTATCACCAGTGCATTCTCTTGGTAAAGCTCTATTAGCCTTTGCCCTGCTTCATTTTGTACTCCAAGGCCAAACTTGTCTGTTACTCCAGGTATCTCTTGACGTCTACTTTTGCATTCCAGTCTCCTGTGATGAAAAGGGCATCTTTATTTTTGGTGTGAGCTCCGGAAGGCCTTGCAGATCTTCATAGAGCTATCCAGCTTCTTGACTGAGACCGAACAACAACTTGTTCTCTCTCTGCGCAAGCGCCCAGTTGTGTCAGATGTGTATAAGAGACAGACAAAGGTCTGTCTAGTCAAGGCTATGGTTTTTCCAGTAGTCATGTATGGATGTGAGAGTTGGACTATAAAGAAAGCTGCTGCTGCTGCTGCTGCTGCTAAGTCACTTCAGTCGTGTCCGACTCTGTGCTACCCCATAGAAAGAAAGCTGAGTGCCGAAGAATTGATGCTTTTGAACTGTGGTGTTGGGGAAGACTCTTGAGAATCACTTGGACTGCAAGGAGATCCAACCAGTCCATCCTAAAGGAGATCAGTCCTGAGTGTTCATTGGAAGGACTGATGTTGAAGCTGAAACTCCAATACTTTGGCCACCTGATGTGAAGAACTGACTCATTGGAAAAGACCTTGATGGTGGGAAAGATTGAAGGCAGGAGGAAAAGGGGGTGACAGAAATTGAGATGGTTGGATGGCATCACTGACTCAATGGACATGAGTTTGGGTAAATTCTGGGAGTTGGTGATGGACAGGGAGGCCTGGCATGCTGTGGTCCATGGGGTCACAGAATCAGACACGACTGAGTGACTGAACTAAACTGAGCCCATCAACATGGCCTTCTCATGGCAACCCATATTAAGGCCAGACTGGAGACCTAAGTTGGGTTGATGAGACTAAAGCAGAAGATTTATGATCCATAGTTGGGAGAGATTTCCGCCTACTGGTGATGACGAGGGAAGCCTCTAGCTCTGATCACCTGGCAGCCTTAGTGAGAAGCATCTTGGAGACATGAGGAGCAGGATTGGTGGTAGGGTGTCACTGACCCTGAAGATGATGGGAAAGGGGAGACGAAAAGAACTCAGACTCCTTAGTGACATCACACAGGGCCTGGAGATCATCCTACTTCTGATCTTGAAAAATAATACATTTCCTTTTTATTTAAATCAGACTGAGTCAGAGTTTTCTGTAACATCCCAATATCAGAGCCAACCCTTGGATCCAGTGTTGTAGCCTTCTCTGGGGCCAGGCTATTCCATCAGGATGCTTTTCAAGAATTATTTCTACCTAATTCTTCTGGATTCCACTTAGAGCCTTTCAGTAGTTTCAAATTGGCAACTCCCAGTGGACTGGGGGGTAAAGATCCTCGAAGATGCTGGTACTTGTGAAGGCCTCACCCAGCAGGTAAGGCAGTGGATGTACAGCAGCAGCATCTCAAGGCAGACACTGCTAGCACACTGCCTTCTCAAGTGGCCAGCACATGCTCTATCTGCCAGGGCCTGTGTTTGTCATAGCCTTTCATCACCTCTCCTGGAACCCATAGGCCTTGGGACTGGCCCAAAGCTGGACAAGCAAGAGCCTTTTGCCAAGAAACAGCTCAGGAAGCCACACTTTCCTCTGGGATATGGCAACTTTTTCGGGCAGCTTTTCCCTGTTGAAGACAGGACAGGGTATCCTAGGCCAACTGCTGGTGCAAGGAATTTGGAAGATCAGAAAGACAGACAGAGGACTTTCCTACTGCTCAAGTGGTTAAGAATCCACCTGTCAGACTTTCCTGGTGGTTCAGTGGATGAGAATCTACACACCAATGCAGGGGATTATGGGTTTGACCCCTGGTCTGGGAAGATCTTATATGCCGCGGATCAGCTAAGCCTGTGGGCCACAACTACTGAGCCCACATGCTGCAACTACTGAAGCCCATCTGCCTGGAGCCCATGCTCTGCAACAGGAGAAGCCACCACAGGGAGAGGCCCCAGACAGCGAAACTAGAGGGTAACACCTGCTTGTGGCAGCTAGAGAAAGCTCATTCCAGCAATGAAGACTCGGTGCAATCATATATAAAGAAATAAGAAAGACGGACAGAGTCCTGACAGCTTCGGGGCCATAAACTGACGAGGAGTAGAAACAAGAAAAATGGGCAGAAAAAATGCCAGCAAGGGAGTGAGATAAAATTGCTCACAAGCACATCACTAACAAGCAGCAGCAGTGTGTGAAGGCACCCGCTGCAAGGCAACAGACCCTAGGATTCACGACGATGCACAAGTCTTACAGCCCAGAGCTAGGGATGCAGAGCCACAGATTGCTGCCCCTTCAGCCCACCTGGCTTGGAAAACACATCTTGGGCACCAGTTGGTGAAAAATGAGCAACATAGTAGAGTGAGAAGAATGTGGCTCCAGGACCAGAAAACTGCCACTAAGGGTGGTGACTGGTGGACAAGGCCTCCACGAGCCTCAATTTTCTTGTCTCATGAAATGAACATTATTATCTCAGTCTCACAGCTCTAAGAATCTTATGTTCCAAAATGTACCTTACTTATAGCACATCAGCTATAAATGCCATAAATTTCACTGTTATGATTCCTTTAATAAGGAAAAAAATACCTCTGATGGATTTTTCATGCCGAGAAGCCACTACCATTAATGCTGCTTCTGAAGGATAATTGAAAAATATAAGTGTTTTTAATAAAATCATATGTTCTTAGAGCATTTATTCCTATCAACTCTCTGTGCCTCTCCTTCCTAATTTACAAAACGAGCCTTCAAATACTTGTCCTGCTGGGGCCTGGAGTGGTGGTCAGATGAGATTACAGATCCAAATGATTTATTTAGATTTAGAGCTTATACATCAACTGTTACCTTTCTCCAAAACATTTATAGCATCTCATTGCAGAAAAGCATGCTAGGGCACAGAATCCAACTTTTGTTTTATGAAATATTTTAGATAGTGGAAAGTGTAGAAAATTAATGACATCCTTACTACTATTTGTTAAATCTGGGTGACAACCAATGTTTAAACATTTCATAAAAAATTAAAAAAAAAAAATTCTATGTCAAGGAAATTCCTTAGTGGTTCAGTGGTTAGGACTCTGTGCTTCCTCTGCCAAAGACCTGGGTTCAACCCTGATTGGAGAACCAAGATCCCATAAGCTTTGCAGTGTGGCCAAAAATAGATAATATAAAAAAATTTTTTTTTAAGATCTAGTCAAATATCAGGGGCTTTCCAAGTGGCTCAATGGTAAAGAATTTTCCTGCAGTGCAGGAGACGAAGTTTCAATCCCTGTGTCCTGAAGATCCTCTGGAGAAGGAAATGGCAACCCACTCCAATATTCTTGCTTAGGAAATCCCATGGACAGAGGAGCCTGGTGGGCTACAGTCCATGGGGTCGCAGAGTCAGACACCACTTAGCGACTGAACAACAACAGCAGTCAAGTATCAACATCTTTTCTTGGATGCCTTTTAAGCCTCCCAACCCTCCATATACTTCATTCTCAGTGCTGAGTTAGATGTGTTTTCTCTGTGACACTTTGAGATGGCTTCTGTTTAGATCATTTATCACACGTTGGTATTAACTTCTCATTACCCCAGGTTTTGCGCTCTTTGTAAGCAGGATCAAGCTTTCATCTCTGTCTCCTCATCAAGATTCATGCTTGATATGTTGTGGGGCTTAGTAAATGTCCTGTTAACTAAGTAAATTAACATGAATGAAAGACTCTGGTTTCTCTCTGTCTTTACCAACAACCAGAACCTTCTTTCTTCTCCAGGACTGTTTCTCCTCTCCCTTTCTCTTTTGCACTAGACATGATGAGATGGATGGATGGCATCACGGACTTGATGGACACAAGTCTGAGTGAACTCTGGGAGATGGTGATGAACAGGGAGGCCTGGCGTGCTGCGATTCATGGGGTTGCAAAGAGTTGGACACGACTGAGAGACTGAACTGAAATTGAACTGAACTGAGTTCCTCTGAATGTTGCAACTATATGTCTTAAGAAAAATCTGATAGTCACACACCAGAGAAAAACTATGCTTTGATTAAAATTGATTTAGACATTGCTCTAGACTGAATGTTTGTGTCCCCTTCCCACCAACATGCATATGTTGAAACAATCCCCAATGTGATGGCGTTTGGAGATGGGCCTTTGGGAAGTGCTTAGGTCATGGAGGAAGAGCCCATACATGGTATTATTGCTTTTAGAAAAGAGACTCCAGAGAACTCCCTCTCCTCTTCAGCTATGTGAGGACTCAGAGGAATGACAGCTGTCTCTGAACCAGGAAGAAGGCTTTCACCAGACACAAAATCAGTCAGTCTTGAGCTTGGACTTCCCAGCCTCCAGAATTGTGAGAAATAATTGTCGCTTATAAACCATCCAGTCTATGGTAGTCTATTATAGCAGCTCAAATAGACTAAGACACACATGCCAAAAATACAAAAGGAAAGGCAATTAAAACACCACTCTTTCTTAGTTGTTCAACACTACAAATACAAGTCTGAAAAACAAGACAACTTTTTTTATTTATTTGATTACTATTTTATTTATTTATTTTATTTACTTATTTATTTTTGGCTGTGCTGGGTCTTCGTTGCTGCTCGCCAGCTTTCTCTGTTTTGGCGTGTAGGCTTCTCACTGCGGTGTCTTCTCTTGTTTCTGAACACAGGCTCTCAGGCTCCCTGGCTTCAGTAGCTGGGGCTCAGCAGTTGTGGCACACAGGCTTATCTGCCCCAAGACATGTGGGATCCTCCTGGATCTGGAATCCATGCCCCCTTCATCAGCAGGCAGATTCTTAACCATCGAACCACCAGGGAAACCCCATAAGAACTTCTTAACATTGATAATCAAAAAAATCAGTTTCAAGGCATGGGTCTTCTCCTCAGTGGACAAAAGGCATACAGACTTGGAGAAGACTAACACTGCTTTGTCCACAGGAATGAACTCATTTTGACAAGATTATGTTCTTTTTCCTATTACACTCATAATATTCAAAGAACACGACTGAAATAAATTAGTCAAGTCTGTCTACAGTCAGCCTACATAGTACTGGGTGGTTTTGAGCACCTAAACTACTCTTCCGAATACACATTTAACTGAATACTTGTTCTTGGTTTCATTATAAAGAAATGCAATTGTCTTTAGGTTAAAGTTACTATGCTATAACCTCCCACAACTAGTTATCGCACATTTCCTGAAATTTTCCTTCTTCAAATTTAACCAATCTGTTCCAAATGATACTATCCAGAACAAAAGCTGGTGTATCTGGTTCCAGCTGCAATTGCTTCTTTCGATGTCCTTGCTTATCTTTCCAGTCCCATCTGCTGCTCCCTTGCCACACCCTGGAGGCAACCATACTAAGTCACTCTCTTTCTGATCTCCCTGCCTTTACAGGTATTGTTTCTTTGACTTAGATTAGAATGTCTCCACTCATCCCCCAAGATCCACTGTCACCTCCTCGGGATTTGCTCTGAGCACTCTACTCCATCAGGCATACGTCTATTTCAATGCATACATCCTTGCTTTCTTGTCTTGTCTTTTCTCTACCCCAAATGCCCCTAATGATCTAAAATGATCACCTGCTCATCTTTGTAATTCTATTGCCCAACACGGCATCTGACCCTGAATCAATGTTTAGTGAATGAATGGCTGAGACTGAACAAATGAATGAATGAGTGCATATGATTCAACAAAGTTGCATTTACTCAGCACCTCCAGGATAAAGACCCTTAGCCATATCATGGTCATCCTAGATTGCATGGAATTTAGAACCAGGCATGCCCAGCTGGTCTATTGCATGCCCAGGGGCTGCAAGAACCCACTTTCTTCCTTTGTGCACAATCCTTAGTCTAAACACTGTCAGTTCTACCCGCTTTCCCACTTCTCTTCTGCTTTGGTTCTCTCCTTCACTCATCTTCCAATTTCCTATCATGGCATCAACCTCCAAGCCATGTACAGGTAATATGGACAGATAAATGATTGCAAACTGAAGCATTACCTGTGCAATTTGTACTCTATTCTCTTATGTAACTTCAAATTGCCACCAAGTAGGGTGACCATGGGAAACCTTACTCCTTCTGTGAGCTCAGAACAAACCAGGAACACCTCAGGAAGATCCCTCTCCCAGGAATCCATAGTTCCCTTGAGGTAATAAGAAATCAAATTATACAAAGCAAAAGCAGCTTCTGTTTTTAAATATTTTATGAGAATATTGTTATTTGAAACAATTATATAACACCCTAAAAATATTTTTTATGCTTTATTTTGCTACCTTATCCTGAGGTTGATGCTGTGAAACACGTTTTTAAAAATCAGGAATTATCATTATTTTAAAAGTTAGAAAATAAAAGTCCAGTGAGACTCATGATTTCCAAAGACTTGGCAGAGAGGGAGCTGCATTAGATCAAATGATTGTTGCTGAGGACCTGTGGTGACAATCCCCAGAGAGAATTTGGCATACTTTCAATATATTTGTTTCTGTTTGAGTTAATCCTCCACAAACACATTTAATCATGTAACATCTCACCTCCCCAACCATTAAACTAATTCAGTGGTCCTAGAATAAAGTAAAGACTCAAGGATTTTAAGGCTGCCAGGGTCTGACTCCACCTTCACTGATGTAATATTTGCACAGCCTTTAAACACTATTCTCTATAAGGTACTAAGAGGATTCAAGCTTACACGGATACAGAAGACAAACATAGCTCTTCCCCTTCAGGGAGTTTACATTCTAATTTAACTTTCTACCTTATTTCCCATGTGTATGCTGTGGTTGGTCCCTCAGTCGTGTCCAACTCTTTGCAGCCCCATGGACTGTAGCCCACCAGGCTCCTCTGTCCATGGGGATTCTCCAGGCAAGAATACTGGAGTGGGTTGCCATGCCCTCCTCCAAGGGATCTTCCCAACCCGGGGATCAAACCCAGGTCTTCCGAATTGCAGGCAGATTCTTTATCGTCTGAGCCAACAAGGAAGTATCTAAAATATTCTTCCCTCAGGCCAGACTAGTCTGTATGGTGACTTACACAGTCTTGACCAGGTGGCCCAGGGGTAAAGAACCTGCTTGCCAGTGCAGGGGCCAAAGGAGATGCAGGGTCAGTCCTTGGATCAGGAAGACCCCCTGGAGAAGGAAATGGCAGCCCACTCCAATATTCTTGACTGGGAAGTCCCATGGAGAGAGGAGCCTGGCAGGGGTCACAGAGTCGGACACAACTGAGCACACACATGAGTGGATGGCCCGGACCTCCTACTGGTGTTTGACTCGTCTCTCCTCTCGAAGTCTCTCTAAGTGAAAGGGGAAGTGAAAGTCGCTCAGTTGTGTCTGACTTTGTGGTCCCAAGGACTATACAGTCCATGGAATTCTCCAGGCCAGAATACTGGAATGGGTAATCTATCCCTTCTCCAGGGGATCTTCCCAACCCAGGGATCGAACCCATCATTGCAGGAGAATTCTTTACCAGCTGAGCCCAGGCGTCCTTCAAAACCTAACTCAATGAAACATCACTGTCCCACCAACAACATTTCCCACATGCCTGGCATGTCCTTCAAAATGTCCTTCAGTAGGAACTTCCCTGGTGGCCCAGTGGTTAAGAATCCGCCTGCCAACACAGGGAACCTGGTCAGAGAACTAAGACCCCACGTACCTTTGGGACAACTAAGCCTGAGTGTTGCAACTACTGAAGCTTGAGTGCTCTAGAGCCTGGGCTCCACAACAAGAGAAGGTCCCACAGGGAGAAGCTGGAGCACCACAACTAGCGAAAGCCCTCGGGCAGCAAGGAAGACCCAGCACAGCTGTAAATAAATAAATAAAATAGTTTAGTAGGAGAGGGATGGGTAGAGAAAAGAATACTAGCCATGTTATTATAGCTGCATCTGATGAATGAGACATAGGAAACGGGGGTAGGGGAAGAATTCCATTGTTCTCCCATTCCTTCTACTTTTGGCTGATTGAACTTTTCCATAATAAAAAGTTTAAAGCGTATGTATACAAGTAAACACTTTAAAACCAAAGTGCTTTAAAAATAAATCATATATATTTCTGTCAGCCTTTCTAGTCAGGGTCACTTTCTCCATTCTCTGTGCTCATTCAACATGTTTTTGTTTTTGTTTGCTATCTTGCATGTCTATCTTCCCTTTAGACTGTCAGCTTCTTGAATACACACCCTTTTTCTCTGTCTTATCTATCTACATATCTTGGGGCATAGCACATTCTCCACTGGTTGAGCAACTGCAAAATAGTCCTTACATATGTAGCTTAACTTGCTAGTAGTAAATCGGGACAAGAGACTCAGAGAATGAAAATATTGTGTTCTTTTTTTTTTTTTTTGGCTGTGGTGGGTTTTCGTCACTGCTCGTGGGCTGTTCTCTAGTGACAGCGAGTGGGGAATATTCCCTAGCTGCAGTGTTGCTTAATGTGGTAGCTTCTTTTATTGTGGAGCACAGGCTCTAGGCTCAGAGGCTTCAGAAGTTGTGGAACATGGGCTCAGTAGTTGTGGTGCACAGGCTTAGCTGCCCCAAGTCATGTGGGATCTTCCTGTACCAGGGATTGAACCAGTGTCCCCGGCATTGCAAGGTGGATTCTTGAAGCCCAATATTGTGATCTTTAATGGCAAGTAATAAGAATGTCTAGTTGTAGTGGTGATCATTTTGTAATGTATAAAAGTATCAAACCACTATGTTTTACTTGTACACCTAAAACTGGTGTAATATATTTCAATTTATAAAAAAAAAAGAGTTGCTATTCAGTCGCTAAGTGTCCAACTCTGGCAACCCCATAGACTGCAGCATAACAGGCTGTCTCCTGGAGTTTGCTCAGATTCGTGTTCATTGACTCAGTGACTCTAACCATCTCATCCTCTGCTGCCCCCTTCTCCTTTTGCCTTCAATGTTTTCCAACACCAGGATCTTTTCCAAAGAGTCAGTTCTTCCCATCAGGTAGCCGAAGTTCAGTGAATATTCAGGGTTGATTTCCTTTAGGATTGATTGGTTTTATCTCCTTGCAGTCCAAGAGACTCTCAAGAGTCTTCTCCAGCACCACAATTCAAAAGCATCAAATTCTTCAGCAAAGTGCCTTCTTTATGATCCAATTCTCACATCCACACATGACTACTGTAAAAACCACAGCTTTGACTACATAGACCTTTGTCAGCAAAGTGATGTCTCTGCATTTTCATATGCTGTCTAGGTTTGTCATAGCTTTCCTTCCAAGGAACAAGAATCTTTTAACTTCATGACTGCAATCACTGTCCACCGTGATTTTGGAGCCCAAGGAGGGACAAAAAAAAAATCTGTCACTGCTTCTACTTTTGCCCCATCTATTCGCCATGAAGTGATGGGACCCAATGTCCAATGCCATGATCTTGGTTTTTTCAATGTTGAGTTTCAAGCCAGTTTTTCACTCTCCTCTTTCACCCTCATCAAGAGGCTCTTAGTTCCTCTTCACTTCTGCCGCTAACACTTTAGTGGTATCATGTGCATATCTGAGGTTCTTGATATTTCTCCTGGCAATCTTGATTTTAGCTTGTGATTCATCCAGCTTGGTATTTTGCATGATGTACTAAATCAGTAGTGTGACAATATACAGCCTTGTTATACTTTCCCACTTTGGAAGCAGTCTGTTGTTCCATGTTCAGTTCTAACAGTTGCCTCTTGACCCACATACAGATTTCTCAGGAGGCAGGTAAGATGGTCTGGTATTCCCATCTCTTTAAGAATTCTCCACAGTTTGTTGTGATCCACACAGTCTAAGGCATTAGTGTAGTCAGTAAAGCAGAAGTAGATGTTTTTCTGGAACTCCCTTGCTTTCTCCATGATCCAACGGATGTTGGCAATTTGATCTCTGGTTCCTCTGCCTTTTCTAAACCCAGCTTGTACATCTAGAAGTTCTCAGATTAGGTACTGCTGAAGCCTATCTTGAAGGATTTTGAGCATAACCTTGCTAGTATGTGAAATGAATGCAGTTGTACGGTAGCTTAATATTCTTTGGGATTGGTCTTCTTTGGGACTGGAATGAAAACTGTTTTCCAAATTTGCTGACATATGGAGTGCAACACTTTAACAGCATCATCTTTTAGGATTTTAAATAGTTCAGCTGGAATTCCATCACATCCACTATCTTTGTTCATAGTAATGCTCCCTAAAGCCCACTTGATTTCACACTCCAAGATGTCTGGCTCTAGGTGGGTGACCATACCAACATGGTTATCCAGGTCATAAAGACTTTTTTCCATATAGTTCTTCTGTGTTTTCTTGCCACCTCTTCTTAATATCTTCTGCTTCTGTTAGGTCCTTACATTTTCTCTCCTTTATCATGCCCATCCTTGCATTAAATGCTCCTTTGATAGCTCCAATTTTCTTGAAGAGATCTCTAGTCTTTCCCATTCTATTGTTTCCCTCTATTTCTTTGCATTCTTGTCTCTCCTTGCCATTCTCTGGAACTCTACATTCAGTTAGGTATATCTCTCCCTTTCTTCCTTGCCTTTCACTTCTCTTCTTTCCTTAGCTATTTGTAAAGCCTTCTTAGACAACCACTTTGCCTTCTTGCATTTCTTTTTCTTTTGGATGATTTTGGTTACTGCCTCCTGTAAAATGTTATCAACCTCCATCCATAGTTCTTCAGGCATTCTGTGAACCAGATCTAATCCCTTGAATCTACTTGTCACCTCCACTGTAAAATCATAAGGGATTTGATTTAGGTCATACCTGAATATTCTAGTGGTTTTCCCTATCTTCTTCAATTTAATTCTGAATTTTGCAATAAGGAGCTCATTTCTNTTCAGGCATTCTGTGAACCAGATCTAATCCCTTGAATCTACTTGTCACCTCCACTGTAAAATCATAAGGGATTTGATTTAGGTCATACCTGAATATTCTAGTGGTTTTCCCTATCTTCTTCAATTTAATTCTGAATTTTGCAACAAGGAGCTCATTTCTGAGCCACAGTCAGCTCCAAGTCTTGTTTTTGCTGACTGTATAGAGCTTCTCCATCTTTGGCTGCAAAGAAGATAATTATTCTGATTTTTATATTGACCATCTTGTGATATCCATGTGTAAGAATCACCTCTTGTGTTGTTGGAAAAGTGTGTTTGCTATGACAAGCATGTTCTCTTGACAAAACTCAAAAAAGAATATATAGTTGCAAACTCCAGTGCCTTCAAATTAAAATGCATTAAGGTCTTCCTTGAATTTGCCTAAAGATTTCAAAACAAATTAGTAAGTGGTCAAATGGCACATTTCCTTGAGTGTATCTATCTTTGAGGAGACCTGCTGCTTTATCATCTTATTTACAGCTATTCTAGGATTTGCAAAAGTACATTGGCAATATATTTGAGCTACTATTTCTCAAAACTTCCCAGCAGTAGTGCTTCAGGCCAATTTCTAGTAGCATGGGTATTCCTGCTTGTCAGGAAGCCTTTTTTTTTTTTTGTCTGCAAATCTTAAACTGGAGAGTGGAAGTGGGAAGTTGGTACTAGCTAATTCAATTATCCTCCTGTTCAATTATCCATCCTGGCAAAATACTTTAGTATGGCAAAATACTTTAGTATGGCAAAATACTTTAAAATAAGCAGTGTAGAGTTATATGTTAACTTGTGTATGGTGTCCTATTCACTGCATATTTATATGCAGGAATCCCAGAGGCCCGGGGCAGGAATGTGTGGCTGCCTGTGCAGTTAAATGGCAAACATTCTTTACATGTCTGCAGACCCTGTCCCTCCCAACTCTGTCTCCTAATTTTAAACCACACAACTTCCTAATCCCCAGACTTGCCCTCCACCAAACCTTCACCCATAATAGCACATTCCTATAACAACACTCTTAAACTTGAATGTGCAAACAAATCATTTGAAATCTTGCTAAAATGCTGATTTAGATTCAGCAAGCCTGGGGTGGGGCTGGAGAGTGTGCCTTTCAAACAGATTTCCAGATAATACTTCTTGCTTCTGGTCTACAGCCCACACTTGGAGCTGTAAAGCTCTAGAGCAGGAGTCAGAAGACATTCTGTAAAGGGACAGATAATAAAATGCCAGGCTTTGTGGGCAACAGGGCCACTGTTCAACTACTTGATTCTGTCACTGCAACAAGAAATCAGACAGACAACATGTAACTGAAGGGGGGTGGCTATGTTCCAATGAAACATAATTTATGGGCCTTGAAATGTGAATTGCATAGAATTTTCACAGGTTAGGAGATTTTAGTCTTCTTTTAATTTTTTCCCCCTACTCTTTAAAAATGTAAATACCATTGTTACCTCAGGACTGTACAAAAACAGGTTGGATTTGACAGCTGCACCAGAGTTTGTCAATCCCTGCTCTAAAGTGCAAACTTTGGAAGTACAGACCCAAGTGTGGGCCCTTGCTCAGCCTTATATGAACTCTGCTGCTCACTCAGTTATCTGATCTCTCAGAGTCTCCTTTTACAAAGCTTTAAGTGGAAGCAAGGGCTTTCCTGGCGGTCCAGTGGTTAAGAATCCGCTCTGCAATGCAGGGGACACAGGTTCGATCCCCGGTCTGGGAAGATCCCACATGTCACCGAGCAACTAAGCCCTCGAGCCACAGCTACTAAAGCCTGCACATCCTCGAGCTCATGCTCAGCAACAAGAGAAGCCGCTGCAATGAGAAGCCCATGCACCGCAAATAGAGAAAGCCCAAGAACAGCAATGAAGACCCAGCACAGCCAAAATAAATACAGATAAACTCTAAATGAAAGAGAAAGTGCTTGTCCTCTTAAGGCTGTTGGGTCAAGTACCTGGCACACATCAGGGCTTTAGTAGAAGGAAATAAGGATTGTTACTGGCATGTCCAGGCTTACTTCTTTAGACA
Organism: Neotragus pygmaeus; assembly: GCA_006410875.1. Classification (NCBI taxonomy): domain Eukaryota; kingdom Metazoa; phylum Chordata; class Mammalia; order Artiodactyla; family Bovidae; genus Neotragus; species Neotragus pygmaeus. The sequence continues at coordinate 132,294 of SJYV01034719.1, read as the reverse complement.
TTATTTTCTTCAGATTGTTCACCCTATAAAATCTTTTGTGGCTCCTGATCCCTTACTACGCCAAGTTTAAAGGTTTCTGTGTAACCTTCAAGGCTCTCCGTGATCTTAATTCACTCCCTTTCCCATTGTATTCCCTGAGACTGCCCTCTGTCAGCTGAATCAAGCCAATTTCCCGTTGTTTCTGCCCTCCTGTGACCTCCCCTCTCTCAAACAGTCTTCCTTCTCTCATTTGCTTACTACAGACTAAGCAGCTAGGGCCCAGTTCAGTTCTGTCTCCTCTATAAAAACTAACCTTAGGGTTATGGTTGTTTTCTACAGTCTATTTTCTACACACGGTATCCCATACCAGATGTTATGAATTTCTTGGCTAAGAATTATTTGAATAGCATTTGCCTGGCCAAAGCAGTGAAATATGTCCGTACTGGTACTTTTTATAAGAATTATGAGATGGCTTTTGGCCATATTTATCCATTGCAATTTGGGTTCTAGGCTTTCTAGATATAAAGATTTTTTTTAAAAAAAACCTAGTATTTGACAGATCTTCAAAGCAATTTCTTTGTTAAAAATGACTAGATAATTTAAAACTGACAGTTTTCAATGAAGCATAACTGATATGAATTAAAATTTAGTAACTGTAGATGTGGTTTTCTCAAATCTTGGTCTCAAAATATCCTCCTAGGATATTTGATTGAAATGTGTACTTGAGTCCCCACCCAAGAGACGGGCCCAATTCGTTAGTTCTTGGAGCACACAGAAACCTAAAACAGATGAGTGGCATGAAAAATGAGAAACACTGAAGACTATTTTGCCCCTTTTATAGAAATATAAAGATGGTTTCACCTGTATTTTTTTTTTTAACACAAATCAGATAACCTCAATTCTTTTTAAAATTGATTAATTTTTTTGGCTGCGAGAGGTCTTAGCTGCAGCATGCAGGATCCTTTGTTTTAGAGCCCCAGCTTAGCCGCCTTCTGGCATGTGGGATCTTAGTTTCTCAGTAGGGATCCAACTTTCGTGCCCTTACTGCAAGGCAGATTCTTAACCATTGACAGCCAGGGAAGTCCCTCACCTTTAATAATTGATTCAAACCAGGATCTGAGTCACAAATTTGAAGTCCTAGTGGCACCCTTCGGTAGGTCTAATTTTGACATGACTCATTTTCTAACTTGAAAGCACCCCCCTCTTCCTCCCACCAAGCTCAAATAGTCATTGACACCAATGACTTTGACCATAATTCTTAGAAGATTCATAATGAATCATTAAAAGAGATGAGAAAGGAAAAGAAAAACAAACAAACAGTGGTGCTTACATAATCACAGATATAAACTTTAGAGAGTGAACACTAAATTCCCACAACTGTAAAGTCCATGAGCAGAAACAAGTTGGCATTTGCCAGGGACTGAACGACAATAACAAGGACCTTTGCCATCTGCATCTATGGGCCTTGAACCCTGTGCGGCTACAGCTGCTGACCTTCCACACTCCCCGAAGGGAATTCAGGGTGGAGAGTGAGGCACTCTGTGCTCCAGGTAAGCTGGTGGAACAGTTCATTAGATAGATATTTTCAATAACCGATTTCATGATCCCAATCCTTGCATCTTCTCATATCTAGAAAAGCACTAAATCCCTTTACAGTGACATCAGCTCCTTGTGACTATCAGAAAACCTTTTGTAAAGTGAGTGCTTGATAACACTGAACTCCTCCTTTCATCAAAATCTTATGTATTGACCTTCCCCCACTGCTTCTTTGGAGCAGTCTCTCAGAGCTATCTGAGGTACTGTCTCCTGGCCTGCAGTCCCCATTTTGCCCCAGCTAAAACTTAACTCACAATTCTCACATTGTGCCTCTCTTTTAAGCTGACACCTTAAAAAAAATAATAATAGTGAAAAGATCCTAGCGAGAATGAGATTGTGTTCATTCTGTTTGGGGAATAGTTAAGCCATAGCAAGGGAGCAGAATCAATACTTTGCTTGTCCATTCCCTATTTACTTTCTGGTACAATCAGTAAGGCTGTTGCCCCGAAGTGCTCCCATATAGACACAATTGGTTCCCAGATAGTCATATACTATTAGATACTCAAATGGGCCTCTGAAAATTTTCATTGGCAGGTGAACAATATTGTGGACATCATTATTTTCCAAGTAGCACTGATATGAAATTATGAAAGGGCATTTGTCAAATATCTAGAGTCATTGTTAAAAAGTTAAGTCTTCCATGACTAAGAAAATTCTAAACCTTAGAGATAAAACTTCAGCTCCTCTGCTGTATGACACAGGGAGCTCAGCTGGAGCTCTGAGATGATCTAGAGAGATAAGATAGGAGGGGTGGTAAAAGAGGGAGGAAAGTGAAAGTTAAGTCGCTAAGTGGTGTCTGACTCATTGCGACCCCATGGACTGTAGCCCACCAGGCTTCTCTGTCCATGGGATTCTCCAGGCAAGAATACTGGAGTGGGTTGCCATTTCCTTCTCCAGGGGAACTTCCCGACCCAAGGATTGAACCCAGGTCTCCTGCATTGCAGGCTTTAACCTCTGAGCCACCAGGGAAGCCAAAAAGAGGGAGAGGATATACGTAAACCTAGAGTTGATTCATGTTGTAGGATAGCAGAAACTAACACAACATTGTAAAGCAATCATCCTCCAATTAAAAAAAAAAAAACTTCAGCTATTAGCATGGATGCTTAATTTTTGAACATTTTCCTCTGCAATACAACAGGAGGTAATAGAGTGATGGGATTCAGGTGTTTCCTGAAATTTTGATTCTTGGCTACCTAAACATGATTTTTTGGTTTCTGTAAGGCATTAATTTTGCATAACTGATGCTGAAGAAGCTGAAGCTGACCAGTTCTATGAAGACCTATGGGCTTCCCTGGTGGCTCAGACAGTAAAGAATACTGCCTGCAATGCAGGAGACCTGGGTTTGATCCCTGGGTTGGGAAGATCCCCTGGAGAAGGGCATGGCAACCCACTCCAGTATTCTTTCCTAGGGAATGTGAAGACTTACAATACCTTCTAGAACTAACACCAAAAAAATTAAAAACCAGATAGTCTCTTCATCATAGGGTATTGGAATGCAAAAGTAAAAACTCAAGAGATACCTGGAAAAACAGGTAAGTTTGACTTTGGAGTACAAAATGAAGCAGGGCAAAGGCTAGCAGAGTTTTTTCAAGAGTCACTGGTCATAGTAAACAACATTTTCTAACAATCCGAGAGACAACTCTACTCATGGACATCACCAGATGTCAATACTAAAATCAGATTATGTTCTTTACAGCCAGACATGGAGAAGCTCTATACAATCAGCAAAAAGAATACGTGGAGCTGACTTTATTCAGACCTTGAGCTCTTTATTGCAAAATTCAAGCTTAAATTGAAGAAGATAGGGGAAACCACTAGAACATTCAGGTATGACCTAAATCAAATCTCTTATGATTATACAGTGGAGGTGATGAATAGATTCAAGGGATTAGATCTGGTAAAGTGCCTGAAAAACTATGGATGGTGGTTCATAACATTGTAAAAGAAACAGTGACCGAAACTATCCCAAAGAAATGCAAGAAAACAAAGTGGTTGTCTGAGGAGGCCATACAAATAGCTGAGGAAAGAAGTAAAAGGCTAGGGAGAAAGGGAAAGATATACCTAACTGAATGCAGAATTCCAGAGAATAACAAGGAGAGATAAGAAGGTCTTCTTAAATGAACAATGCAAAGAGATGGAGGGAAACAATAGAATGGGAAAGACTAGAGATCTCTTCAAGATAACAGAAGTATCAAGGAAACATTTCATGCAAGGATGGGCACAATAAAAGGCAGAAACAGTAAGAATTAAGAGAAGCAGAAGAGATTAAGAAAAGATGGCAAGATACACAGAAGATCTATACAAAAATGGTCTTAATGACGAAGATAACCATGATGGTGTAGTCACTCACCTAGAGCCATACATCCTGGAGTGTGAAGCCAGGTGGGCCCTAGGAAGCATTAATATGAACAAAGCTAGTGAAGGTGATGAAATTCCAGCAAAGCCATTGAAAATCCTAAAAGATTATACTGTTAAAGTGTTGCACTCCATATGTCAGCAAATTTGGAAAACCCAGCAATGGCCACAGGACTGGAAAAGTCAGTTTTTGTTCCAATTCCAGAGAAAGGCAAAGTCAAAGACTGTTCAAACTACCATACAATTGCACTCATTTCACATGCTAGCAAGGCTATGCTCAACATTCTTCAAGCTATGCTTCAGTAGTATGTGAACTGAAAACTTCCAGATGTATAAACTGGGTTTAGAAGAGGCAGGGTAACCAGATATCAAATTGCCAACAGTCAATTGGCAAAACTGAAGAAAGCAAGGGAGTTCCAGAAACATATACTTCTGCTTCATGACTATGCTAAAGCCTTAGACTGGAGGATCACAACAAACTACGGAAAACTCTTAAAAAGATGGGAATAACAGACCACCTTAACCTACCTCCTGAGAAAACCCATATGTGGGTCAGGAAGAAAGAGAACTGGATGGAATAAAACTGTTTCAAACTTGGGAAAGTAGTACCACAAGGCTGTATATTGTCAACCTGCTGATTTAACTTAATATGCAGAGTATATCATGCAAAATGCTATGCTGGATGAATCACAAGCTGGAATCAAGATTGCCAGAAGAAATCTCAATAATCTCAGATATGCAATGATACCACTCTAATGGCAGAAAGTGAAGAGGAACTAAAGAGCGTCTTGATGAGGTTGAAAGAGGAGAGTGAAAAAGCTAGCTTGAAACCCGACATTGAAGAGTCTAAGATCATGGCATTGAGACCTCAACACCTCATGGCAAATAGAAGGGGAAAACGTGGAAGTAGTGACAGATTTTATTTTCTTGGGTTCCAAAATCACAGATTTTGCATCTCTGACCACAGTCATGAAATTAAAGGACACGTTCCTTGGAAGGAAAGTTGTGACAAACCTAGACAGCTTATTTAAAAGCAGAGACATCACTTTACCTACAAAGGCCCATATAGTCAAAGCTATGGTTTTTCCAGTAGTCGTGTATGGATGTGAGAGTTGGACCATAAAGAAGGCTAAACACCAAAGAACTGATACTTTTGAATTGTGGTGCTGCAGGAGACTCTTGACAGTTCCTTGAACTGCAAGGAGATCAAACTAGTCAATCAATCTTAATGGAAATGAACTCTAAAAATTCTCTGGAAAGACTGATGCTGAAGCTCCAAAGCTACTTTGGTCACCTGTTGCCAAGAACTGACTCATTGGAAGACGCTGATGCTGGAAAAGATTTAAGAAAAAAGGAGAAGGGGGTGGCAGAGGATGAGATGGTTAGTTCGTGTCACCAACTCAATGGACATGAATTTAAGCAAACTCCAGAAGATAGCGGAGGACCCTGAAGCCTGGTGTGCTGCAATCTATGGGGTTGCAAAGAGTCAGACACACCTTAGGGACTGAACAACAATAGCAGTCATTCACTGGAGCACTAGAGTTCAATCAGTCAGTCAGTTCAGTTCAGTCCCTCAGTCGTGTCCAACTCTACAACCCCATGAATCGCAGCACGCCAGGCCTCCCTGTCCATCACCATCTCCCGGAGTTCACTCAGACTNAGAGTTGACTCACTGGAAAAGACTGATGCTGGGAGGGATTGGGGGCAGGAGGAGAAGGGGACGACAGAGGATGAGATGGTTGGATGGCATCATGGACTCGATGGATGTGAGTCTGAGTGAACTCCGGGAGTTGGTGATGGACAGGGAGGCCTGGCGTGCTGCAATTCAAAGGGTGGCAAAGAATCGGACATAACTGAGCGACTGAACTGAACTGAATGTTTGGAAAAATGGTCTGCGTCTTTAGTTACATTATCTCAGTTCTGTAACATACATGTCATAAGATACTGTACAGTAGGATAATGAGTTAAAGGGTGACTTTTCAACACGAGATCACACAGCTAATAAATAAAATTGCTTGGGGACTTCCGTGGTGGTCCAGTGGCTGAGACTGAGCTTCTAATGCAGGGTACCTGGGCTTAATCTTTGGTCAGGGAACTAGATCCCACATGCTGCAACTAAGACCCAGCATAGCCAAATAAATAATTAAAAAAATAAAAAGAAATAATTCTAAAAATGAATTGCTAGGAACAGACTCCAGCTCTTCTTTTAATCCAGTGTTTGTTCTATGTATGTTCTATCTATGTATGTTAAGTAGATTTAGTCATGTTCAACTCTGGGCAACAGTATGGACTATAGCCCACCATGCTCTTCTGTCTGTGGGATTCTCCAGGCAAGAGTACTGAAGTGCATTGTCATACCCTCCTGCAGGGCATCTTCCCAACCCAGGGATTGAACCTGCATCTCTTGTGTCTCCTGCATTGGCAGGCAGGTTCTTTACCACTAGTGCCATCTGGGAAGCCCAATGTTATCTATGAAGACACAGATATTGTGGATAGACACAGATATTGTGGAGTCACAATAAGTAGTTAGGGAAGATTCTTTATCCTTTCCTTTATACTGAATGAGAAAGCATATATCCTGGCAGGCACTGGATTTGACATCATGAGAGCAGTAGCAGAAGTACTTTTAGTTTCCTTAATTTTCCTGGCATATCCTTTATACTTTCTCTAAACTGCTAAAAAAAATGAGTAACATTTCGCTGTATAACTTCTGTACATTTTTTTTTTTTACTATGTACCTATTTCAACATGTTTGCAAATAAAATGATAGCAAAGAGTTTATCTTCTTTACTGAATTAAGTTAGCATCACAGTGGCATACCAATTGAGGGCAGGTGTTGTCCCAAATATCTATAGAAACATGGTCTTTACTAGATAATTGAATGCCCTTGGTGGTATCTTTTCATGTCATTGCATATTAGAATAGAATTGTGAGGTAGGTGCTCAGTACGAGTAATGAGCAGACCTATGTAACACGTGAACTGAGAAGAGAAGACTGCTGGGTGTCACAGATTTGTAAGCAGCAGACAGAGGTCTCCTTGAACCAAAACCTCTGCAATTTTCATTAGATTGTACTGCCTAGACCTGCTGGTAAAAGTCAGGACTAGCTCTCTGGTCAGATTTTTTGGGTTTCAGCGCTGCTCTGCTGGACACAACGTCCTCACAGAAAAGATCTCCAATATGTATTAAGTGTAAAAAGCAAGCCTTTATTTTATTTTACTACTTTTGCAGAAATAAAGAGAAACTTTAAAAAAGAATTTATGCCTGCATTTGCCTATTACCCAACATACTCTCAGTTTCCCATAGGCTCTCCATCTGTAAAGTATGGGTGCTGGGATTACATTAAATATTGCAAATATTAGAACAGTGCCTGGCACTCTGAAGTACCATTTTACTTGGATTCTCAGTTCAAATTCCCTGGCATAATCATTTTCTAAACTACCCTTTAAAAAATCGTTTTCAGTTGCAGAGGCAAGATGAAAATGTGGCAAGCTACAGCAAAATGTAATTACTTAAAGCTGCTCTAAATTTGGCCCGAAACAGGACGATTAGCCAATACCGAAAGACGCTTGGTGAATCACAATTACTGTACAGATATCCCAAAGAAATTGTTCACTACTTTACTGAATATATTTATTTAGTTATTACCAAGATCTTCCCCCCACCCCTCCCAAAAAGGGTCGCGAAGATATTGAAGACAATGTATTTTAACAGCTTGCTACTCTGAAGGGTATAAAGCAACTTGAAGGAAAATCTCAAGCAAAATAACGACCTTAGATTGAGACCCCCCAAAACACTTTTAGAAGTCTCAACGTTATTGTTACTGCTTGAGTATCTAAGTTAAAGGCACACTGTAACTGCTGTAACGTCGTGGGAAAAGATGTGCTAGGATTACGTGCAAAACTGGGGGTCCGGGGAAAAGGGCGGACGCGCGAAGCTAACCCTCCCCCAGCCTCTCGGCCACGCGGGGTTTTCAGCCTCCTCCCGGGCGCTTCCTTCCGCCGTCCGCGTCCAGAGAGTGACCTCAAGCAGGGGGCGGGGCCGGGGCGGGGCCGCCTCGGCGCAGAGAGCCGATTCCGCGGCCGCCGCCCGCCCGGCTTGCCCACAGGTGTCGGAGCGCACGCGAGGCGCGGGCTAGCCCTAGCGTGCACGCCGGCGCGCCCTGAGCCGCGCGAGGCTGCCGTGCGACGCGCTTCCCGCTGCGCTCCGTGTCCACCCGGAGTACGGACGTGGGCTCTGCTCGGAGCAGCGGCTTGGGGCCTTCGTCTAACCCTAACTCGTTCTGTGGCTCGAGATCCCTCCAGTTCTCTAAAGTCTCGGCCCTTAGCGCAGCAGGACTAACAGCACCCGGTCGGTGGTGCTCAGTAGGTCACTTATGTCATCAATCAAGGACTATTGTAGGATTTTGCAGTTCCTTAAGAATGGCTCAGAGGTTAAAGCGTCTGCCTCCGATGAGGGAGACCTAGGTTCGATCCCTTGGTCGGGAAGATCCCCTGGAGAAGGAAATAGTAACCCACCCCAGTATTCTTGCCTAGAGAATCCCATGGACAGAGAAGTCCACGGGGTCGCAGAGAGTCGGACACGACTGAGTGACTTCACTTTCACTTTAAATTTTGAAGGATTCTCTGGAAGGTATTTATAAAGTGTATTAACGGATCCGCAGGCTCTGGCCTTGGGGACAACTTTCAATTATTTGTGCCTATTTCACAGAGGTCACGTGTCTCACTTTTATTTTTTTCTAAACTGNCGGACACGACTGAGTGACTTCACTTTCACTTTAAATTTTGAAGGATTCTCTGGAAGGTATTTATAAAGTGTATTAACGGATCCGCAGGCTCTGGCCTTGGGGACAACTTTCAATTATTTGTGCCTATTTCACAGAGGTCACGTGTCTCACTTTTATTTTTTTCTAAACTGAAATTATATTGGATGTTTTCCTCTTACCAATATCTGCTTTCATTTTGACCTTTCTTAGATTAGATGGATCTGCAATTCTGGATTTCATGTAAAACTTTGAAATATTCAAATTTGGTGTCTTTAGTCTTTGCTTCCTTCTCTCCTGTCACTAAATAACCGGTTTTAAAGTTTCCAAAATGTTGTTAGTCCTGTTAGTATGACCTCCAATAATGTACACACCTAAACCATCTGAGGAGTATAGAAAGAAAGCATAGTAAAGAAGCATGTAAAATAATAGATCTAATGTGGCAACCTAATCTTAATATGAAATAACACTGTGCTGTTAATATCACTGTCATACACAAATATGACTGTGGGAATATAGTTCCGAGAGATTAGCCATTAATTAATATTTCCAAGTTAATAAGAGCAGAGGTATTTGCATTGTTCTACTGCTAGTGATTTATTTTCACTTGTACTTCTTACATCTTTATCTTATTACAAACATGGACTAGCATATCAAGATAATTTCATTCCACATGTATATGACTGGGTAAGACACTAGGAAAATGCACTGTGCAAAAAGAATTTGTGGAAGAAGAAAAGCTAGAAATATATAGACATTATACAAAAGGCTTTTTTTGCTAGAAACAGATGTTACACGTATTTCTAGAGAAACTTCATATGGCCTACTTTCATAAAAACTATATCAATGCTAAAACAAGCCTACAGACTCCTAATGAAGAAAAACTTGATTTTTAGAAATGTATGGCTGCAAAGAATGTGTACAGAGGCTGTAACAAAAGACTTTCTTTTATAAAGAAAAAAAAATTCTGAGAAGTGACTGGAAACTAGGATTGGAAGAACTGTATTATAGAATGACATTGAAAGTAAACACCATGGAAACTTGCCTATAACTGCTTCCCACTGTTTTATATATGTTTTCCTCTTCTAGTTTGATTGTGGGTTTCTCTCCAAAAGGAGGTACTTCTTTTGCACATGCCAGAGTTTCACTTTGCACTGGACACATAGTAGGTTCTCAAATTGTGTTAACAGATTGGCTGAAAAAGTTGTCCTGATGTGCTATATGTGGAAGAAGAGACAAAATGTGTGTTAGTTACTCTGTCGTGTCCGACTTTCTGCGATCCCATGGACCGCAGCCCACCAGGCTCCTCTGCCCACGAAATTCTCCAGGCAAGAACACTGGAGTGGGTTGCCATTTTCTTCTCCAAGAAAATGATCTAGTAGTTAAGCTCATTAAGTATAAAGCTTCTTCTGCAGGAGTGTTTCTGAGAGTGTGCCCTTATTGCTAAACTAAAAAGGTCTCATCCAGTCTCACCTTAGATTTATGCCTAAAATATAGTTACAATCAACAGGATGACGGAAAACGAGGCTATTTACTTAGACGGGATAAGCCATTTTTGGAAAGCAGTGATTTCACAGCAGTGTCGGAGACTAAACTGCGTGGATAAGCTTGCTGATGCTGTAGATCTTAGTCTCAACAGGAGATCATGTGGAAAGGCTGAATATGAGAAACTTTTTAGGTTTTCCATGCTTGCAGTCAAACGAGTGTACACTGGAAAATGTACCAGAAGACCAGGCACAGACTCACGATTTCGTTAACGTAATAACACTAGAGTTAGAAGTAAAGCAAACTGCAGGATTTAAGTCTATTCTAAACTGAAAAACTGGACATCTGGAGTACCACATGGCGTGACTGTGTGGTATGAATTTTGAATAAAAGCTGTGAATGGTGAAAGCAAAGAGGCTGCCCCTGGAGCATATTCGTCCGGCTGCTGGCCTCTGAACCGAACCACTCGTGGATTCTCCGGCCCTGTCAGCCTCCGCCCTCGCCCGCCGCCCGGGTCCCCGGGCCTTAGACTTTTCTCCGGTCGGAAGGGGCGCGGAAGGTAGGAGCCGGTGAGACACCAGCCCTGGTACAGCAGGAGGCTCGAGGAGTTGATCCGGAACCCGCGAGACTGCAAGGCTGAGGACGGGAGATGGACTGCGGGATAAAGGGCTGCAGTTAAACCGGGAATGGTATAGAGGGAAGCTTCTGGATGTCTCCACCCGGCCGCCTTCTCGCCGCCCCACCCCCGAGCAGTGCAGCGAGTAATTCATACAAAAGGAAGAGTCGCCTCTGCCCCGGGAAGCCCAGGGACCGTCGATAAACTCCCACTACCCTGGCACCCAGGGAGCGCTCGTCTCCGCCCCTCACAGACCCGCTCTCGTCCTCCTCTGGGTTTAGAGGAGCATGCGCGGGGCGCCCAGCGCTTGTCTGTGGGCTGAGCGTACATCGCCCACGGTCCCCGAGACGTTGGGGGAGGGGACGGAGATCGAACTGGTGCCTGGTGGAGGCGGCGCGGGGTAAACTGGGAAAGTGGTGTCGTGTGCTGGCTCCGCCCTTTTCCCCGAGGGTGGGGGAGAACCGTATATAAGTGCCGTAGTCCCCGTGAACGTTCTTTTTCGCAACGGGTTTGCCGCCAGGACACAGGTGAGTGCCGGGTGTGGGTTTGGTGGGCCCGGCCTCCGTCGACGGCCGCGGCCTTCGCGTGCGTGTATCTCCCGCCGCGCCCGTGGATATCTTCACCATGTTCTTGACCCGAATTTCGGGGTGTGAGCGGGTGGGGGGGGGGGGTGGGGAGAGTTCGAGGCCTTGCGCTTTTCTCGCAGTACTTTCGCCTCGTTTGGGTTGAGGCCTGGGCTGTGGCACCGTGGCCGCTGCGTGTGGATCCTGCCACGCTTTGCCGCCCGGTTCCCCCTACCCCGCCGCCACACACACTACTAACAACTCTCCACAGCCGCGGGTCTTTCGGCCGGGGCGGTTCACCCGAGGCCGTCCGGGGGCTGACAGGATGGGCTTCTCGGCGCTCGTCGGGGTTTGGGGTGGGGGACGGCCGCGAGGCTCAGAGTGCTGGGGCCTGCTTACCCCGCGCACAGGCCATCGCGGCCTCGCTGGCCCGAGGCGGGGCGGGAGAGCCGTGGCGGCCGGGCGAGCAGAGCGCCGCCCCACCCGGCACCAGTTGCGTTCGCGGAAAGATGGCCGCTCCCCGGCCCCTCTGCACGGCTTCAAAATGGAGGACGCGGCGGCCCGGGCGGGGAGCGGCCGGTGAGTCACCCGCACAAAGGACACGGGCCCGTCCCAGCCTGGTGCCGCCTCCTTGGGACACCCCTCCTGCCCCCCGCGGCGGACCGGGTGCCATCCTGGTCTCTTGATGCCTCGAGGTTCCAGAGCGACACATGGGGTGGGGGAGGGGAATCTGGACGGTGGAGCTTATGGGTGGAGTCTTGAGTTGGGCCAGCTTGGCACTGGTTGTAATGCTCCTTGGAATTTGCCCTTGGAATTTGGATCGTAGGTTTTTCTTCAGCTTCCAGACAGTGGTTTAAAATGTTTACCACACCTCCACCCCTTTCCAATTAGGTGTCGTGAAAACCACCGTTAAACCTAAGCCAAAATGGGAAAGGAGAAGACCCATATCAACATCGTTGTCATTGGGCACGTAGATTCAGGGAAGTCTACCACGACTGGCCATCTGATCTACAAATGTGGCGGGATCGACAAGAGAACAATTGAAAAGTTCGAGAAGGAGGCAGCCGAGGTAGGCAAAATTAGAATATTGGCTGAGCAAGTGCATTTTCCGAAAACTAGCCACTAGTCTAGACTTTAAAAGGTAAATTGCAAAGTTTGCTAAGTCAGTTAACTTTTGAAAATAAGGTAAATGCACTTAATGTAACAGTTGTAAGTGAAATCGAGCAAAATTTTTTCCAAGTTAGGGAACAGAATTTCGTGCTGGAGTTCATGTTTTAGTTACCAAGTAATCATCCTTAATCTTTCTAGATGGGAAAGGGCTCCTTCAAATATGCCTGGGTCTTGGACAAACTGAAAGCTGAACGTGAGCGTGGTATCACCATTGATATCTCCCTGTGGAAATTTGAGACCAGCAAGTACTATGTTACCATCATCGATGCCCCAGGACACAGAGACTTCATCAAAAACATGATTACAGGCACATCCCAGGCTGACTGTGCTGTCCTGATTGTTGCTGCTGGTGTTGGTGAATTTGAAGCCGGTATCTCCAAGAACGGGCAGACCCGTGAGCATGCCCTTCTGGCTTACACCCTGGGTGTGAAACAACTAATTGTTGGCGTTAACAAAATGGATTCCACTGAGCCACCCTATAGCCAGAAGAGATACGAGGAAATTGTTAAGGAAGTCAGCACCTACATTAAGAAAATTGGCTACAACCCCGACACAGTAGCATTTGTGCCAATTTCTGGCTGGAATGGTGACAACATATTGGAGCCAAGTGCTAATATGCCATGGTTCAAGGGATGGAAAGTCACCCGTAAGGATGGCAATGCCAGTGGAACCACCCTGCTTGAAGCTCTGGATTGCATCCTGCCACCAACTCGCCCAACTGACAAACCCTTGCGTTTGCCTCTCCAGGATGTCTACAAAATTGGTGGTATTGGGACTGTCCCTGTGGGTCGTGTGGAGACTGGTGTTCTCAAACCTGGCATGGTGGTCACCTTTGCTCCTGTCAATGTAACAACTGAAGTGAAGTCTGTAGAAATGCACCATGAAGCATTGAGTGAAGCCCTTCCTGGGGACAATGTGGGCTTCAATGTCAAGAATGTGTCTGTCAAAGATGTCCGTCGTGGCAATGTGGCTGGTGACAGCAAAAATGATCCACCCATGGAAGCTGCTGGCTTCACAGCTCAGGTGATTATTTTGAACCATCCAGGCCAAATCAGTGCTGGATATGCACCTGTGCTGGATTGTCACACAGCTCACATTGCTTGCAAGTTTGCTGAGCTGAAGGAGAAGATTGATCGTCGTTCTGGGAAAAAGCTGGAAGATGGCCCTAAATTCTTGAAATCTGGTGACGCTGCCATCGTTGATATGGTTCCTGGCAAGCCTATGTGTGTCAAGAGCTTCTCTGATTATCCTCCCCTGGGCTGTTTTGCTGTGCATGACATGAGACAGACCGTCGCTGTGGGTGTCATCAAAGCAGTGGACAAGAAGGCAGCTGGAGCTGGCCAGGTCACCAAGTCTGCCCAGAAAGCTCAGAAGGCTAAATGAATATTATCCCCAATACCTGCCACCCCAATCTTAATAAGTGGTGGAAGAACGGTCTCAGAACTGTTTGTCTCAATTGGCCATTTAAGTTTAATAGTAAAAGACTGGTTAATGATAACAATGCATCATAAAACCTTCAGAAGGAAAGGAGAATGTTTTTGTGGACCATATGTTTTGTGTGTGGCAGTTTAAGTTATTAGTTTTTAAAATCAGTACTTTTTAATGAAAACAACTTGACCAAAAATCTGTCACAGAATTTGAGACCCATTAAAAAAAGTTTAATGAGAAACCTGTGTCTTCTTTTGGTCAACACTGTAATTCCCAATAGTACTACTTTGGTAAGAGTTGCTCATAAGCTATTTCTGGTAAAACAATTTTCAAATTATGGGTTTGTATTTCTAGGGTGGAGCTTCAGGTTTGTTAACCTTTTGTTGAGAACTCATCTGTTTTAATAACATCTTAAGCATTGGTGCAACACTTTCTAGTTTAGGACAGATGAGCAAAGAGAAACTGTTTTATATGTAAGCTAGTTTGTAAGGTCAGATTCTATAGTATAGAAGCTCTTGTTGCATATAAAATTTTGTATGGTTACATAAATGAATAAATCTGTCATTTAGTTTCCAGTTAATGAGGATGTACATTCACATTTACCATAAGTAGTTAATGTAAAATGTGAGGCTCAAACAGTATTGATTGAGTACTGCCCTGCTAGAGTTAATTGTATACTGGTTCTAGGAAAAATAAAAGACTAGGAAAAATGAAAGATGCTGGAGGCTAATTGTGTTTCCTGTCACTTAAATACAAATGAACTTTATAGGAATTCTCATCTAATAGGGTTGGGTGATGAGAACATTGCTACATTGGCAAGGAGGTACGGCCCATTTGGGTCTGAGTGTAGATTGATCTAGTTATTGTTTTCAAAGTTAACTGCCATTTAAAAAACTAGGACGGAAGTTGGAAAGTTGTCATTTGCAGGTTGCTATAATTTGACAGTTGAATTAAAAATAACACCAGAGGAATTTTGTAACCTGTCAATTGCAGGGCTTGGTCACAAATGGGAAAAGCTAGGTGGTCAGTTGATTGGTCTCTGGGTAGACCAAAGTTAACCTTGGTTTTGATAGTCAACGCATTTGCAGAAGCTGAGTAATTCTGTATCTGATAACTTGTCTTTTATAATATGAAAGGAAAATTAATCCAGCTGAAACTGCTTAAATCACACCAGCTACTATTCTAGAAGCCTTTTTTGCAGATAGAAAGCATCCTGTGAAATGTAGACAGGTGGATTGGTAATTGCAGCTTATCCTGGATAAAAAATTTATATGGCCATTGGTAGGGGCTCTAAAATGACAAAAGATTTGGTACCTGGCTTGTTCCTTAATGTTTTGACAGGTATGGTGTTAACTGATTGCTGTCTAGTAAATAGTGAAGATTTGTCTGCACAAGGAAGGTTTCATTGCAGAAAATAGCTTTAAGTGGAAGTTTAAGGAGAGCAGGACAGTTGGCATACTTGGAGCCATGGATTTGTCTGTACAGAATTGCTGTGAGCGCCACCTACTGGTGGTCACTACATAGTTTTAAAACAATTTCTAGATTCACAATGAATGTTATGCTCAGTTTTTTACAGTTGCCTTTCTCAATATGAACTGACTGAAAAGATTTATAAAGCAAACTGGTGCTTGACGTTAAACCCCATCTTTAAAATTGAAATGGAGTCATGTTGAAACTTGGCCCCAGGAATTCTTGTGTGGTTTCAGAATATGAGAGGCAGTATGATTTCTGAAAAATGATTCTTAATCCTATTTCCAGAATAGGCAGTCTAGTTGAATTTTGGCCAGATTAACTATGCTTTGGGGTTTTTTTCAAGAGCATGAGCAATCTGGTTGGGTTCTGGTCTGCCCAAAAGTAGATTGCATATATTGAAGAGCTTGATTATTAGTAATTTGCAGAATGAGGTCTATAATACCAGGACAGGGCTATAGATTTTTTTTTTTAATTAAAGTATTTACCTTGGTTACCTTTTGTTAGGTTGAGCATTGAGCTCATGCCAAAAACAGGCTGTTTCTGGCTCTATATACAATTCTTGAAATGGGCAACTCTAGAAAAGGGATGAAAACTTGTGTGTCAAGATGTCCTTTTATGTTTTTGGTTGATAGATGTCCTTGTGAAATGCTGCAGGGCTATGTACAGTCACTTGGGAATTATTAAAGGTATATTAGTTATTCCCTTGTATCTTGAATGAGCAGCATGAGTTCTCAATCTTGTGATAGGAGAAGAGCAAGCTCTTCCATATGAGAAACAAGGTGGAATGAAATTTGTTTTTCTTTATTTGCAATGTTCCTGAAATTTTTCCTGATCTGGTTTTGCTTTACATGGCTTCTTTTCCTTTTTTCTTGGCAAACCTCACCACCTTTTTTCTTCTCACCCAGGTGGCATCAGTCCTCTGCAGGCCTCTGGGAACTTCCTAGACTAGTTAAAAATCACAATTGAAGTTGCATTGCTTGCTCAGGTGATAGTGATTTAGAAAAAACATTGGAAACTGCCACATGGCTTCTGAAAGGTCATTGACCTCTGATCCAATGGAAAACTTGGAAAGGACATATGGGTTTCTTTTTAAATAGGTTATGCTACATAGTCCTGCTGTTAATAGAAATGAGTGAGAATAGTGAATTTGTCATATACCTGGGACAACCTTCAGCAGGCCCATGGATCTCCAAGCCTGAGTGCTCAGTGACAACGAAGATCACATTAATATTTCAAGTAAGCAATAATAGAAAACTTAGCGAAATATTTTAAAGTTCTTACCATTTTTTTCATTGAAGTCCTTTTACCATGTAAAAGCATTTTGCAAGTTTTGATAAAGCTTACCAAGAAGCAGTTTATTTACCACAATCATGGTATAGAATATTTCCATCACCTTTCCCCCTCCCCCAAATTCCCCATGCCCCTGTGTGGTCAATCACTCTTCTCTACCTCCTATTCTTGGTAACTATTGACCTATATTCGTTACCCATTTTGTTTGCAGCAGTGTCAGAAACCTGAATTGATACCATATGTAGCCTTTGCATCTGGTTTCTTTATAGCATGATGCCTTTGAGATCTGTTATGCATGTATCAGTAATCTGTTCCTTTTTAATAATTATAAGCTTGTTTACAGCTGAGGGACATTGGTTGTTTTGGATAATTACAAATAAACCACTAAACGTTCACATACAGGTTTGTGTGTGATTATAGGTTTTCATTTTCCTTGTGTAAAAACCTAGGAGTGGGATTGCTTATTAGTTCTTGGCAAGTGTATACTTTCTAAGAAACTGCTAAAGTTTTTCAGTGAACCGTTAGTAATTTAGGTGAAGTTGTTTTATTTTGATGTGAATTTTTTGAAAATTCATTTGGCTCTGTTATTGTTGTCGGGTCTCAGTTGTGGCACATGGGATCTTAGTTGTATCACTCTCCCATTGCAGCACAACTAGAGGCTCTCTAGTTGTGGCATATAGGGTTAGTCGCCTGACCAGGGATCAAATCCACATCTGAATTAATCATTGGACCACCAAGGAAGTCCCTGATGTGATTAATGTTTTAATGAAGATTAATTTGAATAAGGTTTCCCTTGTAGCTCAGTCAGTAAAGAATCTTTCCGTGGGTTGGGAAGACCCCCTGGAGAAGGAAATGGCAAACTGCTCCAGTATCCTTGCCTGGAAAATGGACAGGAGCCTGGGGGGCTGCAGTCTATGGGGTTGCAGAGTTGGGCTTGACTGACTGACTAAAGTGTTAAACTGAGACTCTAGGACGGGCGCCAGATGCTATTTCTATTCCACACACTTGGGATAGGATTGTGAGCAAAACAGATAGTCCTTTGAGTTGATAGTCTACTGAGGGAACTACATACTGAGTTAAGTAGGTAAAATTCTGAGTTCTGGTGATGCTCTTAAGGGAAAGAAGGATGCTGTGAGCAGGAAGAATGAAAGGGATGTAATTTAGATTGTCTAGAGAAGGTTATTTGTCAGAAATAGCTGAGATCTTAAAGGATAAGTAAAAATTACTGAGTTGAAAAATGTGAAAACGTTGCACTACTTTGTAATAATTACATATAATCAGAAGTCTTGTGAGTGTGAATCATTGGGTTGTGTCTGGCTCTTTGGTAGCTGATGCACTGTAATCTGCCAGGCTCCTCTGATGGAATTATCCAGACAAGAATACTGGAGTTGGTAGCCTATTCCTTCTCCAGGGGATCTTCCCAATTTAAGGATTGAACCTAGGCCTCCTGCATTGCATGTGGATTCTTTACCAGCTGAGCTACCAAGAAAACCCTAGAAAAGTCTTTAAAACCTAAAAACCGTTGAACTACTCAAATCGATTTTGAATTTGCTCATTGCAGTTTTTGGTTGATTACTTTGTCAGTGGGGTTGTCAGAGGTACAGTTGCTATAAGTTGTGTCTGACACTTTTTGACCCCATGGACTGTAGCCCACTAGGCTTTTGTGTTCATGGAATTTTCCAGGCAAGAATACTGGAGTGGGTTGTCATTCGTATTCCAGGGGAACTTTCTGACCCAGGGATTGAACCCTTGTCTCCAGCATCCCTTTCCTTGGCTGGTAGGTTCTTTATCACTGAGTCACCTGGGAAAGCCCCATAGTGCTATCCTATTACAAATGAGAGATTGAGGTATGGAGGCTACTAAATCATCCCATTGCTAGATGAAATTTTTTCTTTAAATATTATTGCTGGTAACATAACTAGGGTATTCTCTTGGTCTAATTGAATGATTCCATTTTCTTTTGTAAGAGTTACTAATTTACCTGAAGATGCTAGTCAGTATCTCTCCGTCACATCTGAACTAAACAGTTCCTACAGCTGTTTCTTAAATTGAATAGTTGATTTACAATTTTTTTTCAGGTGTACAGCAAAGTGACTCAGTTATATGTGTTATATATTCTTTTTCAGGGGCTTCCCAGGTGGCTCAGTGGTAAAGAATCTGGCTGCCAAGTAGGAGACACAGGTTCCATCCCTGGATTGGGAGTTGTTAACCTACTCCACTGTTCTTGCCTGGGAAGTCCCTATATTCCATGAGGGCTATATTCCATGGAGTCGAAAGAGTTGGACATGATGTAGGGACTTAAAACATTATTTCCCAGACTCTTCCTATATAAGTTATTAAAAAATACTGAATATACTTCCCTGAACTATATAGTAGATTTGGCTGGTTATATATTTTTGCTTTTTTTTTTTTTGGCCTCACTGCACGGCAACACGTGGGATCTTAATTCCACATTTGACAGTGGATTGAACCCACACACCCTGCATTGGAAGTGCAGTCTTAACCGCTAGACTACCAGGGAAGTCCCTGGTTATTTTTTTTGGTATGATTCCATTTCTGTGAAATGTCCAGACTAAACAGAGCCAGAGAGAAAGCAATGATTAAAAATATTCTAAATTTAGTGATGGTTACACAACAGTAGATATACTCCATACCATTGACTTATACTTTAAAGAGGTGAATGTTGTATGTGAGTTATATTTCATAGCTTTTTAAAAAAAAGTCAGGTATCAGGACAGCCCAGAGGTCAGTTGTTTAAGGCCAAATGTCCATCATGGGTTGATTCTGCAGTCTGTCTTTGATCCACACACTACACAAGGCAGTTACTACACAGATTACTAGTTCTTTGCCCTAGTAGAAATCTGCACAATTGAGGGATCTCAATTTCCCTAAATAGGCTGATATTAGGTGGGGTGTATGAATGTGTGTATGGCTTGTGAATTAAAGTGACTTACTTGAAGCAGAACCACTTGTGTAACAGTTCCTGGCTGGCTTTTGGGTATGTGAGTGGGGAGAGGAAGGAAGGTGTCCCAGTTTTCTGTTTTCAATCATTAAGTCATGTCTGATTGTTTGCAACCCCATGGACCGTAGCACACCAGGCTTCCCTGTCCCCATGCTTCTCTATCTCCTGGAGTTTGCTCAAACTCGTCCATTGAGTTGGCAGTGCTATTCAACCATCTCATCCTCTGTTGCCCCCTTCTCCTGTCCTCAATTTTTCCCAGCATCAGTCTTTTCCAATGAGTTTGCTCTTCACATAAAATCACCTCTGACCATTTCATGTGGCCTGGGTTTCTTTGTGGCAGGCACTGGGTTCCATGAGTGAGAATCCTAAGGGAAGCAGATGGAAGCCTTATTATCTTTAGTAGGACTCAGCTTTGGAATTCATGTAATGTCATTTCTGTAGTCACTGGCTCACTCCACAAACCTCAGCTCTAGGTGAGAGGAGTGTCACTGTCATGTGGTAGGAAGAGCATGTGAGACAGAAGTTGTGGTCATCTTTGGAAAATACCGTATTTTTATGATAGCGTGTATAGTTCAGTCTCTCAGTCATGTCCAACTCCTTTGGGACCCCATGGACTACAGCATGCCAGGCCTCCCTGTCCATCACCAACTTCTGGAGTTTACTGAAACTCATGTCCATTGAGTCGGTGATGCCATCCAACCATCTCATTCTCTTGTCGTCCCTTTCTCTGCCTTCAGTCTTTCAGGGTCTTTTCAAATGAGTCATGTTTTCACATCAGGTGGCCAAAGTATTGGAGCTTCAACATCAGTGTTTACAGTGAATATTCAGGACTGATTTCCTGTAGGATGGACTGGTTGGATCTCCTTGCAGTCCAAGGACTCTCGAGTCTTCTCCAACACCGAGTTCAAAAGCATTAATTCTTTGGCACTCAGCTTTCTTTATAGTCCAACTCTCACATCCATACATGATTACTGGAAAAACCATAGCTTTGATTAGATGGATTGTTGTTGGCAAAGTAATGTCTCTGATTTTTAATATGCTGTCTAGGTTGGTCTTAGCTTTTCTTCCAAGGAGCAAGTGTCTTTTAATATCATGGCTGCAGCCACCATCTGCAGTGATTTTGGAGCCCCCCAAAATAAAGTCTGTCACTGTTTCCACTGTTTACCCATCTCTTTGCCATGAAGTGGTGGGACCAGATGCCATGATCTGAATGTTGAGTTTTAAGCCACCTTTTCACTCTCTTCTTTCACTTTCATCAAGAGGTTCTTTAGTTCTTTGCTTTCTGCCATAAGTGTAATTTCACATGATGTACTCTGCATATAAGTTAAATAAGCACGGTGACAATATACAGCCTTGACGTACTCCTTTGCCAATTTGGAACCATGTCCATTTCTAACTGTTGATTCTTGATCTGCATACCGATTTCCCAGGAGGCAGGTCAGCTGGTCTGGTATTCCCATCTCTTAATTCTCCACAGCTTGTTGTGATCCACACAATCAAAGGCTTTGGCATAGTCAATAAAGCAGAAGTAAATGTTTTTCTGGAACTCTCTTGCTTTTTCGATGATCCAGTGGATGCTGGCAATTTGATATCTGGTTCCTCTGCTTTTTCTAAATCAGCTTGAACATCTGGAAGTTCATGGTTCATGTACCGTTGAAGCCTGGCTTGGAGAATTTCGAGCATTACTAGTGTGTGAGATGAGTGCAATTGTGTGGTAGTTTGAGCATTCTTTGGCATTGCCTTTCTTTGGGATTGGAATGAAAACTGAGCTTTTCCAGTCCTGTGGCCACTGCTGAATTTTCCAAATTCAGTGTGTATATGTTACTCCCACGGAGAAGGCAATGGCACCCCACTCCAGTACTCTTGCCTGGAATATCCCATGGACGGAGGAGCCTGGTCGGCTGCAGTCCATAGGGTCACTGACAGTCGGACACAACCGAGCAACTTCACTTTCACTTTTCACTTTCATGCATTGGAGAAGGAAATGGCAACAAACTCCAGTGTTCTTGCCTGGAGAATCCCAGGTACAGGGGAGCCCAGAGTCAGACATGACTAAAGCGACTTAGCAGCAGCAGCAGCAGCAGCGGCAGCATGTTACTCCCGAATTCCTAATTTATCCTCCCCCAGCCCTTTCCATTTGGTAACCGTAAGTTTGTTTTCTATCTATGGGCCTATTTCTGTTTTGTATGTAAATTCATTTGTATTACTTTTTAGATTCCACATACAAGTGATGATCGTACTTGTCTTTGGCTTAGTGTTATAATCTTAGGACCATCTATGTTGCTGCAAATGGCATTGTTCCTTTTGTATGACTAAGTAATATTCTGCTGTGTATATATACCACATCTTTATCCATTGATCTTTTGATAGTCATTTCCATTGTTTCCATTTCTTGTCTATTGTAAATAGTGTTATGAACATAGGGGTGCATGTATTTTTTCAAGATACAGTTTTTTCCAGATAAATACCCAGAAGTGGGATTGCTGGATCATATAGCGACTATAGTTTGTTTTTTTTTTTCCTTTAAGGAGCTTCCATACTGTTCTGCATAGTGGTTGCATCAGTCTACATTCCTACCAGTAATGTAGAAGTGTTCCCTTTTCTCCACAACCTCTCCAGCATTTATTATTAATAATTTTTGATGATGACCATTCTGATTGGTATGAAGTGATACCTTATGGTAGTTTTGATTTACACTTCTCTAATAATTAGTAATGTTGAGCATCTTTTCATGTGCTTATTGGCCATCTGTATGTCTTTGGAGAAATGTCTCTTTAGGTCTGTAGTTCATTTTTTGACTGGGTTGTTGGATTTCCTTTTTTTAATATTGAGCCCTGTAGCTTTTCACTTACATGCATTGGAGAAGGAAATGGCATCCCACTCCAGTGTTCTTGCCTGGAGAATCCCAGGGACTGGGGAGCCTGATTGGGCTTCTGTCTGTGGGGTTGCACAGAGTCGGACGCGACTGAAGCAACTTAGCAGCAGCAGCAGCAGCAGCTGTTTCTTAACCTAGATTCTTTCCATGCCATTCTCCCAGATAGTTTATAGCTTTAGAGCGTTTTCACCAGAATTAAACATTATGACCGTGGATGCATTAAAAGACTGGTTTCATAACCTAGAGTGTACTTTTATTAATGTGACCCAAGAGATAGTCACCCAAATTTCTTAGTTTCCTAAACTGATATATTTGACTAGATCATCAAAGTGCTGTAAATGGATAAAAGCTGTCCTTTTCATCATCTAGCCAGTGGGTACAATACTAGCTATCTCTCAAGACTGCTGTGAGGGTGAAAAACTGCCAATGAAAGGTAACTTTTATCACCATTACAGTCATTTGGAAGATCAGTTACTTTGAGCAATACCACTCTTTCTCTGGACTTCCCTGGTAGCTCAGCTGGTAAGAATCCAGAAGACATGGTTTTGATTCCCGGGTTGGGAAGATCCCCGGGAGAATGGAGTGTGGCTACTCATTCCAGTATTCTTGTGCTTCTCTGGTGGCTCAGATGGTAAGAAAAGAAATCTGCCTGCATGCAGGAGACCTGGGTTAGATCCCTGGGTTGGGAAGATACCTTGCCATCCCTTGGGCATGGCAACCAACTCCAGTATCCTTGCGTGGGTAATTCCCATGGACACAGAAGCCTGCTGGGATAAAGTCCATGGAGTCACAAAGAGTCAGACACAACTGACTGACTAAGCGCAGCACACTGTACTTTTGGATTATTCTAAACATTACTTGATTTTTAAATATGATTCCATTTATATGGAATATCCAGAATAGACAAATCCATATAGACAAAATTGATTTTTTAAAAATTACCCTTGGCTGTGTTGGGTCTTTGAGTTCCAGAAAAACATCTTCTGCTTTATTGACTATGCTAAAGCCTTTGACTGTATGGATCACAACATACTGTGGAAAATTCTTAAAGAGATGGGAATACAAGACCTTCTGGCCTGTCTCCTGAGAAATCTGTATGGAGGTCAGGAAGCAAGAGTTAGAACCCAGTGTGGAACAATGGACTGGTTCCAAATCGGGAAAGGAGTATATCAGGGCTGTATATCGTCACCCTGCTTATTTAACTTTTGCAGAATACATCATATGAAATGCCAGGCTGGGTGAAGCACAAGCTGTAATCAAGATTGCTGGGAGAAATATCAATAACCTCAGATATGCACATAACACCACCCTTATGGCAGAAAGCAAAGAGGAACTAAAGAGCCTCTTCATGAAAGTGAAAGAAGAGTGAAAAAGCTGGCTTAAAAGTCAACATTTAGAAAACTAAGATCATGGCATCTGGTCCCATCACTTCATGGCAAATTGGGCAAATTGATGGGGGAAACAATGGAAACAGTGACGACTATTTTTGGGGGCTCCAAAATCAGTGCAGATGGTGACTGCAGACATGAAATTAAAAGACGCTTGTTCTTGGAAGAAAAGCTATGGCCAACCTAGACAGCATATTAAGCAGAGACATTACTTGCTAACAAAGGTTCATTTAGTCAAAGATGGTTTTTCCAATAGTCATGTATGGATGTGAGAGTTGGACTATAAAGCAAGCTGAGCACCAAAGAACTGATGCTTTTGAACTGTGATGTTGGAGAAGACTCTCGAGAGTCCCTTGGACTGCAAGGAGATCAAACAAGTCTATGGTTAAGGAAATCGGTCCTGAATAGTCATTGGAAGGACTGATGCCGAAGCTGAAGCTGAAGCTCCAATACTTTGGCTATCTGATGTGAACGGACTCATTGGAAAAGACCCTGATGCTGGGAAAGATTGAAGGCAGAAGGGGATGACAGAGGATGAGATGGTTGGATGGTATCACTGACTTGATGGATATGAGTTTGAGCAAGCTCTGGGAGTCGGTGATGGACAGGGAAGTTTGGTGTGCTGCAGTCCATGGGGTCGCAGAGTTGGACACAACTGAACGACTGAACTGAGTCTTCGTTACTTTTTTGTTGTTGGGGTTTTCTCTGGTGTTGAGCAGGGGCTACTCTTAATTGAGGTGTGTGGACTTCTCAATGCAATGGCTTCTCTTGTTGCAGAGCACAGGCTCTAGGCACGTGGACTTCAGTAGTTCCGGCTCACAGGCTCAGTGGTTGCAGCTCTTGGGCTCTA
This sequence comes from Neotragus pygmaeus, assembly GCA_006410875.1. Taxonomy (NCBI): domain Eukaryota; kingdom Metazoa; phylum Chordata; class Mammalia; order Artiodactyla; family Bovidae; genus Neotragus; species Neotragus pygmaeus. Next base: position 107,503 of record SJYV01034719.1, on the reverse strand, counting down.
GAGCATGGGCTCAGTGGTTGTGGTGCAAGAGCTTAGGTGCTGCATGACATATAGAAGCTTCTCAGATCAGGGACTGAACCCATGTCTCCTGCGTTGGTAGGTGGATTCTTACCCACTGCACCACATGGGTAAGTCCCAAAGTTGACTGACTGATGCTTGCCCGAGACTGGTGAAGGGGGACTAGGGAGTGATCTTTAATTCAGGCTTTCTTAGATGGGGTGATGAAAATGTTCTGGAAGTAGTGACTGGTAGTTTTGTGACCTTGCAAATGAATATCCTAGAAACCACTGAACTGTATATTTCAAAAGGGTAAACTGTGTTATAAAAAAAAATGTGTATATATATATATATATATATATANACCAGGCTCCTCTGTCCATGGGATTTTCCAGGCAAGAGTACTGGAGTAGGGTGCCATTGCCTTCTCCAAATCAATTTCTAACTGGAATCTTAATTATTAGTGTAATACCCTCCAAGACCACCAGGAATACACTTGGAGCAGAACAAGATGGGTTTGTTACTTGTTGCTTTTGAGGGGGAACACATGCAACAGGGAACCATGGAGTGTCTCAATCAGAAAGAGGTATTCAAAAGAACCAGTGGAGGATTTGGGTTTCAGTTGGGTGGTTTAGGGAAGAAATTAAGGAAAATAATTTTAGAAAAGGTCTGCTCTCAGTTGGATGCTCTAAGAAAGTGGGGGTATTTCTACAATGAAATATCTCAATAAAAGGAGAAATGGCAACCCACTCCAGTGTTCTTGANGTTTCAGTTGGGTGGTTTAGGGAAGAAATTAAGGAAAATAATTTTAGAAAAGGTCTGCTCTCAGTTGGATGCTCTAAGAAAGTGGGGGTATTTCTACAATGAAATATCTCAATAAAAGGAGAAATGGCAACCCACTCCAGTGTTCTTGACTGATGGGCTGCTGTCTATGGGGTCGCACAGAGTCAGACACAACTGAAGTGACTTAGCAGCAGCAGCAGCAGCAACAGAATGAAGATAAAGCTGTAACAAGTGAAGAAAGAAGTCACAGTGACTCATTTTGGCCAAGAGAAGGTGACTGGCATCTTCTCAGTGGAAGAGTAATCTTGGTTTAGACAAAAAGTGGACTTGTTTTGTCTCATTTTAACAGTCTTAGAGTAACCTTGCTTGAGGATGGTATTCTGTGAGGTTCACGTGAACAACATGGCCTAACTGTGGGTATCAGGATAGCTTCCAGGTGTCAGAGGCTGCCTTTTTCCCTTTCTCATTAGTTAAAAAACCCAATACCAAACTAGGCTCCAAAAAACCTTTAGATGATAACTATTAAAATTAAATCTACCTTTAAAGGATAAAAAATGCTGTATTTAAGCAAATGTTACCAATAACTATAAACTTTATAATAGAGATTTTATAATATAAAGCAAGAATCCTAGCCGTTTCATTCACAAAAATCAAAACACTTTAGTCTTTTCTAGTATGTCTACTCAAAAGCTGCCTCAGTATTTTTTCTGTTGTTTGACTTATGAGATGTTTGAAGCAAAACATATCTTAAAGCTCTGATTTTAGAAGTTTTAAGTCTTATTATTTATAATATTTTCACAAAATGCTTTTGAATTATTTTTTCAAATTCTCTGACTACCATCTCAATGGATAGCTCTGAGAAGATAGATTTTGGCAACATCACCAGCTTATCTAAAAAGAGGTATTATCCAGATAATTATACTTCTCACCAGTTGAGAGTCAGAGGAAGGAATAATCTTGACTTTTGTACCATGTTCTTTGATTTCATTCATCAATTCAGTAAGAATGTAAGACTGTGCCAAATTCTGAAAGAAAACAAAAGTATTATCTTCTGATTCAGTTATAATATTCCTCCAATTTCACAGAATAAATATTCTCTCCAAGTTTCAAATATCATCTGATATAGCAAAAATGTCTTTAGGTTTTAAGAAAATTTAACTAAATACATTTTACATTTAACAAATATCACTAACAGAGCCATGGTAAAATACAGAGGTCTTTCAGAATCACTTTGGAAAAAGAAGGCATATGTACTGTATGACAATGGCTAAAGTGAAAATGAAAGTTGCTCAGTCATGTCTGAATCTTTGCGACCCAATGGCCTATACAGTTCATGGAATTCTCCAGGCCAGAATACTGGAGTGGGTAGCCTTTCCCTTCTCCAGGGGATCTTCCCAACCCAGGGATCGAACCCAGGTCTTCCACATGGCAGGTGGATTCTTTACCAGCTGAGCCACATGAGAAGCCCAATGGCTAAAGACAGCCTAAAACAATCAAAAAGAAAACAGACAAACTTCTAGATGAACATTTAGCAGTCCAAGGTGTGCTATTTGACATCTAAGGTGTACCAAAAAACACAAATTAATTAAAACAAACATATTTTACAAAGTTTTCTCATGGCTCTTACCTGCATGACTGCATTAAAAAAGCAAGTATTTCCTAAATTTGTAATTCCCTTTACAGATGTTACACTGCCACCTTTTCTTCCCTTATTTTTTTCACCTGTTTCACATTTTTCTTCACAAAGTTTTATGATTCTAGAAAATGCACCTAAGTTAGAGAAAACACAACGGATATGAGACTTTAAATACATATCATTTGATACAATTTAAATATATTATTTAAAATTAAATAAGATTTTTCCTCTGAATCAGTGTTTCTGAGGGGCAAGAATACAAATGGAAATAAGTAGCTCTTGTTTTGTATCCTACTGCTAAAGCAATTCATTTTAATTCATCTTAATACATACACATCCATTCTTCAAACCTCCCTGTAGAATTCCAGATGAATTTAAATATAAAGTAGTTTAAAATGAATTTTAAAAAAGCAAGTAGAAGAGATCTTGGTTTTTAAATACCATTGTCCATTAACACTAATGAAGACTCTTTGAAGAAAAGGCTGATTCTAAACCTGGAGCAGCAAGAGGCAAAATGAGCCTATACTGTTTTTGTTATGCCAGAAGAAGAGTATGTCAAAATACACAGGCATCATTTTGAACAGGTTTCCAGTGGTCCAATTTAGAACAATTTGAATATCAAAATAAAGAAGAGTGCTGATAAGAATATTACTCACTGAACAAAATGAGAATGAGTCAGAATTGATAAGACTTTTTAAATGAGTATAAAAGAAAAAAAGTCTTCTTACAAAAGAATGCCAATTAATAAACAGAAGAAATGTGATGGAATTTTAAAAACATCATACAGTAGTAATTTGGGGATGGTATAGTTCTTGTTTTCTATAAATTAGAAACTGTCTGAATTGATAAGACTTTTTAAATGAGTATAAAAGAAAAAAAGTCTCCTTACAAAAGAATGCCAATTAATAAACAGAAGAAATGTGATGAAATTTTAAAAACACCATACAGTAGTAATTTGGGGATGGTATAGTTCTTGTTTTCTATAAATTAGAAATAAAATCCATGGATGCTCAAGTCTCTTATATAAAATGCTACAGTATCTGCATGTAACATACACACATCAACCCATATACTTTAAATCATCTCTAGATCACTTATAATACCTAATACAATAAAAATGCTATGTAAATAAATAGTTGCCAGTGAACAGCAAATTCAGGTTTTACTTTTAGGAAGTATCTGGAATTTTGGGGGGAATATTTCTGATCTGTGGTTGGCTGAATCCAAGGATGAAGAACCTGGGGTTTGGGGGTGGGGAATCCCACAGCATAATATAAAAAGTAAAACACCTAATACTTAAGGGTACGGTAAAGTGCATGTTTTGGGCTCACTGACTTGCATAATTAACACTGATTTGCAAATTATATCAATTATTCATGTTTAATAATTATGAAAATGAAGAAAAATTTCTAACATTTATGAACTGACATTATTGATTATTATCTATTTAACAGATTTCTAAATCATTATAATTTGAAGTTTGACAGGAAACTGCCAGGTTCTCAAATCTGATTTTAAAGGGATGTTCTTTTATATTCCTTTCAACTCTCAGATTTTACAGTATTTACAATTATATTTTTATTTACCTAATACTGACATTGGAGAGGGAAATGGCAACCAACCCCTTCCAGTATTCTTGCCTGGAGAATCTCATGGACAGAGGAGCCTGGCAGGCTGTGGTCCATGGGGTTTCAAAGAGTTGGATACAGCTGAAGTGACTTAGCATGCATGCACGCAATACTGACATGCTGTACTGCATTGCTAATTAACTTTTAAGTGGCTGTCTGCTTCTCCAACCAAATTCATGGAGATAAGAGAATGTCTCTTATGACTGCTCTATCCTCCACAGGGGTGTGATGTTGAAGAGAACATATATATTTTAAAAACTCAATATAAATTAAAACCGATAACATTAAACAGCAAATACAGTCAAATTTTAGCTTTATATGCATCCAATGACTTCTTAAGAGGAAATAAATCAAGACATCTCCTCCCCGGCCTTCTGTACAAAAGCATTACGGGAGATGTAAAGGAGCTGAGGAGGCCCTTTTCTCAGGGACAGGAGTAGGAAACAAACACCATCAAGAAAAACCTCCGTCTCAGGTACTGGCAGACTGACATCATGCACACCTTGTTGGTCACATTAGGCTTGACGTGGAACCTGTGACTTTTGCCAAAGAAAAGGTTTCTAGCTATAGGGCTCCAGTATCAATCAAGTGGGATGATTAACATATTTTCTTATATGGTTTGTATAAGGATTAAATGAGCTAAACTTGCTTTACAAAGTATCTGGCACGCTAAGCACTATGTAAGTGTGTGAAAAACAGCCCAGAGAGCCCCCCGAAATTGCTGTTCAGGCCAACATCCACATCTTCATGAGCTATTTGTCACATTCATTGTTTGTCTGTTCTCACTTTCTTCTCTTTAATCATTTCCCGTATTTTCCGGGGATTTTCCCCTCAAGTTTATCTTATTTCTAACTGGATTTCCTAAATTGCTAATGTGAGTTTTGCCTTTTACATTAACTTCATGGTTTTTGTGATCCTGCTTTTTTTCTTAACGTGAAATCTTAGTGAGAAAAATAGATCTGTGGGTTCTCAGATGTTTCTTTCACTAACCAAATCTATTACAAAGAAAAGATTTTTCCTTCAACTCAACTTTTACCCTGTGACACAACATTTTATCATAAACTCTATTATCTGCTTTTTCCCCCTTTACTCCTGTTTTCCCCTTTATTCCTATGTTAAATACTATTGGTTGTTACTGGATATTTGTTATCCAGATAACGAAGAGTTGTTTTTAAATCCCAACCCTAATTCTGAATTAACACAGAAAAGAACTAGTAAAATAGATCTCTTCTCCTGTCCTCCAGATATTAAAATAAGTGATAAGAATTATATCCCATAGCCTGGGGACAAAACTTGGTACAATCAACAGAGAGGGTTGCTGAAGTACAGAGGCCAGGCGTAGAGAAAAGGAAAAGCGGGAAAAGGCCAGACAGTATTCAAACTTGCAAGGGAATGTAAAAGCAAATGAAAAAAGCCAGCCAGTGCTTAAGAAGCACTGCACAAACAAGAGGAAGCCCCATGCCGATCCTGGCTTGCAAACGGGAGCAGTCCACCTCTTAATTACATCTGATATTCCGACTGACGTCCAGAATTGGCAGATTTCAGGCTCTCATTGTAGCTGTTGCCACTGGATGGCTTCACAGTGCTTTTTAAGAGATTTAGGACAAAAGAATAATTAAATCCAAGCAGTAACCCATCTTTTGGGGCAAGGTTGTTGCTGTGATTTTACAAAACTCATTCTCCAACTGGTTAAGTGATTTGCCCAGAATTAAAAATGATAATCTTTTGATTATAAATCCATTGTCATTTTGCCAGGTAATTTCTCTTCAGTGATTTATGCACTATGAGAAGAATTACAAAACAATAGCAGGCAAAGTTCATACAGATTTGACTGTTCTCAACCCCCTAACATATATGACTTCTCACAAGTATTCCCTTTAGTTAACGTTCTTAATAAATGTTGCCATGTTTTAGCTTATTATGAAAACAGAGTGGCTAGGGGAAATAAACTATATAGATATTAATTCCATATAAATATATACTATCTATCTATAAGTTATATTTATTATTCACTTGGGAAAATACTTCCAGAACTAAATTATATTTTAATCTTATAAGGCCAAATAGTATTTGTTAAACCATAAAGTGCAAATGATTTATTTATCTGTATATCACATTTACCCATCAGTTTTCAAAACATCTGGGATAGCATCTTAAAGTAAACAATGTTCATAAGACCATCTGGTCAAAACTGCAGGCAAAAAAAAGCATAAGCATATGGAAAACCAGATTTTACCCTTCCCTTCAGCAGTAAGGGATGACAAATGTCAAACCTAGATATATCCACGCTTCACTGTGCGATGCTTTTCAGCACCACCTGGCTCTCCATGCAGAGCCACCAAATATGGACAGCACTGCCAGGAAGAACACATCCACGGGGCAATGGCAATAAAAACAGTTTATTTCATGGTTAAATAGCTACTTCGCACAAGTGGCAAGAGTCTGTTTTGTTGACTTTTACATGTAACTCTGTGAGAACACATTCAAAATTAATTATGTTATTAGGCTTGAATATTAAATAGATCCAATAATAGGACTAGAAAACGGACTGACATTTTCTAAGACCTGTTTATATGTATCTTATTTAAAGGGCACATTTTTCATTTTACTAAGCAGCATGCTTACAATGAAACAGTTTATATAAATATATGTAAACTATAAATGTAAAATCTAACAGTACAAATAAAATTGTTTTATTAAATGTCCACTGTGTACCAGATACTGTATGTACCACTATCTGTAATTATTTATAATTAATTGCCTATGATTTATGACTAGAGTATAAGGAATTGACACACAGTGACTAGCATAGAGAAATTTAGCCTGAAATTCATGATTACATCATGGTAAAACTTTTAGAAACTAAGTATTCATGTACATTTACTTACTGAAACTGTCAGCTGCGAGTTTAGGGCTCTAGTTGAAAACAAGGGTGCCTGAATCAGTCTCACAATTATATGACCTACAGACAGGTATGCATTTTAATAAAATGCAATTTATTACTTCCAACATAGAAAAATTACTGATCATTTTGCTTTTAGAGACAACAAAGCTTTCTCAATCTGGCAGCGATTTTAGATCATATTCACTTTAAGAACTCTTCCTTTATGAACACAGAATGAATGCAACTAAGGGCTGAACTTCAAGACTTTTGAAGGATGGTATAATTAAAAGGACAAAGCTGCTAAACAATAACAAAAAAATAAACTAGACAAAGTCTTCATCATTTTCTGGCTGAAGCACCAGCAAAGCCAAAATAAAGAGAAAAAAAATGTTTTCAAAATTTGGCTAAGACTATCTAAAAAGTCATCTTAAGTACCTCAAATTTTGCCACCATAAAAATGAGTCCAACACAAAGATTCCCTACCTTTTAAACCAACTCTAGACATTAAATTATAAACTTTAAAAAATCCTTAATGTACCAGAAAATTGTGAGTGAATATCTTTATAACCTTAGAATATAAAAGACTTTCATAGCATGACCTCAAAGGCTAAAAAACCGTTACAGAAAAGACTGGTGGACTTTGTAACAATGACAAAAAACTTCATTACTGCTCCCTCCAAACCCCCAAAACCAAAAAAATCACTAAAAACTATAAAGAAAATTAGATACGGAAAAATGAATATTCTTGCCAGCATAGTCTTTTCGGAGGGCAGCTTAACAACAGTAATCAAAATTCAAGATGTGCTTATAAATTGGCCAGAAATTCCAAAAAATTTAACCTACAGAAATACAGAAGCAAATACACAGAGATGCAGTTTTGCTCATCATAGGAGAAAATTGAAAACAACCAACAGTGGATTTGTTGCCAAATAATATCAAATGTCGCTCTTTTAGCAAAGGCATAAATATTTGTGAACTGTCTTGGTTAAACCAGAGCTGGAACACTAGTGCATCCTGAGTGTCCCATAGGCATGAGGAAAGCAAACTTATTTTGCAGTCTACTTATTTAAAGAAAGAATCTGAAAGCATCATCTCCTCTGATAACTTTCCTCATTATAAAGATCATAATCAAACTAGGCACACAGCTAATTGTACAGAGTAGATTCAAACCTGGGCAATCTGGGTTCAGAATCCACACATCCATTATGACCTGCTATCTCTCTAACAATGGATGATAAGGTTTCTAAGTGTAACAATTTAAGACACTGATGAAATGCTATGGTGATAGAAAAGACTACAGCTTTCAAGCAGAAGTTGGATGTAATCAATTGCTGGATGTCTTTGGTGTATGAATTTATAGCTTTATTAAAGTTTACAGCAGCCCTGAGATTCTCAAAGGGTTCATCAAAAAATATTAAGCCCTAATACTCTATGTACCCACTGTATGCAATTTAACATCTTCCTCTATACCCAAAAGGGTACAAGTTAGCACCATTTTTGGGAGAACTGAGTAAATTCATTCAAGTGGTTTTCTGTGTTCTGTAATTCGGAAGAGGAACTCCAGATTTAAATCCCTACAGGTAACAAGTTGTTTTTTTAAATGTTCAACATTTTTTTTGTCCCTAACCCCTTTCATTTATGGGAATAACTATTTTTAGTACTTATTTTTTGAAAATGCAAATTTTAGGCATACGACTGTCACTTTACAGCAGAACTGTATTATTTATTTTTAAAAGTATTACATTATACATTGTTATTGTAAAAGGGTACAATATTATTTATACTCAGATATATTATTTCAGATCCCAAATGTATATACTTTCTTATTTCAAAAACAGGTACAACAAACTTAATAAAACCAAAGAACCAACATGTCTTTTTACATCAGGAGCATAAGCTTGATGAATTGAACAGAATATAATATTTTATGCTCTCTTTAAGTTCTTTGAAAATGGCATCCCATCAGTATTACTCAAATTTACTGGTTTAGAAAGAATGTGGGATTCTCTATCATCTGCCTAGTTCACGTATATGCAATGACACAATTTCGACAGGAATTCCTGTATTTGTAGAATACTTCTGTGACATTTATAAGACTATCAAAATGAGCAATAAGCCCTCTGAGAAAACTGGCCCACTTTTAATAATACATATTTCTGGTTTTCTGGGTGGGTCTCACAGAAAGTTTTCTTGCTCTTTTTTCAATCTTGTGTTATATGTGACCTTTTCATGATAAGATTTTATTTGTTGTTTTCAGTTTTCTGATATGTGTTTGAGGTGGAGGTTGTGGAGATTTTTTTTTTTTTAAGCAAATCCTAGCATCAGATGTGAGATCTACACAGCTGTAAGCATTCTTCTGGGAACCAGCACTGAGGTTCCCTCAACTGCTTAATGCAATTACCTAAACCAGTCATGTAGTATTAATGTAATTTGCCCATTTGTACAGCTGAAAAGAAGTTTAATCTTTAAAGAGTAAAAGGAAAAACTTGCTATCCCACTATTCCTTTACCTTGGAATCAAATAACAATGACTTCACCTGGTTGTTCTCCAAATTCCTCTACCTCCTGGTTAAACATTGTCCTTAGAAGTCTGGATTGAGTCATAAAATAAAATGACACTGCCATATGAGTGGGCAGGTATACATATAAAGGCATTCTTACCTATCTCCATTGCACAGTACGTGGTCTTTCTAAAATACATAACTGATCATCCACTTCTCTGCTTAGAACCTATAAGTGGCTCAATACTGCCTGCAAGATAAACTCTAAACTTACAAGGCCCTTCAATAGGTATTTCCACTTACCTCTAGATTCTCACCTTTCACCATGGCCATCATCACAAAACTCAATCTTGCAACTATACAATCCCCTGAACAGATCCTTCATCAATAAGCTATCTCCCCTTCCCTTTCTGCTTAGCTAATGTTTAGCTGTCCTTCAGCTCCCTGCTTAGCTAATACTTAGCTGTCCTTCAGCTCCCAGCTTAGAAATCTCTTACTCTAAATAAAAATTTCTTGGATCTTCTAGGTTAGATACCACTCCAAAGCATTCTCATAGTCCACTGTACTTGCTCCATCACAGCACTATTTAAGCAGGAATTATAATTATGACTTGTCAATATCCCTCACTGACTAAAAGATCAATAATGGCAGGAACTAAGAAGCAGATGTGTCTCATGCATTACTGTATCTCCAACATCTAGCAGTTTCTGGCACAAGGTAGAAACTCAGCTATATTAAAAGACTGAATGAACAAATAATTTTATAATATTCAGGGATGTTTTGGTGAAAATGCAAGAATTCAGTTCAATTCAACAGTATTTACCGCCTAGTTCTATGAGAATCAGAAAGAACGTAAGCCAGGGTACATTCCTCAAGACACGTACAGTTGTAAAAATCAGATACAGATACACACAAAAGCTGAACACCACAAAACCGAGTGTTAAAATTATAATGTAGGCTACACAGAAGAGATAAAACAAAGGACTGGGAAAGTGTCACTGAAGTAGGATCTGAGCCGAGCCTTCAGACAAGAAAGATGGAAGACATAAACTACAAGGACAAAAATGTGCTAGTTCAGCAGTTCTCAAAGTGGATCTGAAGACGACCTCCATCTCTTGAGCGTCCTTAAGCTCAACAGTGTTTTCGTAATAAGCACAAGATGTTATTTGGTTTTTTAATTTTCATTCATTCTCAATTATACAAAGCAGTTTTCCAGCAGCTACATGCCATGTGATACCAGAACAGATTGGATGCATAAGTAGTTATGAGAATCCAGCTGTTTCTATTAAGCCAGACATTCAAGAAAGTTGTAAAAATGTAAAACAATGCCACCGATTAGGTTTGTGTTGTTCTGGAAACAGTTCTCTGTCCTAAAAATATGATATTTGTGTTAACATGTCATGGACTTACTGTTATTTTTCAGTAAAATTAAAAAACGTTCTAATTTTTTTAGTTTTAATTTCTAATACGAGAAATATTGATAGAGTCTAAAGAGCTACTGGGAACAAAAGTTGAGATTCACTGATCAGAGAGGCTGAACTACATGTATCAGATGTGAAATGAGCCCAGGCATCATGTAACTTAAAAACATGTTTAACATACAGGTACAGGCTTCCTCTCAATAGTTATTTTTACTTAATATATAAAAAGACTCCTTTTAAGTCACTCTTATCCTTTCACTTGAACACAATGTATACGGTTTAATAGTCTTTTTGAGTTTCCATATATAGACATTTTTATATTTCCACAATCTTCATGATTATCATTTAACATAGCTATATAATCATATCCAGCATTCTTACAAACCTCAATAGCAACTTCCATATTTGATCTCTAAAGCATTTTATAACAATATTACTATCCCAAAAAACTTACTTCTAGAATACCATGGGATCTTATTTTAAATCAAACTTGCCCAAGAGCTACTGAAACTTGGAAGACAGAGACAATAACATTTTGACCTAGAACTCTGGAAACCCTGAATTCAGAACTATGTCTCTCCCTGACTTTAAAGGTTCTACACACTCTCAAACTCCTTCAACCTGTTTCCCCTATGCCAAGTGCTACCCTGGTTCCATAAAACAGTTAAAGCTTACATTAGCACTTCCTTCTCACCACCTGAAATGATGTCTTCTACCTGTCCAAAGTTTAATCTTTAAGGAGCAACTTGGAAGCCAGCTCATCCACTCATGCGTGATTCCTACTGAGTTCAACTGAACACTGTATTCCTCTTTGAATTTCTGAAGGACTCTATGTGAATATCACTCAAAATATAAATTCTATTCAAATTACATCATTATTTTTTTAATTTCACACCTTAAACCTTAAGAAAGGTCTTGTCAATCTCTCTTCTCATGGGAAAGATGGATAAAGTGCTGAGGAAAATGAGGCTCAGACAAGACTTCCCTGGTGGTCCAGCGGTTAAGACTCCACACTGTTAATGCAGGGGGCCTGGGTTTGATCCTTGGTCAGGGAACTAGGCTTCAAATGCTGCACCTAAAGATCCCACATGTCGCAACTAAGACCTGGCGTAGCCAAATAAATTTTATATTAAAAAAAAAGAAAAGAAATAAAAGAACATGAGACTCAGATAAACAATAGTCTGTTCCAGGTCACAGAGTTAGTGACTGAAAAGAGTCAGATTTGAATGCCAAATCCCCCCATGATTTTTCTCCCATTCCACACTCCCTACCTTACAATATCCTTTGTGATAATAAGTACACAAGAAATCTGTAAAATTCAATGGAATCAGACTGTCTTTATTCTTAACCTCAAGGAAGCTCTAAAGTAAAAAATCCAGAGGAAATAATTTCTACAACTGTATTTTTGGCACCCATGCCATCCTGTCCCTACATTTCTTCTTTTGGCCAACAAAAGTAATGTGCAGCTTTCAGGAGACAGTCATCAAGACCAACATCTGCTCTCTAAGTATTAAATATCTACAACCACCATATTTTCCAATGAGTGAGTGATAAAATTAATCATTTCTTCTGCTGTTCAAGAAGCTGAGTTTACCTCCTCTAGCTCCTCTCCAGTGTTTTCACCATTACTGTCTCAGAGCAATAGCTAATAAAAATCATTCTCAAAAAAAAAAAAATCATTCTCTACTGGGCTACAGAAAACACAGCTGAATACTATACTTTTATATAATTTTTCAGTTTCTGATGCCACCTACTAAGCAGTTCAATTCCTGCTCCAAAGGCATTTCAAAATTATCATGGCCATTTATCCCCATTCACCTTGTTAACNTAATTTCATGGCTGCAGTCACCATCTGCAGTGATTTTGGAGCCCCCCAAAATAAAGTCTGACACTGTTTCCACTGTTTCCCCATCTATTTACCATGAAGTGATGAGACTAGATGCCATGATCTTCGTTTTCTGAATGTTGAGCTTTAAGCCAACTTTTTCACTCTCCACTTACACTGTCATCAAGAGGCTTTTTAGTTCCTCTTCACTTTTCTGCCATAAGGGTGGTGTCATTTGCATATCTGAGGTTATTGATATTTCTCCCGGCAATCTTGATTCCAGTTAAGTACTAAGCAAACCAGGTCCAGAAACAGGGAACTTGGTACATTAGAGAACTGTTGTTTGACTTTGGTCTCACCAATTGCAAATTCACCTAATAATACAATAACCTGTAGCATACTTTACCATTTTAATCACAGGGTTACCATAGTGAAAAATTTTTTTTTCTTTCAGATTTTATTTTACAACACTGTATTGGTTTTGCCATACATCAACATGAATCCGCCACGGTGTACACGTGTTCTCAATCCTGAACCTCCCTCCCACCTCCCTCCCCATATCATCTCTCTGGGTCATCCCAGTGCACCAGCCCCAAGCATCCTGTATCGAACCTAGACTGGCAATTTGTTTCTTATATGATATTATACATGTTTCAATGCCATTCTCCCCAATGGCATTGAAAATTTTAGTGAAAATTTTATCAAATGTTTGCTTAAAGAAAAGTGAAGTAGGTGAAAGCTTTAAATTGACTTGGCCTTTTTGAGCAGACAAAAAAAAAAAAAAAAATGCAGAATATACAGTTTCTATTTTAACCAGTCACACTTTCCCTAAAAGAGTTCATTTAGTTTTGGGTTTTTGTCAAAGTTAATAACATATGCAGTCTGGATATTGCCTTTTACACTGTTTGATACGTTGTATAAAATGTAGGTTATTGCTTGCATAAAGCCAAATCGATTTTAAAACGGACAGAATCAAAAGCAGGTAGTTTATTTTAGTGAGAGTAACTGGCAGCAAAAACCAAGCCAAGAGAGCGTAGTATGATCATGCACGTGTGGTTAAACAACAGATGGCTAATATAAAAAATAACAACGAAAAACCCGAAAATATTCCACTTGGTTGAGTTTTCAGTAAAATCATCTGGTTGAGAGAATACCCTAGTTGGTGTTGCACTAACCATAGCATTGCCACATAAGGAGTTTGACTTCCAGTGCTGTCTGGAGGAACCCAAGGTGGGGATGTGGTCTTCTCAGCCTGCTGGTGAAGCCATCTGCAAAATTATCTGAGACTTGGGTTGTAACCTTACAGATGTAAGGACTGCAGCTATGCCATTGCAACAAAGGAAGGACCTGATCTAGACTTGACCTGTAGCCCCTCTCTTTTAACTATTGTCATACCTTCCTGATTGATCCTTTGGACTTCTCTGTTTAGCCTCCTACAGGATTCTGTGTAGAAACTGGCAACTCAGTAAATGTCTGAGAATTGAGGTGGTTTTTATTCAGTCATGGTTGGGTATAAAAAACATTTTCCCAAACTAACTCTTTGAGTCTAGGGGATGCATCTCTTGGAACTTAATTTCTCATATTTTATATAACTGCTTGTAAGTTTTTTTCTTCAAAGCTCTGATACCAGTCTTTGCAGTTTGTTAAATTGCCCCCCTTGAGGTTTTTCTGTATAAAATTGGAAATAAAATCAGTCAAGTTTCATTGTTTGAAACACCACATGCTTGCACTCACGTATATAGTCTGATCTTGTATTAAATACAGTAGAGTCTAGAAATGTTTCGTTTTAAATTTATGTAGTGAGTTTTTATGTATATTTATGCATTTAAAACTTTCAATTTCCCCTGTATCAAGAGGGTATAGACTGGACTTCCTAGTGATCAAGTGGTTAGGAATCTGCCGTGCAATGCAGGGGACATGGGTTCTATCCTTGGTCCAGGAAGATTACACGTGCTGCCTGTGAGCTACAGCTACTGAAGCCTGTGCACCCTAGGGCCTGTGCTCTGCAATAAGAGAAGCCACTGCAATGAGAGCCCTGCACACCGAAACTAGAAGAAGCCCACATGCAGCAATGAAGACCCAGTGTAGCCAAAAATAAATTTTTGAAAACTTATAAAAGGGTACAGACTAAAACAGAATTAAAATAAAAAACAACATAAGACTAAAAATGAATTAATCAGGAGGCACTGGATTTAAAAAAAGTCTAGCAAACACTTAAAAAAAGCATATCTCCATAAATGTGCAGTATGAAATGGTCTGCAAAGAGTGAGAGTGGGAACTGAAGGGTAAGCCAAAACAGACTTCTACCCTATATTGTTTACCAGGGAGGAAGAAACACTTTATCCAGTTGGAGGACCTTTCCTGGGAGGGAAAAAACCTACTTGAAAGTGACAGGCATTGAGAAGTCAGAATATCTGAGATCCATGCTCAACAGCAATTTGGAATTATATCACTTAATCAGGTACAGCATAGGGAGAGACCAATGTCTTGTTTTTAAAAGCTTTTTAGAAAAATTTGAGGCATGTGTGTGTGTGTGCTCAGTCGCTCAGTCATGTCCAACTTTTGTGATCCCATGCACTGTAACCCACCATGCTCCTCTGTTCATGGAATTTTCCAGGCAAGAATACTGGAGCAGGTTGCCATTTCCTACTTGGAACAAATATGCTTCTTAAAATTTATGAAATACAGTTTGTACATAAATTACTGAAACAAAAGTATTAGAGCACTTGCTGCATATGACAAAAAACTAATTTCATGATCTGATAATGAATTGCAGACAGCAGTTATAAAAATGTCAATTTAGCTCAGTGACAGTCAAAAGTGAGGTTTCTAGATTAAAATAGTTGCATTTTTTTCTTTATGGCATAAAAACATAGGACCTCAGGGCTTTCGAGGTGGTTCAGTGGTAAAGACTCCGCCCGCCAATGCAGGACACAGGTTCGATCCCTGGTCTGGGAAGATTCCACATGCAGCAGAGCAAATAAGCCCAAGTGCCATGACTACTGAGCCTGTGCTCTAGAGCCCAGGTACCACAGCTACTGAGCCCACGCACTGCACCTGCTGAAGCCTATGCACCTGCAGCCTGTGCTCCACAACAAGAGAAACCACCACAGTAAGAAGCCTGAGCACCCAACTAGACAGTAGCTTTCATTCCCTGCAACAAGGGAAAAGGCAGCGTAGCAACGACCCAGCACAGCCAAAATATAAGTAGATAAAGCAGCACAGGATCTCAACCTATATATCTGTCCACAGGCATCAAGTATATCCAAAAAAGTGAACACTTGAAAAAAATTTGCCTGCCCACAAATTACCATAGCCCAGCTCTCACTGAAAGCTGGAACAGCTTTTAGACTTGAATTTCTGTAACAATGTGAGTTCACTTTTCTGCACAACTGAACTGCTCTAGTACTTCCTTTAACAGTACAAATTATTTGTCATCTAGGTTCCTGAGCCATCACACACTACAGCTTTGTTTCTGCCACAAGCTACCGAGTGGATATTTATTTATGAAGGAAAGTCAGTGACTCTCACAGTTGGCTGATCATCAGAAACACAGATGTGTTAGGAAGTTAGACATGAGCAACAAGGGGAGGCTTGGCTGAAAGGGAGGCAGGTTGATCTCTAAACTCCAGCCCAGATGCACCCAGGAGAGCTGACATATGCTATAAAATAACCAGAGACTTTTCAACTGGTGCACATGCGCCCTCGGCACACAGTGGATACAAAATAACCACAGGGGCTTTTCCAAGGAACTTTAGGCAGTTAGGAGCCCAGTAAAGACTGATGCTAGGAGGGATTGGGGGCAGGAGGAGAAGGGGATGACTAAGGATGAGATGGCTGGATGGCATCACTGACTCGATGGACGTTGAGTTTGAGTGAACTCCAGGAGTTGGTGATGGACAGGCCTGGCATGCTGCGATTCATGGGGTCTCAAAGAGCCGGACACGACTGAGCGACTAAATTGAACTGAAGGATTCAGGAATATTTTACATCTAATTTTAACACACTGAATTATTGGAAGACATATGGGAATACGTTACACAGCCTGCTGTTAGATAACTTACAATTATCAATTGGCCTTGAGTGTACGCTTATTTGCATTTCCTTTCATTGACTGGTGGTGGGTATAAACCCTACTTTGCACACACCATAACCAAAAGGAGGAGACGAAGTACAAAAAGGGGAAGCCAAGCGAGATCAGGTTGAAGAATGAGGAAGACTCCTTTAGGATCAGCCTGCTCCCATGTCTTGGGAATGTCTGTTTAATAAAAGATCTGTCTGCTTGAGCTGAACTGGGCTGTAACTTGTCTGTTGTTTTTTATACTCTTTAACCACTGCTCTAAATTTTTGTTGTAACAAGACAGAAACTCAGGAAGAGGGATAAACTGACTTGCCAGATGCCATTTCCAACGAAACTAAATTAGAATTGCCTGTGATAAAGTTGGCTGTCTACAAGCTAGTACTGAAAATTCCGAAGTCTAACCAGATCAGCTGTAAAGAACCTGCAATGTAGGAGGCCCTGGTTCGATTCCTGGGTCAGGAAGATCTGCAGGAGAAGGGACAGGGTCCCCATTCCACTATTCTTGGGCTTCCCTGGTGGCTCAGCTGGTAAAGAATCTGCCTGCAGTACAGGAGACCTGGGTTCAATCCTTGGGTTGCGAAGATCCCTTGGAGAATGAAATGGCTACCCACTCCACTATTCTGGTCTGTAGTCCATGGGGTTGCAGAGTCGGATGTGACTTTCATTTTTCAACTAGGTTTTGGGGCTTCCTAGGTGGCACTAGTAGTAACGAAACTGATTGCCAATGCAGAAGCAACGCAGGTTTGATCCTTGGGTCAGGAAGACCGCTGGAGGAGGGCATGGCAACCCATTCCAGTACTCTTGCCTGGAGAATCCCATGGACAGGGGAGCCTAGCAGGCTACAGTCCATAGGAGAGTCAGATACAACTGAAGCAACTTAGCACATATACACATCTAGGTCTAAGAATCACTGTTCAGTGACATCCCTCGTGGTCCAGTGGCTAAGACTCCATGCTCCCAATGCAGGAGCCTAGGTTAGATACCTGGTTGGGGAACTAGATTCTGCATGCTACAACTAAAGCCTGGCACAGCCAAATTGAAAAAAAAAAAATGTTTTAAAAACATTTTTTAAAAGATTAAAAAAATCCCTGCTCAAGGGCTTGCCAATCATACATACTTCCTTTGTAACAGCTTTATTGATATGTCACATGCTATAAAATTCACCCTTTTAAAGCAAACAATTCAGTGGTCTTTAGCATGTTCACAAAACTGTACAACAATCTAATTTCAGAACATACCACCTTAAAAACAGGTGCCCTTTTAAAGAGCAAAAACGCTACCTAGAGGATGGCCTTTCCAACTCATTGGGTGAGTTTGCACACCAGCCTCAGGCCTAGACCAAATGCTGGGGGGCTGCCATGACCAAGATTAAACTAATGAAGAGTTTAAGCTTCTGGGGCTGTGGAAGGAAAGAGAGTGAATGAAAGCATGGTTCTTTAGGCAAGGAGGAGGGCAGAGCACAGACGTGGCTATCAGGAAGACAACTAGCAGTGTTTCTTAATGTTTCCAAGTGTTGTTTCTCTTATCTGTAGAACAGGAAGATAACTGCTTTATCATGGATTAAAGAGCAAGAATCCACGTAAAGCCCTTAACTTCATATCTGTCACACAGTAAACATTATTAGGTAGTAGCTACTCTTTTAAAAGAAGGCTGAGCTCCAAAGAATTGATGCTTCGAATTGTGGTGCTGCAGAAGACTCTGAGAGTCCTTTGGACAGCAAGATCGAACCAGTCAATCCCAAAGGAAATCAACCCTGAATATTTACTGGAAGGACTGATGCTGAAGCTGAAGCTCCAATACTTTGGCCACCTGATGCAAAGAGCCAACTCACTGGAAACGAACCTGATCCTGGGAAAGCAGAGGGGGAGGTGACAGAGGATGAGATGGTTGGATGGCATAAAGACTCAATGGACCTGAGTTTGAGCAAGCTCAGGGAGATGGTGAAGGACAAAGAGGCCTGGCATGCTGCAGCCTAAGGCGTTGTAGAGAGTTGGACATGACTTAGCAACTGAACAATGAAAAGCGTAACTCTCCCTATGGGGTTATGTGATTTCTCTTAGATTTTAGTTAATAGGAAAAAGTTTTCTTCTGGTCCCCTTGATGGGACAGAAAGAATTGGGGTTTAACATTTAAATGCAATGTGTCTTTTCCTCAGATAATCTTTAAGTCTGAACCCTTCTCTTTAAAATATCTCAATTATATTTTTAGAAATAAGAAGGGGATAAGTTATCAATCAGCAGGTTTTGGAGTCTGAGATACAAGTTAATTCATGGCTTTTAAAATTGTTATACAATATAAATTTTAACATCTTAATCAGTTTTTAAAAAAAATTATTTGGCTGTGCCAGGTCTTAGTTGCAGCACAAGGGACCGTTGGTACAAGGGATCGTCAGTACGTGGGAACTTTTTTTTTTTTTTTCCCAGTTGTGGCTTGCAAACTCCTAGTTGTGGCATGTAGAATCTAGTTCCCTGACCAGGGATCAAACCCAGGTCCCCTGCATTGGGAGCATGGAGTCTTAGCCACTGGATCACTAGATGAAGTCCCAACATCTTAAATTGTTTTTAACTGTATGGTGGTTTTAAGTACATTCACACTGTTGTGCAACCATTAACACCATCCTCCTGCAGAACCCTTCATCTTGCAAAACTGAAACTCTATCAAACAGTAAATTCCCATTCCTCCCTTGCCCCAACTCCTGGCAATCACCACTCTACTTTGTGTCTGTAAATGTAACTACTCTAAATACCCCATATAAGTGGAATAATACAGAGTTTGTCTTTTTGTGACTGGCTTATTTCAGTTAGCATAATGACCTCAAAGTTTGTCCAAGTTATAGCTTGTGTCAGAATTTGCTTCCTTTCAAAAGGCTGAAAAATATCTCATTCCATGTATATACATTGTTTATCCATACATCTGTTGATGTGCTTAGGTTGCTTCCACCTTTGGCTATTGTGAATAATGCTATGAACATGGCCCTTGAACAGATCTCAGACTCTGCTTTTCAATACTGTTGAATATATACATGCATGCGAGATTTCAGGGTCATACAGTAATGCTACTTTTGAGGGGAACTGTCACCCTGTTTTCCAAAGTGGCTACACCATTTTACACTTCCACAGCAGTTCTGAGTGTTCCATTTCTCAACATTTGTTGTTCTTTTTAAAAAATATATTATGTATTTATTTTGCTGCACTGGGTCTTAGCTGTGGCATGCCGGATCTTGGATCTTTGTTGTGGCACCAAGGATCTTTAGTTGCAGCATGTGGGATCCAGTTCCCCCACCGGGATAGAATCCACGCTCCCTTTACTGACAGTGCAGTTTTAGCCACTGGACTACCACAGAAGTCCCAACATTTATTATTTCCTGATTGTTAACAGCCATCCTAAAAGATATGAAATGGTGTCTCTCTCTTTTTTTTTTTTCTGGCCACACTGTGCAGCATTTAGAATCTTAGTTCCCTGACCAGGGAGAGAAACCATGCCCCAACAGTGTAAGCTTCAAGACTGGACACCAGACAGTCTAGGGAGTCCCTCACTGTGGTTTTGATTTGCACTTTCCTAATGATTAGGGATGTTCATCATCTTTTCACGGGGTCATTGGCCATTTGCATATCTTCTTTGGAGCTATGTCTACTCAGGCCTTTTGCCCATTTTAATTTTCTTTTAAATGTCTTTTACTTTTTTGCTGTACCAGGTGGCTTATGGGATCTTAGTTCCCCGACCAGGGATCAAACCTAGACCCTGACAATCAAAGCACTGTCAAGAAAGTGCAAATCTAACCACTGGACTGTCAGGGAATCTCAATTGTGTCTTTAATCTGGCTTTTAAATTAGGAAATATTTTCGGATTGAATAAAATGGCCTGAATATAAAAAAATAGGCTTTAGTATCATATCAGGAGCAGTGACAAGCAGGGATAACAGATAGAGGAAATGAAATGAAGAGAATGTGAAGACAGAAGAGACACAGAGAAAGGCAAATGCTTAGGTATGCAGTTCTTAATATGGAATATTTTTATCCCATTTAATTATTCAGTTAAGTTTTAGTTTTGCCATCTCTTGCCTTTAGTACTATTTTTTTCATCTATTCAAAAAGAATGTTCTGTCTACAACCATGCCGCTGCCTGCACTGAAGAGGTTTGCATGTTGATAAGAATAAGTTAGAGTAGAACAGGTATTAAGAATTAAGGTGGATGAGGTAAGTGCAACAGAGAAGATTGTGAACAGGGAGCCTGGGGAAAGTTTATCGATGCTGTGTACCTTCTAGCATAAGCAGCTTTGCCAGCTCTGAGGGAAACCCTAGTCTGCTGGTGGCTTCCCTGGTACTTCTGACCACTTCTCCTGAGCAGAGCACTCTTCTAGGAGTTGAAATTTCTGAAGGGGAAAAGTCATGGCTATTCCAATGGAGGCTGAAACTCAAAAGTGACAAACCAGTTTAAAACAATCAGTAATAAAACTCAAAAACCTGTCTATAAGGTAACTTCATAATTCAAGGCTGTGATGGTTTAATTTAGCATAGGTCCTTATCTTCATATTCTTTCCCTCCTCAACCAATTTGACAAATGCTTAGTGTTTCTTAGTCATTTCCTTTTTTGGCCGCTCAGTGTGGCTGGTAACATCTTAGTTCCCTGACCAGAGATCGAACCCATGCCCCTCCGTTGGAAGTGCAGATTCTTAACCATTGGACCACCAGGGAAATCCCTCATTTCCTCATTTAAAGGTTGGTGTTCCTGTTGAAATTAACTTCAGTATGTGCCCAACTTTTCAAACTACCAGGCTATGTGGTCTGTGGTGAGTGGAGGAAATCATAAGGCCAAATTCTGTTTGATGCTGACTGTTGTCACTGTTGGGGGATTCCCATGGAGTAACTGGACTAAGGTTGCATTTTCAGCTGAATTGTTCTGAAATACTCCGTTAAGTGAGATAATTTTGTATAATATATAAAACAACATATTTTAAATTGTGGATTTAAAGAGGTTTCATATCCTAAACTAAATGCAGAACCTAAAACATATGTTTTCTATCAAACATTTTTCAGTAAGATAGTTACTACTGTAATGGAATCACATTACAAAACCCAAGCTTCTTTATATATGGTGTCACTAGGCCCAAATTACAGCTGTTGAGGGCCTTCCCAAGCATTTAGGAATTTTTTATTTCCTCAAAATAAATTTTTGCTATATTCCATTCAATAAGCACCCTACTCACTGCTTTTACTCCTGCAATGAGCCAGAAAAAGAAAAGTTTACAATCAACGGTTCCCCCCTAGTGATAAACAGTAGTACAAAATACCCTCTTTTAACAGACACCATACAGAAGTGTACTCAATATGCCTCTGTGGTAAGAATTCTGCCATAATAACTAAAGGTTACCACCTAACTGAAATTACTACATCAAGTATCAAAAAGAATTCATCATTGCTAAAATATCCAGCATTACACATATTGGGTTGGCCAAAAAGTTCACTCTGGGTGTTCTGTAACATCTTCTGAACAAACTTTTTGGCTAACCCAATGCTTTTTACTTGCTACTGATTCTGGACTGTGTTATGGAAAGGCAAAATTAGATGAAACTCATGGAAACTGAGCTAGTCCAAGAGGCAATATATGATTATAGCAAGAAGATATTTGCCCCCTACACCCATAATCAGGCTTAACACACAGATCTGTAACCAAAGTGATTTCAGGGCACTTAGAACTGTCTGAGATACCTGCTTTGGCTTGAGGCTGACATGGGAGCTTCTCCCTGGACTGACAGGAAAGGTCTGAGTTGGCATTTCCAAGGATAAGTAGGGTCCTCTTGTCCACTTGGCTACATTCATCCTCGAGTCAGTGAAGAAAGGCCAAGGTGTCTGAGGAGCTAGCTAAAGACCCGGCTGGTCACCACCCCCAACTCCTGTAACCATGTATCACAAGTACTGGAGAGTACCAGTGCCATTCAGATTTTTCTGTCAATTCTGACTTTCAATAGTGGAATTTTAGTGACCATGCTGCAGCCCAGCACTGGAAATTAGCTGAATGATTCTGGATGATTTTGTACAGTTTCAAATTTTTACCCTTAAGAATTTGAGGGCTTTGAAATAACAAAACTAATTGAAAGATAAGACTTTTAATTTGGTACCCTTTATGGACAAAGTTCTTATTATTTATTTTTGGCCACGCCATGCAGATCTTAGTTCCCTGACCAGGGTTCCAACCTGGGTCGCCTGCAGTAGAAGTGTGGAGTTCTAACCACTAGACCACCAGGGAATTCCCAGTAAATTAGTCCTTATGAGTAGGCAAATTCGCAAGTTGAGATGTTTTTTTTTTCAGGTTCTGTTTTAGTTCCACTGTATTTCTCTTTGATGAACACTGCCCAAACTTATATTAATAGGTATACTATATTAGAACACCTGAAAGAGTATAAATAGACTTTATAACTATTTTTTCAGATATACAAAAAAGCAAATTATAACCTATTTATAAATTAATGACAAAGCCACAAAACCTAATAAAGTTATTTTAACAGGTGCTAAATATAAATACTTCTTATCTCCTGTCTATACTCTTGTTCAGATTAACTCTTCTATCAATAGAAAGCTATAACTGACTCTCTTCAGGTCTGTCTGTATAACGTAACTGTTGATCAATTTTGGGAACTCTATTCATAGCTGCCTGTCTTTGCTGAGTGGTCTTCACAAATCTGAGCAGATTGACGATGGCAGCAGCTGTCACTCCAGGTATACGACTGGCAGCCCCAATCTAGGAATTAAAACCACAAGAGAAACATAAATGAGCTATGTCAGTTATAAGCAAATTAATTTTCCTCTTGATAATAAACTATATGTTACAATTTATAAAATATTTTCAAGACTTTATCTTAATGTATTGTCAAAATAACTTTAGAAAGTAGGTAAAAGAAATGTGGTTATAATTAATATCTTCACTTTAAAAACAGGGGAAACCGAGACTCAGAGACATTAAAATGACTTGTCTAAGATGATGTAACTAACAGATGTTAAAGTACCTAACCTTTTCTTTTTGTTAAACTAAACTAACATCACTAGCAGTGTGCTGGTCAACACCCTATGACTAATCTCAGTGATATTTCTACGGTATATTTTTGCAGTGAAATGTATGACTTATTCATTCCACGAGGTATAAAGACCTCATATCAGTTCACGTCTGTTTTGCTACCAAATTACTCTGTAGCAAATGTTTGCCAGAGCTTTTGGTATTTCAGAATTCTGGTTAAGAGGTGAACTCTGATGACCAATACAATGCAATTGAACTTTTCTGTGATAATGAAAATTTCTGTAACACTAGCAGTGTAAAAATATAACTGTCCAAGTTTTGTAGCTACTGAGCATCTGAAATGTGGCTAATATGACTGAGGAGTTGAATTTTTAACTTTATTTCATTTTAATTACTGTAAATGGTTGCACTTGGTTAGCGGCTATCATATTGGACAGTGCAGCCTATGACTATCCACAAAAACATAACCACAATGAGTAAGATATAGGTATAAAACTTAAGGCCTCTCTGCTGCTTTCCATGATGACTATGACTAAGAATACCATGTTAGTTGATGAAATCACTCCTCTTTAAAAATATCTTAAAAAATTTTTTTGCAGGCCACGGTTTTGTTAAGTGCCCCTTTATTTTATGAACCACTGGAAAAAAAAAAACAAAAACCCAATACAATGCCCATTAAACTATGATATACCATCAATTTTTAAGCTACAACTCAGATGTTAAAAATGTATCTCAGAATCAATAAATACAGCCTACAAGTCTTTCAATATTTGTTATTACAAATTCATTACTGTATGCTGCGAAGTTTTTAACAGATGTGTATAGCATGGTGCCCATGTACTCATGCAAATGCAAATCACACACAGACACACACACAGGATCATGGGTGGGGGGCCTCTCTGGCCCTCTACTTCCCCCTACTGGCTCCCAAGGCAACACTATGGAACTCCTTGGAGGGATCCAAGCAGTGATCTGAAAACCACCGACATGTATTCTACTTTAACCTAAAGTAGTTTAAGTCATGCATATAAACAAGAGTGCACACAGTTGGATGATTATAATCAACCCAATTCTTGACTTCCGGATACTTATTTAGACTAAGCTTTTTTATCTCTCATAAAAAATATAATGACACCTGTCATATAAACAGAATATCAAAATAAAAGGTTAAACTTTTTATGATGACATAAAACATTAGTTATATGGCCACTATAAATCCAGCTTTTAAAAATTAAAGCATTGGCTCTTTATGGTCTGTTCCTGTCCACTGCCTGTTTTCTTACCGTCTGTGGGCGACTGAAATGGAGCTTCTCTCGAACTTCAGAGGACAAAGATATATCCTTGAGAGTCAAATAATCTAGGTCCTTTGGCAGTTGGAGAGCTTCATCTCTCTGAACTTCCTTTATTTCTTGTTGCTGATGGAACAGTACTGATTCATAAGTGGCTGGTGAACAAAATTAATTATATTGTGATACTCAGATAACATTAACAACCTACATGTTTCTAGCTTTTTACAATTTACAGAGAGCTTTTGCATATATGATCTCAGTACCATGACAGGTGGGGTAGGTGTTCTCTTTCGCAGAAGAAGAGACTGAGGTTAAAATAAAGAGAGGGAGTATCATGTGTATTAACAACAATATTCTGTCTGGCAGTTTATTCCATGTTCTTCTCATTTAAAAAATCTAGAAAATTTTAAGTTAAAAAAAAAAAATGCTTTCTTTCTCAATGCAAATTTTGGTGGAACACTTTCTTCAACAGACTATAGGTTTGAAGTTCTAAAGATTAGGTGTTTCTCCAAGAAGATGGTTTTCAAATAAAGCTATAATTGTTAAAAGTATATATTCTTGGATGATAACTTATAATTTAAATAAATTAAGTTTTATTCAGAGTGAAGTCAGAAAGACAATTCAGCAATTATTTTGTAATTAAAGCATTCCATTCTTAGAAAAATAAATCTAAGACCTGTTTTAAAACCTATACTGAGGTGGTCATTCTGTCCTGTTTAAGAAAAGCAAGTCTTCCCTAGAGGTTCTGGAAGCTTCTGCTTCCATCACTTGACTGGTAGTCAGAAAGTCTCAGCTCTGAGCCTGGCTCCACCAATAAATTACCCTCTGACAATGAACACATCATGATACTTCTGGGCCTCAGGCACCTTATCTAGAAATGTTACGGGCTGACCCAGAGACTTATGATGGTCTTTTTGACAAGAAAGGAGAGCTGTGAGGTGCACAGGCCTTGTAGGCAGATATACTAGGTTCAAAGCCCAGTTCTGCCACTCCCCAACTGTGTGACCCTGGGCAAGTTATAACTATCTGTAAATTAAGACATAATGCTAGTAGCTATCCTTCATATGGCACTTTTTAAGTATCAAATGAAATAATTCACATAAAGGGATTAACATAACACATCAGCATGACAAATTGCAACGAAATTTTATGACTCAGGAATAGACTATAGGATCACAGAATATAAATAATGTATATGTTAAAGATATATTTAATTTTTCAAATATGTATAGCAAAACATGAGAGACAGTACAAAGAAGACTCTGAAACTGATTTCTGCCTTCAAGAAATTTGTCTAAGGACTTCCCTGGCAGTCTAGTGGTTAAGACTTCACCTTCCAATTCAAGGGGTGCAGGTTTGATCCCTGGTCAGGGAGCTAAGATCACACATGCCTCAGGGCCAAAAAAACCAAAACATAAAACAGAAGCAATATTGTAATAAATTCAACAGATTTTTTAAATTGTCCACATTAAAAAAAAAAAGAAAAAACTTATCTAGTGGAGGATCTAGGTGGTGATTTGAAAACTACTGATATATGCTATATTTTAACCTAGTGTGGTTTCTTTTAAGCCATGGGTATTAGTTAAGAGTCTTTATATATGCCAGTCTTAAAGAACAAGGCAAAACAGTAACTACTCTATGGCTGAAGTCAGGGTTTCCTATAAACAAGTTGAAGATGATTATTTTTGACCATTTATTGGACACAGTAAAACTGCAAACCAAGTTTAAAATACAGAGTTTAATCACCTTTTCCCAGATGCTAATGGCCTAAATGTTCAATAAAGTAACTTTTACTCAGTAGAGAGATCATGATGTTGAGATATAAGGTTAATAATACTTCTTACACATTAGCAAATGACCAGGGCATGTTCATTTGGAAGAATGATAGGTAGCACTTGGGTCATTCTATATAAGCAGTCAAAGCAGAGCAGGGTGACAGACCTCTCTGGAAGTGAAAGAAAATGTTACTGCTAGAAGGACTGCAGCATTCTTACCATCTTCGCTGGTCCCTAAGGAGCCTGAAGGCCTTTCCTGTTTGAACAGTCCACCTTTTATCATGTTTTTCCTACCCTTCTCTCCCATCTCATTCTGTTTCCTGACTTTTTCTGCACACAATCTTCCAGAGGAGGAAAAAAAAATCTTCTATCACAATGCAGAAGCTAATGTTATTATCAGTATTTCTGTTTGAATTTTTTTTTGGCATGCGGGATCTTCCCTGACTGAGGATCAAACCTGTACCCCCTGCATTTGGAGTATGGAGTCTTAATCACCAGGGAAGTCCTGAAAATTTTTTTTTTTATAAATAAAAAGTTAAAAATTGCAATACAACTCCAAAAGTCACATGTGACTTTGATGGTCAATATATTGAGTAAGAGTGTGAGAACACGCCAAATGTTAGAACATACAGGGGCAGACTCTGAACTTCTTTGCCTGATACAAAATAAGTCTTTGTTAATGGAAGAGTATTATAACATATCATCAAAGCCAAAGATAGCATTATTTTCCTCATTATTAGAACATTTAAGAGGAGAAAACATTAAAAAAAAAGTTCAAAAGGAAAAAAGATTTTTTTTTTAAAGGAGGGATCTACAGTGGCACTTCCCAACATGAAATATACACACAGATCACCTAGGGAATCTTGTTAAAATGCAAATGCTCACTCAGTGGGTCTGGGGTGGAGCCTGAGGATGTGTATTCCTAACACATTCTGATGTGTTACAATGCTACTTGGGAAACCTACTCTGAGTGGTCAGAGCCTAAGATGATGCTGGTCTTACGGTAATAATGGCTCCTTTTGACACAGAGCTCTCTGTGTATCTGCAATTCATTCATTATTTGCACAAATGAAGAAGAGAGCATACAGACATTCTAAGTAAAAAATTTTCTACCTTCTATTTTCAGTCTTTCCGCCAGCTCTCTACATTGGGTGTACTTCTTCAAGGGCTCTGGAACAGCCCTGGCCAACAGCTGCATGTCAACTTCCTCATACTTCAGAACATCAAGAGCTCTACAAACACAGAAAGTTTCATTAACACAAGGGTCCATATCATATCAGGCAGATTAAGAACAAAATTCCTTGAAGTAATACCAAATCTCAGAATAAATAATATCAATATATTTCTAATTTTCCCCAAGTATACTGAGCAAACACAGCAGCATCTGCGACACAGCGAGACCTCCAGAAGATCAGCATGTGATTCTCAGGCTGAATTCTGTCGAAAGTGTTTCTGCAACTACTGAGATTATCATATGGTGTTTATCTTTCAATTTGTCGATATGGTGTATCACACTGATTGATTTGCGTATATTGAAGAATCCTTACATTCCTAGGATAAACCTGACTTGATCATGGTGTATGATCTTTTAATGTGTTGCTGAATTCTGTTAGAATTTTGTTGATTTTTGCATCTATGTTTATCAGTAATATTGGCCTGCAATTTTCTTTTTTTGTGATGTCACTGTCTGCTTTTGTTATCTGGGTGATGGTGGCTTTATAGAATGAGTTTGGAAGTGTTCCTTCCTCTGGCATGTGATTCTCAACTCCTCTATCAAGAGGGGTAAGTAGTTGGTAAAGTGGTACTGCAACAATCCATTTGTCCTCTGGAGCTTTCCTATCAGGACAGAATATCCTCTGAAAACAAGGGTGTGATTGAACTCCCTAAGAATTTACATCCAAGTCACATTAAGCCCACGTCCTGTGAATTCGTCATCCTTCTATACACATGCTCAGAACCAATTAAAGGAGATCTCCTGCTTGTTCCAAGACTGGAAAATACCCTGCAGTTTCCTTCTCATTTTGCTTGGTTCTCACAAGGTTTCACTGATCTGTACACTTTCCCTACACTACACTTACTGCCTTAATTTTATTTTTATTTACTTTGCCCTTTCCCTCTTTCAATAGATTGCTTTTTTGATCAACTCTGTCCACCCAAAATCAATTAAACCAATTAATTTATCAAGTCAAAAGAAAGTCAAATCTGCCCATCCCAGGGTCCCAAGTCCCTTCAGGCTTCCCAGATGTGTGTTTTTTCTTTTCTTTTTTTTTTTTTTTACAGCTCATTGTATCACCACAGTCATGTGTCACACTCTCTGCAGAGGCCTGTCTCATCTCAGACAGTCTAGGAAAGGCCAGACACCTCTTCGCACAAGGAGCTGTCAACTTTGTTGTACTCCACAAGATGAATTATGTCAATTAATTTCAGAAGTCTCATCAGATAAGCTATTGATACAATGAAACCAAATAACCCTAAACTCCAAAAGGGGTTGTCCTTTCAGAAATTATAGAACAAGACTTCCCTGGTGGCTCCGTGGTTAGGAATCGCCTGCCAATGCAGGGAACATGGGTTTAATCCCTGGTCTGGGGAGATCCCACATGCTATGGGGCAACTGAGCCTGTGTGCCAGAACTACAGAGCTCACTCGTCTTGGAACTGATGCTCTGAGACATGAGAAGCCATCACAATGAGAAGCCCATGCTCTGCAATCTGAGAACAACCCACACCAGTCACAACTAGACAAAGCCTGCATGTAGCAACGAAAACCCAGGGTGGCCAAAAATAAAATAAAAAAATTATAGAACATATAGGAAAATACCTCTTAATGACTAACCAAAAAGAGAGCAATCTTAGAAGATGGTGTCCTCAAAGAAAAGCCTATGACCATTTAACTTTTAAGGAGGTTTTAGGGTTTCCTGGTGGTCCAGTGTTGAAGTTAAGAATCTGCCTGCTAATGTAGGGGACGTGGGTTTGATCCCTGGTTTGGGAAGATCCCACAGGCCATGGGGCACCTAAGCCCGTGTGACACAACTACTGACCCAGCACTCTGGAGCCTACCAGCTGTGACTACTGAAGCCTGTGCTCGTCGACAGGAGAAGCCGCTGCAATGAGAAGCCCCAGTTCCGCAGTGAAGAGCAGCTGCCGCTTGCTGCAACTAGAGAAAGCCCACAGGCAGCAGTGAAGACCCAGAGCAGCCAAAATAAATACATCTTTTAAAAGGCTTTTAAACAATTTGTTTAGAAGGCTTAGAACTATTTGCAGGTCCAAATTTCAAGACCAGCTTTGAATGAAGCCTAAGCATCAGAGTGCAGAGGGCTGCCACTGAAGGACAAGTTAGCACACTTCTGCAGAACAAAAGAGACAGTTTCTGCACTACCTGACGCATCAGTGGGTCTCCCTATGATCCTGACAGGAAATGTGTGTGCGCATGCTCTGTGGATCTCTTCTGTCAAAACAGTAGCTCAAAGTCTAGTCCCACTTCTCAGTACCTGGTGCACAGCTCGCTACGTGTGCGGCAGACACAATACATGTCCTTGGACCAATTTTCTATCTTTCTAGCTTTATATGTCTAGGAATTGATCAAGTGAGTTCTTTCAGGGAGGCTCAACACTAGATTATAAATATTCTACCAAAATCAAACAGGAGGATGAGGCCCAATGTTTCCTTCTGAAAGGAAAGACACCTGAATTAACAAGAAAGGCATTAGTCAAATTACTGTTTTAAAAAAAGTTACCTTAACAAAATGGGTACTCTTGGGATTAGGTAAAAATATAAAACTGACAACCCCCTCCTTTTTCGTATTTTTATTCATCAATTAGCATTGAAAACAATCACTTCCTTTGCTCTCACTATGACCTCAATCCACATGAGTCACATTGAATGAAAATTCTAATTATATACAATCTAACATAGTGCAATATTTGACCTAAATTAAGCATAATGCTATAAATTCTTCTGCAAAGTTTGAAATAATAATAAACTCTCTTAAATTTAAACAAATAGCTGGACAACAGAGTGAAATACAAAACTATGCTTATACTACTACCATCTCCCAGTACCACTTAACTGGTAAACAAATAAATCTGCCACCCTTATCTGTGAACCAAGCTGTCTTTCCTGTGAATGAGACCCCCTGGTTTGAGTGACAACCATGCAGATTCTTTATCATTTATTGTTGCTAAGTCACTTCAGTCATGTCTGACTCTTTCCTATCCTATGGACTGTAGCCCGCCAGGCTCCTCTATCCGTGGGATTCTTCAGGCAAGAACACTGAAATGGGTTGCCATGTCCTTCTCCAGGGGATCTTCCTGACCTCAAGACTGAACCCACATCTCTTAGGTCTCCTGCATTGGTAGATGGGTTCTGTACCACTAGGGCCACCTGGGAAGCTGATTATTTACTGTTACTATAATTAAAAACCTGCTTACTATCCTCTATCAGTGGTGCCAGTGCTTTGGGAAATTCTCATGAAAATGAAAATTTGGAAACACAAATTGTAAACAAAAAACACAGTGATGAGATGAAAGTCAAAGACATGTTATGCCTGGCTGTTAGTTAAAAATAGAGAGAGCAGTTAAGAGAGATTGGGGATGATAAAAAGTGGCATTAAAATGAATATACCATTAAGTCTACAAATTTCCTCACAAGCAAAACAAAGACTGAGAAAAAGAAAACTATCAAAAAAAAAAACATAATGGAGACACAGCAGCAAGATCAAGTCAGCATGTGTGATTCTAAGATACAATGACTGTAGATTTATACCTTCTAAACCCACCCTCCAATCCCCCTCTCCGCATTAGCTTACATTTTTCAAATGGGAAAAATCAGTGGTGACTGATGTATTTTGAATTACATGATGTCTTCAGAAATGTATCTCTGAATCATAAAAGCTCTCTATTAATGTCCTTTAGAGTCCATACAACCAGAATGGTAAAAACAAGGACAAAAAAACTCCTAAAATGTAGCAAGGGACTCTTCAAGAATTGATAACACTGTTTAATCAAAGTTTCCCTGCTATGGTTCACAGGCAAGATGAGACCATTCCAATTGTTCAATGCCTAAAAAAGAAAGCAGATTATGCTATTTCTTGGTTTATGCCCTCTAGATCTTAGGAAAGGCAGAACTCAATGGGAGCCACAGAGAAATAAAATAAAAAAATAATTTAGGATCATGTATATTGTCATTTGTGAGTAAGGAGATTAAGTTATCTCTAAAGAATTTTGAAAAGAAGCAAATGTGAGAGCTGCATTCATTTAAAATGTGTAGGTAGGGAATCTATAGGTAGTATCTGAGATGACTCCATTTTTCTATAAAAAGAAAGTTTATACAAAAAATGCATACCTGAGAGGCAGACTTTTACCACTACTTATAGAAGACTCTGGAATTAACTTTTTCCATTCAGTACTTAAAAACTCAATGGATTTTAGCATAGAAATGCCTTCTTCTAAAGAAGACTTCATCCAAGAAGCTCTTTCATATCGTTGTTGGGACACACAACCAGCTTCCTTGTACCCTATAAGGGGGAGGGGGAGATTATAATGAAAGAGGTCTTAAAGGAGAGAAAGTCTGGTTGCAGGACTCAGTGTAAGTTACCTCGGAACGTAAGCCTGCTGTCGGCGTTATCAGGACGCAGTGACAAACGGAACTCGGCTCGGCTGGTAAACATGCGGTATGGTTCGTTGGTGCCCAGTGTGGTGAGGTCATCAATCAAGACTCCTATGTAACCTTCTGTCCGGCTAATGACAAAAGGAGGCTTGTGTTTGACCCGAAGACTTGCATTGATTCCAGCTATCACGCCCTACAAGAGGACTGAAATGTTTTAAGGGCATTATGAACTGAACCAAGAGCTATCCTATTCAGACACTACCTGGAAAAAATGGTTCAGGCAGTAAGGAAGCAGGCCTGCCCAGAAGGGACACAACAGAGACAGAAAATGTGGTTCATACTGACAAACAGAATATGGGTAATGTACCACTTTAGAATGTTATAATTCATTGTTTTCAAAAATATCTAATATTCCTGATAAACCAGGTGGCTAATCTTAAAAAAAAAAAAAAATCCACTTGTAAGACTTTTTTAGCCTTTTCCCACTTCCAACTAAAAATAACATAACTTTCTGTTTAAAAAGGAGTAACATCAGAGTAATTTTCAATACAGTTAGGTTAGGTTAAAAGAACTAAATTTTCTTTTTTTAAATTTCAGAAGCAATACAAAAATCTAATCAAAATATGCAACTGGATCTAGGAGCTCAGAAAAGAGTAACAAAGACACCGTGTTTTAAAAATCCTGTTGTATACAGAAGCCACCCCCATATGTCCTGAAATAGAAGTCAGTTTTCAATTACAGTTATGAGTTGTATCTAAGCTCTATATAGCAATCATGACAGATGTCAAGAAGAGGAACACCAGTTAAATAGTCCTTTTCTGTTTATAGTAACATTTGAACCACTTCTTACTTGAGCTGCAGCTTCCTCGTAACCAGTAGTGCCATTTATCTGTCCAGCAAAGAAGAGCCGCTGCACCAAATGAGTCTCGAGAGAAGGAAAGATCTGCCGGGGGTCCATGTAATCATACTGAACACCGTAACCTGGCCAAAGAACAGATGGTACAAAAAGGAAAAACAGGGCTGGGTTTGCCTCAAGGCGGAGATGCAAAGATTATCATTAAATGCTCTTCAAATGTGAAGACTATTTTATTAACGTGCAGATGCTGGGTTTTGTCTTCTGGGGCTCTAAGCACCATGACTGTAGCTTCAATTTTCCGCTGTCTGCTAAGTACCGCTGAGCTCAGACCCAAGGGCAGCTGGCAGTCTCTTTACCTGGCTGAAGCATTTTAGCGTTCTCCAAGCCTCTGATGCATGTGATCATCTTCTCCTGTAATTCAGCTGGCAGTGTCACAGATAACCCTTGGGGGTAGATGAGGTCAGAATCCATTCCTTCAGGTTCCAACCAAACTTGATGTACACGGTTTGGAAAACGCAAGACCTTTGATTCAATGGAGGGACAGTATCTAGAACAGGACATTGGAATTTAAAAATGTAATGAAACAAATAAAAGAGGGTTGACATTATTCCTTACTGTAATTAAGCAGTGGTATTTTGTCCTTACCTGGGTCCTCTTGTAGTTTCCTTAACGTGACAATTAAGGTGAAGGTTCTCAAGGACAATCTCATCCACTCGAGGGTTAGTGTGAGTCAAGTAACATGGCAGCTGATCTTCTGGCTAAAACATGGGAACTCATCACAACATTGTTTCGCTTCTCTATTAGTTTGGCTCTAATTCAAATAAATTCCATACATGATATGAACTTACTTGTATAGACATCAAATCTATGCACAAAGCCAAATACTAATGGTGAAATATGCTTGTGAAAAACACAAGCCTCCAGATCAACAGTTCATAAGAAATACTGATGATGCAGGAACATGTTTAAGGCACCAGGGCAGTGAAATCAGACAAATCTACAAATCTAGAATGTAGGAAATTCCAGAAATGTCTGAGTTTCTTCCCCATGTAGATGTAAAAGAGGCTTCCCTGGTAGCTCAGGTAGTAAAGAATCCATCTGCAGTGCAGGAGACCCTGGTTCGATTCCTGGGTCGGGAAAATCTGGAGGAGAGCATGGAAAACCCACTCCAGTATTCTTGCCAGGAGAATCCCCATGGACAGAGGAGCTTGGCAGGCTACAGCCCACGGGGTTGCAAAGAGTTACACACAACCGAGTGACTAAGGACAGCATAGCACAGCACACAGATGTGAAAAAGAGAGGAACTATTATAAGATATGTAATGTATGAACCTCATTTGGTTCTTGGTTCAAATAAAACAACTATAAAATACTAGGAATGCACTTGGAACATTGTAGTTCAACTATACTTCAATTATATATATATATTTAATACTAGGGAAAATTGAGCACTGAGTATCAGATGATATTAACAAATTATGTTTTGCTATGTGCGCTAATAGTATTATGGTTGAGTTTTACAAAATCCTTATTTGTTAAAGACATGTACCAAGGTATTTCTGGATGAAATGATGTCTGAGACTTACTTTAAAACTCAGTAAGACAAAGTGTTGAGGAAAGATAAGAATGTCAAAAGAGGGAATTCCCTGATTGCTTAGTGGTTAGGACTCCACACTTCCACTGCAGGAGGCATGGATTCAATCCCTGGTCGGGGAACTAAGTTCCCACAAGCTGTGCAGCATGGCTAGATAAATAAATAAATAGCCACTCGTCAGGGTAACACTCACCAGAAATTAGGACCGTCAACTACTGGCCCTTAATTCTAAACACACAATATAGAGCTTGTTTTTTTCTTAAATTACAAGGACAGGTAAAAGTAGCTTATATCTTCAAAAGGATCAGTACTATTAAGACTGAGGAACTATTCCAGATTAAAAAGAAATGACAATTAAATGGAATATATGATCCTAGGTTGGAAAAAGAATGTTGGGACAAAAAAATGAATTGGGGTGGTCAGAAAACTCTGACTATGAATTTTATTTTCGATAACAGCACTGTCAATGTTAAATTCCCCGAATTTCATCACTGCATTGAGGTTACATGAGGATGTCTTTGGCTTAGCTGAGATGCAGACTGAGGTATTTAGAGGTAAAGGGTCATGATCTCTGCAACTTATTCTTAAATGTTTTGGGAAAAGAAAAAAGAATTAAAAATAAAAGTGTATGTTACTGTTCTCTATGTTAAATATATGTATCTATGTCTATATATATGGAGAGGGCAAGTAACAGTCCTACAATTTTTCTGAAATTATTTCAAAAAATTTAAATAGGTAAAGTTATCAAAGCAATGAAATTTAAGAATTTATGGGATTTGGGGAGGGAGGTGGAGGGAGGGTCAGGATGGGGAACATATGTACACCCATGGCTGATTCATGTGAATGTATGGCAAAAACCACCACAGTATTGTAAAGTAATTAGCCTCCAATTAAAAAAAAAAAAAAAAGAATTTATAAGGAAATACCCAAGTAGCCAAATCAGCTAATCCTTCTAAAGAACACATTTTTGTGCCCTAATTAATAGTGATGAAAAATGAATACAAAAGAAAAAGTCTATGTTCCCTGTTTAAAGCCACATTTTCATATATTATCTCACCTTAATCCACACTGTCTGATTGATAAAGCTGAATGGCATGGATGGATTATCTGGTGTCTGCCTGTTTAAAATGCTGAAATTAACGGATTCTTTGGCAATTCGGGGCGGAGTCCCAGTCTTCAATCTTCCCACCACAAACCCCAACTTCTCCAGAGTCTGAGCCAACCCTATGGAAGGCTGATCCCCTAAACGTCCTGCTGGATGCATCTCCAATCCGATTACAATCATGCCTCTCAGAAATGTTCCAGTAGTCAGAACCACACTCTCTGCATACACTGTACTTCCATCCGCTAAAAGACAGGAAAGAGAACAAAACTCATGTTCTAATTGTCACCACGGATCAAATTAGAATGTTATGCTTTTGTAGGAGAACTACAGAAAAATTTGTCTTTAGAAACCTGAAAAAGATTTTAAATCAGTAAGAAGGCTATATGTTATCAATCTGAAGAATCCAAAAAAGCTGAGATGAAGAGCATAATGTATTATCAGAGATACAACTGTTCCTAAAGTCTTGTCAGCACTGAATAGCTGGTCTCAGTTAATTTTTTAAATTAATTAAATTTAGACTTCTAGTTAAATTTAACAGATCCCACCTCACATGATTCCTTCTCCTTAAAATTCCAAAAGGAAATAAAGGAGCAAAAAAGATATGAAACCACAAGAACCACAAGAATGGGAAAGAACTTGTCAAAAGATAAAAAATTTCAAATATTTTTGAAAGATAGAAAGTGGTTGGGGGGATAGATAAATTAGGAATTTGGGATTAACGTATACACACCATAATAAATAAAATAGATAGTCAACAAGGACCTACTGTATAACACAAGGAACTCTACTCACTATTCTATAGTAATCTACAGTGAAAAAGAACCTGAAAAAAGAATGGATAATATACATTATATATGTTTAACTGAATCGCTTTGCTGTATACTTGAAACTAACACAATATTGTAAATCAACTATACTCGAACATAAATTTTTTTTTGAAGTGGTTGGAAGAGTGATAACTGATGGAGCAGAGGGGAGAACGCTATAACTCAAGAACCTGAAGAGAACATACAGATGACAGCAGCAGAAACGGGAGGACTGAGTGTGAGAACTGTGGGAATGTAGCTGGGGGCCGAATATAAAGGTTTGTCTACAGATGGATCTACCATACAAGAAAATGTAGTTAATTCTTTGGGTAATAGAGAGTTACTGTTAATGGGTACAGTATTTCAACTAAATTTCAAAAGTTCTAGAAATGGAGAGTGGGGACAGCTGCACAGCAATGTGGGGGTGCTTGACGGCATGGAACTGTATATTTAGAAATGGCTACAGTGGCAAACTTTATGCTATACACATTTTACTACAATAAAAAACCGATTATTAATAAGCTATAATGGAGAAGACTGAAAAAGAATATATATATCACTTCACTGTACATCTGAAACACTGTAAATCAACTATACTTCAGTAAATAAAAGTTAATTAAAAATTGTATTTTTGGGCCCATAAAATATAGACAGGGTCCCAGAAATAGCATTTGAAGATACTAATTTAAATAACAAGTAAAAATAATTAAAAAGGATAAAGGGCTACCCTAATAAAAACAATATAATCATCAAGTCTGGAGAGGAAAGGAGGCAGAGAGAAAGGGAAATGAAAATAAAAGTAGTAACTGTTCAACATAGGGAAGTCACGAAACATTGACAGAAGAAAGGGAAGATTAAGTGTATTATACAAAATCATAGTTACTAAAGTAATCACAGAACAAAATCCATGAACTTGTAAGAAAGAAACATAGCTCCCAAAAAGCAAAGCAAATACAGATTAAGTGGTTAAAAAACAGTGTGTATATGTTACTACTGGGTATATGGGTGGAAGATATATACCTATGCGTGAAGTCAACGATAAAATCACAGACAGAAAGATCACACCAGCGCCTAGGAATGCTCCTGAGGAAGGAAACCGGCTGCCTGGAGCACAAGATGAGAGACAGACCCCCTTTGCACTCTGCCTTCTTTCATCCCCTTTAAACTGTTGATGACACAAAAGGAACATTTAAGTTTTTAAATACCTGGGTTGAGTTCTTTAATGTGATATTTTCTAGCTGTGGGACTTGGGGAAACTACTTGAAGTTTACAAAAGTTGTCTTTCTAATCTATAAAAAAGATAGCCTACATCATAAATATACTTATATGGGATTTTAAACATTCAGGTGGAATGTAGAGCAAATTGAAAATTTCTTCAGACCCCTGGCTTTAATTGCCTGTGGTAAATGGCAATTTGTTTTTTCTTAAAAAAATTTTTTTTAGCATTAGCTGGCTGCAGCTACTATGTTTTTTTATTATTAATGTTGCAGTTATTTATTAAGTATTTCACTATATTTATTAAATATTGTATTATAACCTATTAAATCCTTACTATATGCCAACTTCAACATTAAGTCACATTTTTCTCATTTCGTGAAATATACATTACTCCCCAATTTTGTAGATGAAGAAACTGAAACCCAAAGCTAAGTCTGAACACTAGTCTAATTCCAAAGCACCTTCTCCAGTCAATGTATTTTCTTTTTACTCTTTGATTCCACCAAATTCCTCACAGTAAAGTTTGAGCAGTATCATTCTGCTTTTCTTCATTTTGTCTTTCCTTTTTTCTTTTAATTAGAGGATAACT
This sequence comes from Neotragus pygmaeus, assembly GCA_006410875.1. Lineage (NCBI taxonomy): Eukaryota > Metazoa > Chordata > Mammalia > Artiodactyla > Bovidae > Neotragus > Neotragus pygmaeus. The sequence continues at coordinate 68,903 of SJYV01034719.1, read as the reverse complement.
GCTTTACAATGTTGTGTTGGTTTCTGCCATAGAACAACTGTATGAATCAGCCAGACATACACATATGTCCCCTTCCTCTTGAACCCTCCCTCCGATTCCCCACTGATTCCACCCCTCCAGGTTGTTACAGAGCCTTGGATTGAGCTCCCTGTATTATATAGCAACTTCCCACTTGCTATCTATTCTACACATGGTTTTGTATACGGTTTTTTTTTTTTCATTTTGGATTTATTTATTTTTAATTTTACAATACTGTATTGGTTTTTATACGTTTTAATGCTACTCTCTTAATTCATCCCACCCTCTTCTTCCCCCACTGGGTTCACAAGTCTGTTCTCTATGTCTGTGTCTCTATTGCTGCCCTGCAAATAGGTCCATCAGTATTATTTTTCTATATTCCATATGTATGTGTTAACATACGATATTTGTTTTTCTCTTTCTGACTTATTTCACTCATTTAACAGGCTCTAGGTTCATCCACCTCATTAGAACTGACTCAAATCCATTCCTTTTATGGCTGAGTAATATTCTATTGTGTATATTGTACCACAATCTTTTTCTCCATTCATCTGTCGATGGACATCTAGGATGCTTCCGTGTCCTGGCTATTGTAAATAGTGCTGCAATGAACCTTGGGGTACATGTGTTTTTTGAATTATGAAGTTTTCCCAGGGTATATGCCTAGTAGTGGGACTGCTGCATTATATGGCTACCACAGTATTTGATTATTGTTTTTACTTGTAACACCAGATATGTTCATTGTCTATGTGGGATGTAAATTATAGGTGATGTATTTATGTCACAATAGCACTCTCAATATAAGTAATTCCTTATCCAACTGACACACTTTCTTGACTAATAACTCTGATTTTCCTTGGGTGAAATATACCAATTAAAAATATTTATCTTTTCACACCAATTTGAGGCCACAGAAGGCCATTAGGATGCAGTTTTGGTCAATGGACTTCAAGAAGATGCTGGGCTAGACTTCTATTAATAGGAAAGTGGAAATCCTGTTTGAAAGGAAATGCACCTTGTTTGCTCTGTCTTTATTTGGTCTTTAGCCTTTCCCTCTTTTTCCTTTTCTTTCTGATATGATAATGGATACCTGGATATGTGACTTTGGTCTTGTGAACACTGGAATGAAAGCTATAGCCACAGGTGATAGAGCAGGACAATGGAAGGGGCACGGGTGTCTGGTGATATGGCTAGGACTTTCATGTGGATTGTCTACCCATGTCCTTCTTACTGTGTAAGACAAATACACTCAATTTCTTCTAAGTAAAAAAATTAACATGTATATCCCATTCTAAAAAATAAGTCTACAATAAAATTTAAACAGGGAAAATAATAAGTGTATTTTAAATGATGAAATTTTTATGGCTGATTTGAGATGTTATATGGCAGAAACCAATAAAACATTGTAAAGCAATTATCCTCCAATTAAAAAAAAAGGATAAATTTCTTCAGTGCAGTCCCTTCTACTACTTAGTTCCTAGAAAGCTAACTCTGGCAGAAGAATGATTCTTCTCCTTAGGACTAACAGACGTAGATGTTTGGGAATTCCTCAAGAAAAAAGCCAGTTCAATCCTTAATCATTACACTGTACAGAGTCAGTCAAGCCATAAAATAACTATGCACACACAAATCTTCCAATCAGTGTTTGTAGTGAAGGCTAAAAAAGCTGAAGTGGTTAAGTCTTTAAAGGGAGAAAACAGAGATAAATTGCTTTTCCATTCTTCTGTAGAAAATATGTACATGTGCAATTTTATTTTAAAAATTAACATGTAACTCAAATAAAAACATACATAATAATCTTGTAAAATATAAATTTAAAATATTTAAAGTCATACTAAGAAAAATAAAAATTACCACAGAAATACCAAGAGGAAAATACACAATTATGCAGGCTATAGAGTCCCAAAATAAGATGGTACAGAATGTGAGCTTCATGACGAAAATGAAATGAGGAATACGATTTTTTCTATACAGTGTCCCCTTATACTTGAACAGAAAACACAACAATTTCCTAGAATAAGCAAAACATCTCCATACGCTACTCAGGATAAAATTTTCACATGGAGTTTGACACTGTTATTATTATCTGTAAGCAGTACATACCCAAAACAATGCCACTGACACGGTATTTCCCAGTGTGCTCAGGCTCTGGTTCTGTAAGGATGAGATCTTCTACAGCTCCCTCCTGAACAGTAAGCAGCGGTGTATTTAGGATTTCTTTCTATCAAAAGAGAATGCAAGTTGAAAATAACTTGTTGTTAAAAATAACTTGCATGTTAAATAATCACTACAATCTTTCCTGTTTTCATGCCCTGTTCTTACCTGCATGTTCTGCTTATAAAGCTTCCTATCAATTTGAGCTCTCAGACCCCAAACAGCTGGTCCCTTGCGCCGGTTTAATACTTTGTAATGTATACCAGACTGGTCACAGATTCGAGAACACAGGCCATCCAAGGCATCGACTTCCCTCATTAAATGTCCCTTTCCAATGCCACCAAAGGAAGGATTACAGGACATCTGACCTAAAGAGAACAGACATAAACAAAATAAATATATGAGCATCTTGCACATGATGCGTGCTTGATAGGGAAATGTCTGTACAAGTAACTAGAATCATGTGATTAAAAATAAAAAACTTGATGCAAACACTGAAACTGTTGAAGTCTCAATGGGATGCAAGAGTTATTCAGGGCATCTTGGAAGACAAACCATTGCTGGACGTTTCTTTTGAATCTTTCTCTTGTACAATTTTTAGCATTTTATTACGTTGCCTCTTCCTTTACAATGTGATTTTGAAAAACTTATCTCATGAAACCTTCCTAAATCAAGCATAATTCAAGAAATTTCTTTGTACTGGTTCACAGTTATAATTAATTATGTCTTCCATAAAGGCCATCCGCTGATCCTGTGACCAGCATTTAGGCCTCCAAAAGTTTTCATGGTCTCCAGAGGGAGGCTGAATAGCGCTGTCATTATGAGCATGGGTTAGTAGCAAGGCAGAGTTCTGGTTCAGTTCCTATATTTACCACTTATAAGCTCTATGTGACCTTGGCAAGTTGTCTAATATTCTGTACCTCAGTGTCCCTACAGTAAAAACAGGGATGACAGCTGCATAGATTATTTTCCTCCTTCCTCTGATATAGAACCACTGTTTATTTAGGTAAATACTCTTCCTGATGAGGCTTTGTGCTTGGGGAGTGTGACCTAAACTTAGTTTAGGGATAAATCTTTATTGATCTAAAGCAATCCTGTTCCTACTTGCCAGTGAGTGGTTTGGTGTTAAAAGACTTTTCTCTTTCATCATGAATGGCAAACAAGTTTGTCAAAAAGTATTATTTCCCAGGTTATTAATAAAATAAAAAATTTTCTACTTCTGACTTTATTATGGCAGATGATATGACAGAATTGATACAGGACAATTCCTGCATTCTGTATTCCTACGGAAGTTTAACCTTCTAAGTCACAGCTATCTTTCTGAGAAAAGCTGAAATACTTCATACTCCACAACATCAAAGTACCTTAAAAAAAGGAGACTTTGATTTTAAGATAGAACTGTCATTCATTAAGCTCATTTATAAGAGTTATTAAATATCTCTGAAATCATTTAAAAAGAAAACTTAGGTCACATTGTATTGGTATAAAAATGTAAATACAGGTTTTGAAGGGAATTCCTTTATCCTTGACAAAACTACACCACTTATACTATTATCTGATCATCTTAGTTCAATAATACTTTTTTGTTCATTCAACTTTTAAAATTATTATTATTGAAATGCAGTACCTGCTTTTTACTTGGGTAATCACATAGCCTCTATCCAAAAAAATCGCTGTTAACAAAAGTATATATTTTTCCACAGTTATAAACTGAATGGTTATTTCTAAACAGTATTTCAGTACAGAAAGCATAGTTAACATTTCAATTACTGTTCCCTCGTAAGCAAAATGCACAAGGAAAGACACAGGCATGCATAATTTACAAGATAGTGTCCTGCTGCTGCTGCTAAGTCACTTCAGTCGTGTCCGACTCTGTGCGACCCCATAGACGGTAGCCCACCAGGCTCCCCCGTCCCTGAGATTCTCCAGGCAAGAACACTGGAGTGGGTTGCCATTTCCTTCTTCAATGCATGAAAGTGAAAAGTGAAAGTGAAGTCGCTCAGTCGTGTCCGACTCTCCGCGACCCAATGGACCGCAGCCTACCACGCTCCTCCGCCCATGGGATTTCCCAGGCAGAAAGTACTGGAGTGGGGTGTCATTGCCTTCTCCGAGATAGTGTCGTAGCTGGCCCTAGCTGGCATTTATGATGATGCCAGAGAGGGGTCTTGCTTTAAATTATGGCCGTCCAGCCACTGCTTGTGAAGTACCAAAAAGCACAGTCGGGTCCTAACCATAAAACTGGGGAATAAACATTCAGTATGAATATAAAATACAATTTAAAAAATAGCCTCGTTCTTCAAAAGGGTTTCACAAAATCTCAAGAAAAACACAATGGGTCTTTAATAAACGAGTACTATAACGTTGATTCACTCTTTAACCGATGCAACAAGCTAGTAAAGGGCAAAAGGCAACATTGAAATAAAGTATCACCAGTATTCTTAAAGGTTTGTTCTCTTCTTAAGGTACCTCTCCCCCAACCTTCCTGCAACTAATTACTTCCGTCAACAGCAGCACAATTCGTGGTCCACAGAACAGCCGAGACCAGAGTTCTGGCCCGGTCCCGCCTGATCTGCGAAACACACATCAGGCTAAAACAACATTCGGTAGGATTCTCACCAGAGTAACGGGAGGAAAAGGCACTGGGAGGGGGCGGAGGACCCTGGCAGCGTGCGTCTCTCTGCAAGCCTCACACCGCGCCACTCACCGATGGTGTCCACTCGGTGCGTGAGCAGCAGAGTCCGGGAGCCGCACCGAGCTGCTGCGGCGGCGGCTTCGGTCCCTGCGTGTCCTCCGCCGATGACCACTACGTCGAAGTGCGGCGTCCAGGGCGCCGCGCTGTCACCGCCGAACCGGACCAACGCAAGGTGCTGTTTGGTGAGGGAAGCCGCGACCCGGCGGCCACAGCCTCGGATACAGAACATTGCTGGAGAAACGCAGAGTCTGTAACTCGGATCCTGATACTAGCGAGGGGAAAACACTTAGGAGAGAAAACCTTCAGGGCGCAGCCATCTTGCTATGATGTCACAGCGTCACGTCTACGTCCAGCGTCGCCGCTGATTGGCAGTTTGGCGCGACTTTCCTGGCGAAGTGCGTTGGAGTGTGTGCAAGTGGATTGGTGCGCGTGTACCTCTGGCGGAGGTTGTTGGATTACCTGTGGTTGGAGAAGGGGACGACAGAGGATGAGATGGTTGGATGGCATCACCGACTCAATGGACATGGGTTTGGGTGGACCCCGGGAGTTGGTGATGGCCTGGCGTGCTGCGTGCGGTTCATGGGGTCGCAGAGTCGGACACGACTGAGCGACTGAACTGAACGTTTCTTGCCTGGCGGAGGAGGCTGTTGGATTGCCTGTGGTTCTGTATTTGGAGTAGGGGGAGACTTCTACTCAGTCATCTTTTGTTCTTTTCAGCAAACTGCTGCCCTAATCACCAGGTGACTGCCTACAAACAATAATTTAGGTCCCTTTGCTTTATATGAGTCTTTGAAATTTGTGGTGCAGCCATCACCTTGCCTTCTGTTTATGAAGATTGGGATAGATTCCAGAGACATTCAAATGTATTTGTGGATGAAAGGTTCATGAAGGCTAGTTAGAAGAACTGAAGGGTTGAAGGTTAAATGTCCAGCCTTTTGGAACTGATAGTTTTAAAACCTCTATGTGGTCAAGTACATCTCCTGCTCTGTGTGCATGCCCTAGTCAGCCAGTGTCTACCTCACCTACACCCTACTCACTTGACTGACTTTCCTACATACTCTTGCCCCAGGGCTTAGCTGGTGACTGCTGAGCCTGCTTGAGGGGGTCATGTCCCAGTTACTTCACCATGTAACTGCTGACCTCTCCCTTCCACTGGGAGGGAATTCTGCTGCTGTGGTCTGTCCCCCCTCCAAGGTACACAGTGGGGTGTTGCTCGAGGACCTTCATTGATGTCTCTGTGCTGACCCCAGGCTGTTTCTTCAGTTTTGAAGCTGTGCAAACACACCCTGGTTGCGGGGAGGAGGGTAGTGTGCAACCCAACACCTTCTTTAGAGGAAAATTTTCACTGGTTGGATTTTGAAACTATCCATGTGGCAGTTTTATTATTCTGATTATTAATATCTATCGAATACATAATTTCTGTCATTACATTATTAGTATTTTTTATACACAGTTTAAAGCTTACAGAAATACAAAAGTTTGAGAGTTAAGAAATTTGTAACTTCCATCGGGCCTTCGGACTTTCATCTCTGTAATAATTGTCAGCATTTTGTTGCTAATACCTTCTAATTTTTATTTATTAAAAGACTGCAACAGGCCTTATTTGTGGCATGCGAACATAGCTGTAGCATGTGGAATCTAGTTCCTCTGACAGGGATCAAACCCAGCCCCCTGTGTTGGGAGCGCGGAGTTTTAGCCACTGGACCACCAGGAAAGTCCCAGTGACACATTTTTTATAGTTATACTAATGCTACTGTTATTTTGCACATGTAAAATATTACATGTGATTATAATGTTTTTTAGTTTGCTACTTTTTTAAACAATATATTTTTTTACTATCTCTATGCCAATATATATATGAATCTATCTCACTTTTTAGTGATATAGTCAGTTGTTTATATGAACCATAGTTTATTTTTGAGCGGATGGCTACAGCAGTTGATTGCTAGATGGTGGGCATTCCTGGTTTCCATCCTGCATTCCCTCAGGGCTCACCATCCAGACATGTGGTGGCTTGATGGCTCCAACATCTTTTGTTTACTGATATGGCAGGCAGCACTCTTAGTTCACATTTCTAATTTTTTGATATTATGATCATCTTTGTACATATATCTTTTAAAAGTTATGGGGCTCTTGGGCTTCCTTGGTGGCGCAGTGGTAAAGAACCCACCTGCCATTGCAGGGGCCCTCAGTTTGATCCCTAATCCAGGAGGATCCCACCTGCCGCAGAGCGACTAAGCCCACGCACCACAACTACTGGAAGCCCGTGCACTGCAACTTGAGAGTAGGCCCCACTTGTCGCAACTAGAGAAAAAGCCCTCACAGCAATGAAAACAGCAGAGCCAAAAATAACTGAATAAAAACTGATAAAAAAAAGTTATGGGACTCATTATAAGTGAAAATTCTGGGTAAAAGGACTCCTCAGTGTTTAAGTTTTTCATAACTACTAAATTAACTTTCTAAAATCTTTGTGTCAGGTTGCATGGACAGTGTAAGATTATCTCATCTCATCATAGCCAGCACTGGATTTTAATTAAGTTTTAATTATAAATGTATTTTCATTATCTTTTAATGAAAATATGGTCATACTGTGATCTATATACACTGTTTTGTAACCTACTTTTGCACATAGTAGTTCATCATGGACATTTTTCTATGCCAAGGAAGACAGGTTTATGCCATTTTCAAGGCTACACAATGTACTGTTTTATTAGTAAGTATTTTAAAATTAGTAGCTTGAGGCTTTGATTAGAGAATCACAGGCCTACATTTTCAATTTGACCATTCCTTTCACATGGTGTATATTTATTTTTAACTATTTATTTGTTTACTGGCTATGCTGGTCTGTGCTGCTGTGTGGTCCTTCCTCTATTTGTGGCCAGCAGGGGCTGCTCTCTAGTTGCAGTGCACAGGCGTCTCATTGTGGTGACTTCTCTTGTTGTAGAGGACAGGCTTTAGGCTTCAGTATTTGCAGCTCCTGGACTCTGGAATAAAGCCAAAGTGAGCTACAATTACAGAGGGCATGATCGTGCCCACAGCAGATGATAGGAAATGCTTGCTTCTTAAACTAATTGATTTATGAAATGGACTTGAAGTCAGTCATCCTGAAAGGAAAGCACAGTGGTTGGATTCCTTGTTATCTGGCCTCCAAATACCTTCTTAGTCTTTTTGCTTTTGCATTTGCTGTTTCTTCAGCCTGTAATACATTTTTCCTTTAACCCTTGCCCTGCACCCACATCTCCCCATAAACTTTATGGTATTTCATGCTTAAAAAAAGAAGAATAGCATTCAGCAGAAAAGGAAGTTAATTGTAGGCAAGAAGGTGGACATTTGTATGTTAATACTTTCCCCTTCACAGCTGTTTTCTTTTTTTGTAATACTGGATTATAACATTATGTGCTTCACCTGTACCATATTATGGGCTTCCCAGGTGGTACTAGTGATAGAGAATCCACCTACCAATGCAGGAGACACAAGAGGCACAGTTTCAATCTGTCGGACCCCTGGAAGAGGAAACGGCAACTCACTCCAATATTCTTGCCTGGAGAATTCCATGGACAGAGAAATGGGCTACAATTCATGGGGCTGCAGAGAGTCAGACACAGCTGTGGAACTGAGCACAGGTACCACACTGTATTTCTTCTCTGTATACACTACAGAAGGGTACTCAGCACCAAAAATTTAGTTTCCATCAGTCACCATACAGTTGACCCCCTTTACCAACTCACTTTCCCTCCACTCCCTTTTCCCTCTGGTAACCAATACTCTGCTCTGTATATCTGTGTGTTTTTGTTTGGTTTGGTTAGTTCACTTATTTTGTTTTTTGAAAATTCCACCTATGAGTAAAATCGTATGCTGTTTGTCTTTCTCCATCTGACTTATCTCACTTTGCATAATATCCTCAATATTGTTGCAGATGGAAAGATTTCATCTTTTAATGGCTGAGTAGTATTCCATTGTACATACAGAGCCATCTTCTTTATTCATTCATCTGTCAATGGGCACTTAGGTTGTTTCCGTATCTTGCCTATTGTTAATTTTAATAATACTGTGGTGAACATAGGGGTACATATCTTTACAAATTAGCGTTTTTTTAAATTCATCAGATAAATACCCAGAAGTGGAATAATGGGATCATATGGTACTTCCTTGGGCTTCCCTGGTGGCTCAGATGTTAAGAATCTGCCTGCAATGCAGGAGACCTGGGTGTCAGGTTGAACCTTGGTATCTTCATTTTGTCAGTCCCCTGCCACTCCCTCTATTATGTGGAAACTGAAGGAAACGTCTTCCTGCAGTGTTCCTCCAGCAATTTCTACTGAGAAAAGTTACCATAGTGGGCAGTTTCAAAGAGAAATGCTTGGGCTTCCCTGGTGGCTCAGTTGTAAAGAACCTACCGGCCAATGCAGGAGACACTGGTTTGACCCCTGGTCCAGGAGTATCCCATATGCCACAGAGCAACTAGGCCCATGTGTCACAACTAGTGAGCCCAGGCTCTAGAGCTGGGAGCTGCAGCTATTGAGCCCATGTGCCACAACTACTGAAGCCCGCACGCCTAGAGCCCATGCTCTGCAACAAGAGAAGCCACAGCAATTAAAAGCTTGAGCATTGCAACCAGAGAGTAGACCCAGGAAAGGCAAAAATTTTTCTTAAATATATAATTAATTTAAAATAAATAAATAAAAGAGGAATGCTTAGAGGAATTCTGTTTATCAGTAAGCTTTTATTGAAGGGCGTGTTTGAAGCTGAGAGGCATTAAGGGGATAAACCACCCTCTTCCCCTGGGTATCCCCTCCTTTAACTTTTGTTCAAGTGTCATTCTCTCACTATTTTGCTGAGAGTGAAAGTTGCTCAGTGTTGTCCGATTCTTTGCGACCCCATGGACTATACAGTCCGTTGAATTCTCTAGGCCAGAATACTGGAGTGGGTAGCCTTTCCCTTCTCCAGCCCAGGGATCAAACCCAGGTCTCCCACACTGTGGGTGTATTATTTACCAGCTGAGCCACAAGGAAAGCTGAAGAATATTGGAGTGGGTAGCCTATCGCTTCTCCAGCAGGTCATCCTCACCCAAGAACAGAACCGGGGGTTCTCCTACATTGCAGGCGGATTCTTTACCAATTGAGCTATCAGGAAAACAATAGAATGGGAAGGACTAGAGATCTCAAGAAGATTAGAGATACCAAGGGAACATTTCATGCAAAGATGGGCTCGATAAAGGACAGAAATAGTATGGGCCTAATGGAAGCAGAAGATATTAAGAAGAGGTGACAAGAATACATGGAAGAACTATACAAAAAAGATCTAAATGACCCAGATAACCACAATGGTGTGATCACTCACCCAGAGCCAGATATCCTGGAGTGGGCCTTAGGAAGCATCAAACATAGCTAGTGGAGGTGATGGAAGTCCAGCTTTCAAGTCCTGAAAGATGATACTGTGAAAGTGCTGCACTCAATATGCCAGCAAATTTGGAAAACTCAGCAGTGGCCACGGGACTGGAAAAGGTCAATTTTCATTCCAATCCCAAAGAAAGGTAATGCCAAAGAATGCTCAAACTACTGCACAATTGCACTTACCTCTCACGCTAGCAAAGTAATGCTCAAAATTCTCCAAGCCAGGTTTCAACAGTACATAAAGTGAGAACTTCCAGATGTTCAAGCTGGATTCAGAAAAGGCAGAGGAACCAGAAATCAAATTGCCAACATCTGTTGGATCATCAAGAAAGCAAGAGAGTTCCAGAAAAACACCTACGTCTGCTTTATCGACTACCCCAAAGCCTTTGACTGTGTGGATCACAACAAATGGACTGTTTCCAAATTGAGAAAGGGAAAGGACTACATCAAGGCTGTATATTGTCACCCTGCTTATTTAACTTATATGCAGAGTACATCATGTGAAATGCCAGGCTGGATGAAGCACAAGCTGTAATCAAGATTGCTGGGAGAAATATCAATAACCTCAGATATGCAGATGACACCACCCTTATGGCAGCAAGCAAAGAGGAACTGAAGAGCCTTTTGATGAAAATGAAAGAGGAGAGTGAAAAAGCTGGCTTAAAACTCAACATTCATAAAACTAAGATCATGGCATCTGGTCCCATCACTTCATGGCAAATAGATGGGGAAACAATGGAAACAGTGACAGACTTTATTTTCTTGGGCTCCAAAATCACTGCATACGGTGACTGCAACCATGAAATCAAAAGATGCTTGTTCCTTGGAAGAAAAGTTATGACCAACCTAGACAGCATATTAAAAAGCAGAGACATTGCTTTGCTGACCAAGGTCAAAGCTTGGTCAAAGCTTTCAAAGCTTCTTTCATAGCTTCTAGTCAAAGCTATGGTTTTTCCAGCAGTCATGTTTGGATGTGAGAGTTGGACCATAAAGAAAGCCTGTCTCTTATACACATCTNAGCATATTAAAAAGCAGAGACATTGCTTTGCTGACCAAGGTCAAAGCTTGGTCAAAGCTTTCAAAGCTTCTTTCATAGCTTCTAGTCAAAGCTATGGTTTTTCCAGCAGTCATGTTTGGATGTGAGAGTTGGACCATAAAGAAAGCTGAGTGCTGAAGAATTGCTGCTTTTGAAATGTGGTTTGGAGAAGACTCTTGAGAGTCACTGGGACTGCAAGGAGATCCAACCAGTCAATCCTAAAGAAAATCAGTCCTGAATATTCATTGGAAGGACTGATGCTAAAGCTGAAGCTCCAATACTTTGGCCACCTGATGGGAAGAGCTGACTCATTGAAAAAGACCCTGATGCTGGGAAAGATTGAAGGCAGGAGAAGGTGACGACAGAGGATAAGATGGTTGGATATGAGTTTGAGCAAGCTCCAGGAGTTGGTAATGGACAGGGAGGCCTGGCATGCTGCAGTCCATGGGGTTGCAAAGAGTCAGATACGACTGAGCAACTGAACTGAACACTATTTTAGTATTGTATGATTCCTTGTTCCTGATTTTTCTTGCACTATTTTTTTTCCTGTTATTTCTTGCACTGTTTTCCCCTGGTAGCTCAGACAGTAAAGAAGCTGCCTGCAAGGTGGGATCCCTTGAGTCCTACCTTGGGGATCTCCAAGAGTCCCTGGAGAAGGGAATGGCTACCCACTCCAGTATCCTTGGACAGAGGAACCTGGCAGACTATAGTCCATGGGGTTGCAAACAGTCGGACATGACTGAGCAACTAACATTTCACTTCAACCCTAAATGGTCCCATGTTCCATATGTTATTTGGGCTTCCTTGGTGCCTCAGGTGGTAAAGAATCTGCCTGCAATGCAAGAGACTGTGTTTGATCCCTCAGTCGGAAAGATCCCCTGCAGAAGGGAATGGCAACCCACTCTAGTATTCTTGCCTAGAGAATTCCATGGACAGAGGAGCCTGGTTGGCTACAGTCCATGGGATCCCAGAGTTGGACATGACTGAGCGTCTTCCACTTTTTTAAATACAGCTCATCATTTTCTGTGATACGGAGTAATTTATGTATGTATTATTTTATTGTGTGTTTTTCCCTGCCAGAGGGCAAGATCTTTGTTTTATCAGTATATTGTGAGTGCCTGTGGTTGAGCTTGGCACATAGTATTTGTGCCAAATATTTGTTGAATAAGTGAATTACTGAGATAAACATGGGACATAAAAGAAAATACATAAAATCTAGGTAAAATATATACCCACAAGCAAATCTCTTGTTTTTTCCTACCTGATAAAGTCCAAACTCCATATAGTCATTCCTTCTGTGATTTGGACATTGATTGCTGCTGCAAGATTGAGCAAGGAATAAGTTTTCCTTTTTTGACAGGTCAGCAGAAGAGGTACTTGATTGTGGTCTTGTGGCCTGTTGCTTGCACGCTTTTGGTTAAGCTAACACTAGTGCACTTTGAAAACAGCTGGAAGACAGCATTCTCCACTACTCTTGCCTGGAAAATCCCATGGACAGAGGAGCCTGGTAGGCTGCAGTCCATGGGGTCTCGAAGAGTGGGACACGACTTCACTTTCACTTTCACTTTTCACTTTCATGCATTGGGGAAGGAAATGGCAACCCATTCCAGTGTTCTTGCCTGGAGAATCCCAGGTACGGGGGAGCCTGGTGGGCTGCTGTCTATGAGGTCGCACAGAGTCGGACACGTCTGAAGCGACTTAGCAGAAGCAGCAGCAGCAGAAGACAGCATTAAGCCGGCTACCTCGGCATTTACAGGATTTCAGGACAGGCATGGAGCCCTTGGAGGACAAAAACAGAATCACAGAGCAGAGGCATACTCCTGCACGTCCTGGAAGACAGTCCAAGGGACCTGCAATTTTAAGGAAATGGCTTCCAACTTTCAGCTTCCGTTTTACTCTTGCCTGAAATTGGTCTGCTTGAGAAGTCTGACTACACACTAGTCCTCCTTCCATTTTACAAAAGAAAGACATCTTTTAAAATTCAGAGAAGGATATATCAAAATACTGGTTTCAAGGAAACCTTTTAGAAAAGTAATCAAGGCATTTTGTCCCTTGACAGATGAATGGAAAACAATGTGTGTTATATACATCCCTATTAGTTCAGTCAGTCGTGTCAGACTCTTTGAGACCACATGTACCGCACCACATCAGGCCTCCCTGTCCATCACCAACTCCAGACTTTGCTCAAACTCATGGCCATCGAGTTGGTGATACCATCCAACCATCTCATCCTCTGTCATCCTCTTCCCCTCTACATACATATAATACAGTGAAATTATTCAGCCTTAAAAAGGAAGGCTGAGACGTGCTACAACATAGAGAAACCTTGAGGACTTTATTATTGAATAAGCTCATCATGAAAGGAAAAATATGATTCCACTTATGTAAGGAACCTAGATGGTCAGATTAGAGACAGAAGGGTGCTTTCCAGAAGTCAGAGCAAGCAGGAGGGAATGGGGTGTTAGGATAATGGGTAGAGTTTCAGTTTTTCAAGATGAATTCTCAGTGTTATTTGAAGTTCATTTTTGAAGCTGAAACTCCAATATTTTGACCACCAGGAAGAGCGGCGGATGGTGGTGATGGTTTCACCCTCAACTGTACATTTAAAATGGTTAGGATGGTTAAAAAAAAAAGTACCAAGGGATGCTAAACTTAGGACTTTCTATCAAATATGTATTTCTGTAAAGGACTTGGCTTTAGAAATCGATACTTGAAAGCCTGTATTAATATACTCTGGAATCACAACGGCCGAAGCAGTAATTATTTAAAAATATAAGTGCTGATGTTTGATGGGCTTTTGAGAACCAGTGGATAAAACTCATCAATAAGAACTTTACACTTTGATTGTGGGTGCTTTTAAAACGATAAGTTTTTTTAAAAGTTTAATATTTATTCCATATTCAATCCAATTATTATTTAATATTCAATCTATATGATTCCACTTAGCAAAAAAAAAAAAATCCGTTTACTATTAATAAGAAAATCCTTTACTTAAACTCGCATTTAGAAAGTTGCTCCGTCAAGTTCAATGTGTGAGATAGTTTTTCCCAAATGTTCTTACGTTATACGCCATTAAACGCCTCTCGCTTTCAAAGCTCGGGAAGCTCTTTTGCGCTTTCCTCGGTACGGTTCTGACTAGTTCCCAAGCCACAAGGCAGCGCTCGTCGCCAAGGAAATCCAGCGGACACCTGGGCGCGCGCCTCCGCGTGACCGCCCGCCCCGCCAGGTTTTCTGCGCGTGCGCCTCACCGCGTTCCCGCAGTTCCCGCCACATTTTTAAGTTTCATTTCCTACGGCGACTGCAGGTTCCTTCGCCTGCTCTGGGAGTTCCCCGTGCTGGTCTCCCTCAGGGAAACAAGAGAACGCCAGCCATGGCCCCACCGCGGGGAAAGGCGACGCGGAGAGCTTCGGAAACCGCCTCCGGGGTCTCGGCGCCGGGTGTGGAGGGCGGAGTGTCCGCAGAGCCCAGCGAGCCCGCGGCTGTCCCCGAGGCCGCTCGGCCCGGCGCGCGCGGGTGCGGTCCCGCTGGGGCGTCAGGCTCCCGGAGGGAAAAGAGCCGCCTGGATCCTCGGGAGAAGCCGCAGGTGCGCGCGCGGACAGCCCGCGCGGAGGACCAGGCGGAGGGCCCGGCGGCTCCGACCGCGGACGCAGAGCCTCCCGCGGTCCCCGGGCGCCCCCTGCCCAGGGCTACCGTTCGCAGCCGGGCGACCGCGAGCTCCGCTCGGGCGCAGAGACCCCAGTCCGGGCCCCCGGAAGGCCCCGGCCCGTGGGCCCCCGCTCCGCATCACGGGCGAAGGGAGGAGGCGCCCGGAGCCTGGAAGCCCCGGGCCGTGCTGGAGAAGTTGAAGCTGAGCCGTCAGGAGATATCCATGGCGGCTGAGGTGGTGAACAGGCTGGTGGACCACCTGCTGCGGCGGCTGAACAGCTGCGAGTCGGAGTTCAAAGGCGTTGACCTGCTCCGCACCGGGAGCTACTACGAGCGCGTGAAGGTGAGCCGTCGGGCGCCTCTTCCGCAGTTGCCGGGCGAATACCCACCTCCTCTGCGCCCCTCACTTCGCTTCGGAAGTAATGCTTGAGTGGTCTGTGACACCTGATAAAACGCTGATTTGTTTTGGCTTTCCATCTAGATTGTAAACTGCACCGTCAGAGAATGTTTTACACCATTTTGAACCCTATACGGCTGCTCATTGTTTTTGGTCACAACTTGGAACCCTATATGGCTGCTCATTTTATTGGTGTGGACTCAGTATTATTTGAAGTTCATTTTTGAAGCTGAAACTCCAATATTTTGACCACCAGGAAGAGCTGACTCATTTGAAAAGACCCTGATGCTGGGAAGGATTGAAGGGTGGAGGAGAAGGGGACGACAGAGGATGAGATGGTTGGATGGCATCACCGACTCAATGGGCATGAGTTTGAGTAACTCCAGGAGTTGGTGATGGACAGGGAGGCCTGGCGTGCTGCAGTCCATGGGGTCGCAAAGAGTCGGACACAACTGAGTGACTGAACTGAACTGTGCTATTTGAGTTTCCCTGGTTAGCACCGTGGTCAAGAATCCACCTGCCTTTGTGGGAGCCTTGAATTCGATCTCTGTATGGCGAAGATGCCCTGGAGTAGTAGTTGTTCGGTCACTAAGTCGTGTTTGTCTGACTCTTTGCCAAACCATGGACTGCAGAGCACCAGGCTTCCCCGTCCACCATCTCTGGGAATCTGTTTCAAACTCCTGTCCATTGATTGTGTGATGCCATGGAACCATCTCATCCTCTGTCTCTCCCTTCTCCCCTGCCCTCAATCTTTCCCATCATGAGAGTCTTTTCTAATGAGTCAGCTCTTCCAGGTGGCCAAAGTATTGGAGCTTCAGCTTTAGCATCAGTCCTTCTAATGAATATTCAGGGTTGATTTACTTTAGGATTGACTAGTTTGATTTCTTTGCTGTCCAAAGGACTCTCAAGAGTCTTCTCCAGGACCACAGTTTGAAAGCATCAGTTCTTCACAGGTCCAAC
The DNA here is from genome assembly GCA_006410875.1 of Neotragus pygmaeus. Classification (NCBI taxonomy): domain Eukaryota; kingdom Metazoa; phylum Chordata; class Mammalia; order Artiodactyla; family Bovidae; genus Neotragus; species Neotragus pygmaeus. Next base: position 52,611 of record SJYV01034719.1, on the reverse strand, counting down.
CTTCTTTAAGGTCCAGCTCTCCCATCCATACATGACTACTGGAAAAAGCATAGCTTTGACTAGATGGACTTTCTTTGGCAAAGTGATGTTTCTGCTTTTTAATACACTGTCTAGGTTGGTCATAGCTTTTCTTCCAAGGAGCAAGTATCTTTTAATTTTATGGCTGCAGTCACTGTCCACAGTGATTTTGGAGCCCGGGAAAATAAAATCTGCCACTGTTTCTATATATTCTTCTATTTGCCATGAAGTGATGGGACTGGATGCCATCATCTTGGTTTTCTTAATGGTGAGTTTTAAGCCAGCTTTTCACTTTGCTTTCAGCTTCATGAAGAGACTCTTTAGTTCCTCTTCATTTTCTGCCATTAGGTGGTATCATCTGCCAGATGGTGATATCTGCATATCTGAAAGTGAAAGTGAAGTCACTGAGTCGTGTCCGACTCTTTGTGACCCCATGGACTGTAGCCTATCAGTCTCCTCAGTCTATGGAATTTTCCAGGCAAGAGTACTGGAAGTTATTGATATTTCTCCCTGCAATCTTGATTCCAGCTTGAGTTTCATCCAGCCTGTCATCTGCTTGATGTACTCTTCATAGAAGTTAATTAAATAGAGTGACAATATACAGCCTTGACATACTCATTTCCCAGTTTGGAACCAGTCCGTTGTTCCATGTTCAGTTCTAACTGTTGCTTCTTGACCTGCATGCAGATTTCTCAGGAGGCAGGTAAGGTGGTCTGGTATTCCTATCTCTTTAAGAAGTTTCCACAATTTGTTGTGATCCACACATTCAAAGGCTTTAGCATGATCAGTGAAGCAGAAGTAGATGTATTTCTGGAACTCTCTTGCTTTATCTGTGATCCAGCAGATGTTGGCAATTTGCTCTCTGGTTTCTCTGCTTTTTCTAAATCCAGCTTGTACATCTGGAAGCTGTTGGTTCACTTACTCTTGAAGCCTAACTTGAAGGATCTTAAGCATTACTTTGCTAGCGTGTGAAATGGGTGCAGTTGTGTGGTAGTTTGAACATTCTTTGGCATTGCCCTTCTTTGGAATTGAAATGAAAACTGATCTTTTCCCGGCGTGTGTCCATTGCTGAGTTTTCCAAATTTGCTGCCAGTTTGAGTGCAGCACTTAAAACGGCATCATCTTGAATAATTTTAAATAGCTCAGCTGGAATTCCATCATCTCCACTAGCTTTTTTTGTAGTAATGCCTCCTAAGGCCCAATTGACTTCACTCTCCAAGATGTCTGGCTCTGGTTAGTGACCACACCATCGTGGTTATCCGAGTCATTAAGACTTTATTTTTGTACCGTTCTTCTGGAGTAGCAAATGGCAACCCACTCCAGTATTCTTGCCTGGAAAATTCCGAGGACTGAGGAGCCTGGCAGACTACAGACCACGGGGTTCCAACAGGTTGAACAGGACTGAGCAGGAACGCATGTAGTGATATTTATCACAGGAAGATGTGTATGTACCTGGTTTTGGATTTTAAATGCTTTTAGCACTGAAGACCACTCATAATTTCATCTAAAGCTACTGGAAAGCCAAGTGAGCAAAGCTTATATCAACTGTCTGTCTAGAGCATGATTCTTATTACATAAATATCAAACTGTTCAGTTCTATGGATGGTTCAAAGGAAAAGAGAAAGTTATTAGAACTCAAGGACAATTAAGACATTTACAGAGCAGTGTCCTATCAGAATCACTCTCCTTTTTATTTTTTTAAAAACTTTATTTTATATTGGAGTATAGTTGATTAACAGTGTTGTGATAGTTTCAGAAGTACAGCAAAATGATTCATTTATACATATACATGTATCTATTCTTTTTCAAATTCTTTTCCCATTTAGGTTGTTATATTGAGCAGAGTTCCTTGTTATCCATTCACAAGTCTCCTTTTGAAAATCAAGCTGATGAAGAGAAACTCAATGAAATTTGTTTTATCTAAAAACATATATTGATTTTTAAAAATTGATTATAAAAGGTCTTCATGTTCATTTTAGAGTTGACCCATTGCCTGCCCTCCAGTAGGAGACCATGGCACAGCAGTACGAACCCTCCGTACCTCTGTCCTCAGCCTTTCCCATATTTGCCACTGTTCTGTGTTGATGTCCTTGGAAAATTCAGAAAAGCACATAAAAGAACAATATTACTGCTTTTTATTTTGTTCACTGTTATTTTGGTGTATTTTTTATGCATGCACTTGAATTTCAAAATGGGATTCCAAACTTTGTGACTTGATACCATTGAGAAGTAAAAGACACTTCTCATTAACTCTTTCACTTGGATTCATATTGATGCATTTCCATTCATGTATTTTATTGTATGTAATATCAAAATCTGGGTGAAAATATGGAAATTTTCTTGTAGAAATTCCCTGTGGGATTACCAGTTCATATGTTGTTTTTGTCAATCCCCAGCACCTCACCCCAACCCCCATCTAAGCCACCGTCTTTCACCTGAACTTTTGCCTTTCTGATCTCCTTATTTACCTTCTTGTAATATCTTCTCCACAGAGGCCAGAGTAAATTTTCAAAAATACAAAGCTAAAACCTACATTCTCAATGAACACGGTGGAATAAATCTGAACTCCTTTCTGGGATCTACATGTCCTCGCAGAATCTGGGCCCTGGCCTCCTCTTCAGCTTTGTTTCATGTCATCTTCCTCTTGTCCACATGAACCTATTTTTTGCTCATTGAGCTAAAATTTTAAATGTTAAAATTTTGACAATTCCAAGTTTGAGGAAGATGTGAAGCAACTGAAACTCCCTTATGTTGATGATGGGAGGATAAATTGGTACTTTTATTTTGAAAACTAAAAATTTTTTTTAAAGTTAAAGGTTTGCCTGTCCTATGGTCCAGCAGTCCCATTCCGGGGTGTATAACCAATACAAATGAGTGCCCATGGCCACCCAAAAACATACGTAAGAATGCTCAGAATAACTATAATAATTAAACTCAGAGCTATTTGTAGTAAAAATTGGAAACAATATTCAACAATAGAATACATAAATCTGTTTTGGTATATTCCGTTAATTCAATGGAATACTATAAAGAATGAGAAAGAACTGCCACTATAGATAACAGTGATATGGATGAATCTCACAAACAATGATGAATGAAAGAAGTCAGATGTAAAGAGTTCCTACTGTATGATTTAGTTCATATGATGTTCCCAAACAGGCAAACCTAACATTTGCAGTTAGAACATTTGCTGTTAGAAGTCAGAGTTGTGGCTACTCTTGATGGAGGTTTCTGATCAGAAGTGGGAATGCTGCTGGGCATGGTGGTAGAATGTAGAATTTAGAATGTCCACAAGGCTCACTGTCCTTACCGAGATTCAGCCATTTTTTTTGAATAAATCCTCCTTGGGTTGTTGCAGGTCATTTGGTTAATTTACAGAGATCTGAAAAAGCTGAATTTGACCATTTCTGGAGGAGTGGATTTTCAGAGGCTTATACTTCATTCCCACGGATGGCACTTCAAGTGTTCGTTTTACCCTTGTAGTATCTCCTAGTCAGCTTGGGCTACCATAACAAAATGTCATAGACCGAGAGGCTTAAACAACAGACATTTATTTTCTCACAGTTCTGGAGGCTGGAAGTCCATGACTAGGGTGCCAGAATGGCTAGGTTCTGGTGAGGGCTCTCAGCCTGCTTTGCAGATCTTGTTGTCCCTGTATCCTTACCGTGTTCCTCAGCACGTGTACAGACAGACATGACTGATCTCACTTCTTCCAGTCCTGTCAACTAAGACCCTCCCCCTTATGATCTCATTTAACCTTCATTAGTTCCTAAAAGCCCTGTCTCCCAAGTATATTCACATTGAGGGCTAGGGCTTCAGTATATGAGTTTGGAGAGGATATAGTTCACACACCGCCTGGTACATCTCAATGTGGACTAGCCACGTTGATGTGGGGGGCAAAAAACATAGGGCTACCAGGTAATTGTGTTCGCTAAGACAGTCCAGTACCTGTATTTAAAGCTTACCATTAATGAGTGAAAGACTTGTGCATTTAAAATATTTATTTTTATTTATTTTGCCTCCATGAGGTCTCCGTTGTAGCACGTGGGATCTTATGCGGTGTCACGTGGGCTTCTCTGGAGTTGTGGTGCACAGACTAGAGTGCACAGGCTCCGTAGGTGCAGGTCTTGGGCCCAGCTGCCCCATGGCATGTGCAGTCTTAATTCTCTGACAAGGATTTGAACCCATGTGCCCTGCATTGCAGGGCAGAGTCTTAACCACTGGGGAAGTCTCTGCATTTTTAATATAGTAAAGTAATCATTGATTATAATTGCTATCATTATTATTGTGGTGATGAAGAAGATTCTTTGATGGTCTTTATAAATATGATGATATTTATTTTTTATCCATGCTGTGCAGCTTTCGATATCTTCGTTCCCCCACAAGGGACTGAACATATGCCCTTGGCAGCAAAAACTTGGAGTCCTAACCACAGGACTTCCAGGAAATACCATGAAGCTTTTAAAATGCTGTGGTTCAAAGACACTGATTAGTTAGTGTGTGACTTGGAGCTAATACTCAGTTTGGATGACAGTTAACTATAAGGCGGGGGGCCCTGATCAACTAGCCAGGAGGTAACTACAGATGTTTTTGAGACCAGTGACAGGAGGGTGGCTCAGTGTGTAGCTTGTGACATAAAAGGTAGCATCTTAAAGGTCTTTAAATTTATCAAGCTTTGAACTCAGGGAAAAAACTGGTACGGATTTTAAACCTTGAATAGTATTTTAAATTGTTTTTAAAAATGAGTATAAATGAGTATAGAACCTGAAAATTGAAACCGATAATATTCCCCCAGCTCTACTATTCTCAGTGGGTATAAATATTAGGAATCTTGCTTTACACAGTATGATTTTAAGTGGAAATTTCATGAAAAAGATTGTAGTGGGTTGGAAAATATTTACAAGCAAACACAATCAGTGCTATTTTTCCTGTTTCTTAGATTTCTGCTCCTAATGAATTTGATCTTATGTTCAAACTGGAGGTTCCCCGAATTCAGCTGGAAGAATATGACAACAGTAGTGCTCATTACTTTGTGAAATTCAAAAGAAATCCCAAAGGAAGTCCTCTGGATCAGTTCTTAGAAGGGGGAATCTTATCGGCTTCTAAGATGCTGTCCAGGTTTAGGAAAATCATTAAGGAAGAAATTAAAAATATTGAAGGTAAGCTCTTTTTGACTTTTGATTTTTGAAGGTGTAATCATACCTACTAATTTCTTCTCCTAATCTTTTTTGATTTCCCTGCAGCAGACTGTTGACTGCACACATGCCAAGTCATTTCAGTCGTGTCCAACTCTTTGAGACCCTATGGAAACTGTAGCCCACCAGGCTCCTCTGTCCATGGGATTCTCCAGGCAAGAATACTGGAGTAGGTTGCCATGCNTTCCCTGCAGCAGACTGTTGACTGCACACATGCCAAGTCATTTCAGTCGTGTCCAACTCTTTGAGACCCTATGGAAACTGTAGCCCACCAGGCTCCTCTGTCCATGGGATTCTCCAGGCAAGAATACTGGAGTAGGTTGCCATGCCCTCCACCAGGGTTGAACCCATGTCTGTCTCCTGCATTGGCAGGCGGGTTCTTTACCACTAGCACCACCCGGGAAGCCCAGACTACCTTCTAGAAACAAGTTTTTGCTCTTAATTTTAGTCTACTACATTTTCTTGGTATTCATCCTAAATGTTGATTGGCTCTATTTTGTTTGTTTTTGTTTTTTTAGCTGCACCATGTGGCCCTGTAGGATCTTAGTTCCCTGATCAGGGATTGAACCTGGGCTCCTGGTGGTGAAAGCACAGAGTCCTAGCCACAGGACCACCAGAGAATTTCCAGTTGGCTCTATTTTGATCTTCACTGAATATTTGCTGAGAAGCTGCCTGCACCCTTGGGTGTAGGTAGTTGAGTAAAATCAATGGGACTCCCCTCCTGAATTTGCAAAAACAAATTACAGTGTGTGCTTTGAAGGGAATGAACTGGGAGACGTGGTAGCAGTTGAGATAGAGTGGGTGGTGGAGTAAAGCTCTGGGGCAGAAAAGAGCTTGATAAGCTCAAGGAGCAAAAAGAGGGCCATGTGGACAAGGGGAGGAGTGACATGAAATGAAGTAAAAGTGGCTATGGGCCAGATTCTAGGAGGACTTGTGGATCCTGGAAAGGAGTTCAGATTTTATGCCGTGTTCCATTGAGAATTCAGGTCTTAATTAGAGGGTAATTGATTCCCTTGTGGCTCAGCTGGTAAAGAATCTGCCTTCAGTGTGGGAGACCTGGGTTCATCCCTGGGTTGGGAAGAACCCCTGGAGAAGGGAAGGGCTACCCACTCTAGTAATCTGGCCTAGAGAATTCCATGGACTGCAAGGTCCATGGGGTCACAAAGAGTTGGACACAACTGAGTGACTTCATTAGTAAGATGCAGGGTGTGGCCCCAGGAGTNGAGAATTCCATGGACTGCAAGGTCCATGGGGTCACAAAGAGTTGGACACAACTGAGTGACTTCATTAGTGATGGATTGGCTTCATACTTTTAAAGTTTTACTCTGACTTCTGTGAAGAAGATAGTTTAAGGAGGCAGTTGGGAGTTTGGCTTTGGATAAGTTAGAGAATCCTATGGTGAAAAAGTATTGTAAAGTGAGAGAGTTCAGGAATGCTGGGGGGATGGCCTGGGGGGAAATTGCAGTATTAATCAGAGTGGTAAGAAGAGGATCTCATTAGGGGCTGGAGAGAAGAGAGGGAGCAAAAGGAGACTATGTGTGTTCTGCAGGAGTCATCAGTGTTTACAGCGCACTAACATCCAGATCATGTTTGCACTTGGTTTGGTTTGTTTTGTGGGGATTGTTGGTAAGTTTGACTCAGAAGTTTCAGTGGAGTCCTCAGCACATGAGAGAGAAGGGTCGGGATGCTGTAGAGACAGCATAATGGTAACTCTCTAGAAAGTGTTGGCTGCAAACGAAGTGGAAGGATGGGTAAGTGGGGAGGCAGCATAGATGCAGGGTCAATGGAGAGTGTCCTTTAGGATGAGAGACACTGGATCCCCTTTGTGTGAAGACAGGAATGATCCGGTAGGAGGGGAGGCCACCGATGGGAGAGGGAGCGATGGAAGGAGTAAGGTAAGAAGGAAGGGATCCAGAGACCATGTGTGGGGGTGCCTCTAAATGGTGGATGGACACTCCTAGGTGATAATAGGACTAAAGGAGATGTTATGGGTAAGAAGGAGGTGGGTTTCTGGATTTAGTGACAAAGAAAATGAAGGTATGCTGTGGGATTTTCTCCTTGGAGATATGTCCTCTCTCCCATTGTGGTCATTTCCGAAAGTCTTATCTGGGAGTGGTCTTTCACTACTGCTTGTACACCCCACCCCCCCAAAGCCAGTATCTCTCCTCTAGAAGCCTTTCCCAAATTTCTGGCCAGTGGCCATCTCCAGTTGGGTGACCCACATGTACCTAGAACTCAGTGTAGATGAAATGAAGTTCATCTCAATCCAGTCTTTCTTCCTTCAGCCAACTCTGTTGAACAGTAGACTCAGCATAAACCATTTCCCAGGCCAGCGTCACGGGATGGCTTCCCCGACTCCTACCTTCTCCCTTGCCTCACAGATTCAGTTTTACCTATCAGTTCTTTATTGAAATGAAACTCTATTGCTTTCACTTCTGCTACATGGGTCTTTTTTTTTTAAATAAAAATTGTCCATAATTGAGGTATACAACATGATGTTTTGATACACATAATGAACTGACTAGCACGGTCAAGCTAATTAGCATCTTCTCCCAGAGTTGCCCTTTTTGTGTGTGAAGTGAGAGTATCTGAAACCTACTCTCTTGGCACATTGCCCGTAAACAGTACAGTTGTATTAACAGTCACCACGCTGTATGTTAGATCTCTAGACTTACTTGCCCTACATAACTGCAACCCTGTTTTTTTGAGTGCTTCCCATGTGTCAGCGTGGTTCATCAACCTTTGATGACCGTCTTCCCATTTTCCCCACCTGCCCACCATTGGTAACCACTGTTCTACAGTCTGCTGCTATGTATTTGACTTTTTTAGATTCTTTGTATAAATGAGGTCATGCATTTTGCTTAGCACAATGACTTCCACGGCTGACCTGTACCTCTGCAGGAGACACTCAAACACAGTTCTGTCTCAGTCTCTGTGGGGTCTTTGGGTCCTGGTGTGCATAAGGTTTGTTTGAGCGCTCTGAGCATCTCTGGCAGGTATGGGGTTTGGTTCTAAATGTAATTTTGCCCCTCCTACTGTCTTGCTGGGACTTCTCCCCTGCCTTTGGACGTGGGGTAGCTCCTTAAAGATGATCCAGTGCTGCTCAGCCTCTGCATTGGGAATGAGGCATCTTAGTCACTGAACCATTAGGGCTGTCCCCAACTGTCTTCTAAGTGTCCCCTGAGATAGAGGGGTCGTGCTCAAACCTGGAAAACAGAACTGAGTAACAACAGCTGATTTACCTGCTCCCACAAGCAGGGTTGCAATGCAGGCCTGACACACGCTGACACATGGGAAGCACTCAGATGGCCTGCCCAGGATGCTGAGACTGGATAGGAAGTTGGGGTGGGGGGCTCCTGTCTCTCGCCCTGCTCTGCCCCTTCCTTGGGAGGGGACCCCAGCAAGGCTGATGGAGCTTTGTCCCCCAGGCTCTAGCTCCCTCTCCCTCTGTGTCACTGGCTGGGCAAGGGTCCATCCTCCCTAAAGGTTTGCTTGTATCTGGTTCACTCCATTCCCTCTTCCTTTCTTTCCTTTCATACTTTCATCTTAATCTCTTTAAGACCTGAGGCCTCAAGCCTAGACCGTGTCAGCTCTCTTAAATATTCAAGCTGGATTTAGTAAAGGCAGAGGAACCAGAGATCAAATTGCTAACATCTGCTGGATAATTGAAAAAGCAAGAGAGTTCCAGAAAAACATCTGCTTTATTGACTATGCCAAAGCCTTTACTGTGTGGATCACAACAAATTGTGGAGAATTCTTCAAAAGATGGGAATACCAGACAGCTGACCTGCCTCCTGGGAAGTCTTTATGCAGGTCAAGAAGCAACAGTTAGAAATGGACATGGAACAACGGACTGGTTCCAAATTGGCAAAGTAGTAAGTCAAGGCTGTATATTGTCACCGTGCTTATTTAACTTATATGCAGAGTACATCATGTGAAATGCTGGACTGGATGAAGCACAAGCTGGAATCAAGATTGCTGGGAGACTTATCAATAACTTCAGATATGCAGATAATACCACACTTATGGCAGAAAGTGAAGAACTGAAGAACCTCTTGATGAAAGTGAAAGAAGAGAGTGAAAAAGTTGGCTTAAAACTCAACATTCAGATCATGGCATCTGGTCCCATCACTTCATGGCAAAGAGATGGGTAAACAGTGGAAACAGTGACAAACTTTATTTTTGGGGGCTCCAAAATCACTGCAGATGGTGATTGCAGCCATGAAATTAAAAGACACTTGCTCCTTGGAAGAAAAGCTACGACCAACCTAGACAGCATATTAAAAAGCAGAGACATTACTTTGCCAACAAAGGTCCATCTAGTATAAGCTATGGTTTTTCCAGTAGTCATGTATGGATGTGAGAGTTGGACTATAAAGAAAGCTGAGCACCAAAGAACTGATGCTTTTGAACTGTGGTGTTGGAGAAGACTTTTGAGAGCCCCTTGGACTGCAAGGAGATCCAACCAGTCTATCCTGAAGGAAATCAGTCCTGATTGGAAGGACTGATACTGAAGCTGAAACTCTAATACTTTGGCCACCTGATGTGAAGAACTGAGTCATTTGAAAAGACCCTGATTCTGGGAAGGATTGAAGGTGGGAGAAGGGGATGACAGAGGATGAGATGGTTGGATGGTATCACTGACTCCATGGATGTGAGTTTGAGTAAGCTCCAGGAGTTGGTGATGGACAGGAAAGCCTGGCATGCTGCAGTCAATGGGGTCACAAAGAGTAGGACACGACTGAGTGACTGAACTGAATGACTTCCACATTCATCCACATTGTTACAAATGGCAGGATTTTCTTCCTCGGTAAGGCTGTAATGTTCCATTGTCTGTATATGCCACAGTCTCTTTACTTATTCATGTGTCAGTGGATTTTCTCCATATCTGGGCTATTGTGAATAATGCTACAGTGAATGACAGTTGCTCCCTGTGCCTTAATGCTCACTGCCTCTCTGTACGACAGGCCTCTGCCCTCTGAGTTGGTCTGTTGCTGTGGTTTTTTTTTTTTTTTTTTTAATTTGGCTGCACCACATGGCTTGTAGGATCTTAGTTCCCAGACCAGGGTTTGAACCCCCACCCTTGGCAGCATCAGCTAGGAATCCCAACCATTGGACTTTTAGGGACTTCGTGCTGAGGTCTTCTAAATCATGTCTCTCCTCCGTGCTGGTCATCCGACCTCGTATGCAGGCCTCCCTCCAACTGCCAAACACAAATTGAAATGAAAATTTAATCACAGTACTCCGAGATCCCCACAGTCCTTGGGGGCTTCTTGTTTTATATATGAAACAGAATCTTGATGATACCCCCACTGCTTGAGGGGTATCAGTCAATACTGGTTAAATGAGTAAAACATTGCTTTGTGGGGTCATTTTCTTCTTTAGAACTAATTCTTGTCTTACAGTTAGTATTTACAGATCTCCAATTATAGTTATTTTTCCTGTGTTGTCAGAGAAAAATGGGTTGATAAGCCCTTTCTTCCTTATTATATCTTTAAACAGATACTGATGTTATTATGGAGAGGAAGAAAAGAGGGAGCCCTGCTGTAACACTTCTGATTAGAAAACCTAGAGAAATATCTGTGGATATAATCCTGGCTTTGGAATCAAGAAGCAGCTGGCCTGCTAGCACCCAGAAAGGCCTGCCCATCAATAACTGGCTTGGAGCAAAAGTTAAGAGCAATCTAAAACGACAGCCATTTTACCTGGTACCCAAGCATGCAAAGGAAGGAAGTCTTTTCCAAGGTATCTTGATTATGAAGCTTTACATAAAGATATCCATAGATAAAAGAGTCGTTAATGTTACATCCTAGGGCAGTGAAAGATCAACTGGTGCTGTTGGCATTTCAAGAACCATTGGGCTAAGATTGGAGTTTGGTGAGAGATGGAATTGCAAAGGGCATAATTTTAATAGTAATATTGAATACTCAGCTTTAAAATGTTTACTAGCCCACGTTTGAATGTTGTTTTTGTTTGTTTCTTGCTAGTAAAGAAAAGTAGTACTGGCCTTGCAATCTGACTGCCCTGGATTTGAATCCTGAGGCTTCTTCCCTCATTAGGTGTGTGATCTGGAGCTAGTTATCAAGTCCCTCTAAACCTGTTTTGGTCATCTGTATATGTGGGTTAATCAAAACTACTTGAAAGATTCTGGGAAGATAAAAATGAGGCAGTGCTTGCAGAATCCCTAGTTGAGTTAATGGCAGCTGTGTATTCCTGATGTTATCACCAGAGCCTCAGCTGTCACTCCAGCCTTGTTCCTCTCTTTCCTCTGTTTGCTTCCACTGCTCCCCATGCCGCTGGCAGAACTTCCTTGCAGCGTCACCTGCGGTTTTGCCCACTGATTGGGTCTCCTCACCCGTGTACCCTGGCCTCCTGGGTCAGGACAGGTTTTCAGGTGGTGCTCTTAGGTAACATTCAAGTTATGAAGACTGGGCTGAGATAGTCTACAGGTGAAGCTGAATAATGGTGATATCTTCTGAGGTAGAAAAAAAATTCACCTATTTTCTTTTTCTCTCATAAATTATAAAGGACTTTTAGCACCTACTACTGCTGGACTCCAGGGAAATTGGAGGACAGATAACAAATGAAGCCAAGTTATCCGATAACAGATGAGATCAGATAACAAATGAACATATCCAAGAAATCGTCCATCATACTTAGTTTGATGGCTTGTTTTGTGGACACACATCATAACTTTATATTGCATATATGTAGGAGTCATTTTCTGTAAGAAAAATTGTTTATAAGAAGGAAATACATGTATCATGATTTTATGAAAGAACTATAACTTTCTGGAGAAGGGTGTACAGTTTCTATAAGGGCTATCCCAACAAGCCCTCATTGCATGTGATACAGAAGTCTCAACAGGACCCATACTGCTATCTTTGTGGCCCTTGGCCACCTACCTTGGGGTTGACTGGGAGACCCATCAGCCTAGGGATGAGGAAGCATCCTTCAGTGGCCATGTGGCTATACAAAGGCCAGTGTGGTTGGATAGTTCCTCATATCCATGCCCAAGATTAAAGTGGAGGCAGTCAGGCACTCAGCTGACCTCTGCTCTGGTACCCTTGGCTGCTCTCCATCTCTGCTCATTTCAGATTATTCATATGTAGGCAAAGCCCTGTGGCTATGTCTGTGTGTATGTGTGTATCTGAGTGGCTAAGAGGGGCAATGGAAATAACTTGTATTATCAATAGATAGGCACGTATTACACCTATTTTAGCTTTTTTCTTTTCAAATGTCTTATTAAAAATTTCCTGGTCAGAAGGTATATTTTAAAATATATACTTTGTTTGATTGTTTAAATAAAAAATTTCAATCTGTTTTTTGAATCAAAATCAAATATGATTTTGATATTATCAAAAAATGAAAAAATTGATATTATCAAAATAATAATACAGGTGTTGTTACCAAGAATATACTTATTTTTTAAAAGTATAAACTTTATTTGCGGTTCTTTTTGTTAAGATAAAAAGAAAGTCAAAATATTAAGTTTATTTTTTGACCTTAAGACTTGAAACATGTAGTTTTTCTTACACTAAAATGTACAAACATTAAAATACAAATTCCTTCAAACTGGTAATCATCCATAGTTGACTTTATCTAACAAAAGAGATTGAACATCAACTAAATAAAAGTATCATCATGTATAAAATAAAACTAGAAAATATTTCTTTGCATTAAAGATCATTTTCAGAATGAAACTTATGGAATATACATTTCATCACATTTATCAATACCTCATGTCAAGGCATGTATGCAATGAATGCTAAAATAGAAAAAAAATCAGTAAAGCTGTAGTGTTCTCAAATATGTAAATTGTCTGCCCGCATTTTAAATTCATTTAAATGCAAAAAAGTTATTCATCAATTTCAGTTCTGATATTCCAGTCAATGAACATGAAAAGCTTTATTTAAAAAGAATAATCCATACACTGCTGATGGAAGTGTTAAATGGTGCAATCACTTTGAGAAACAGTCTGGTAGTTTCTTTTTTTTTTTAATTTTTATTTTATTATTTATTTATTCATTTTTCTTACTTTACAATATTGTATTGGTTTTGCCATACATCAGCATGAATCCACCATGGGTGTACACGTGTGTTCACAATACTGAACCCCCCTCCCACCTCCTTCCCCAGAGGGACTGGCAGTTTCTTATACAGTAAAACATATGTCTTCTGTAATCCAACATGAAGTCCGTAACACTTTTATACAAGAATATAGGTAACTGCCAAAATCTGTAAATAGCCCAGAAGTCCATCAAAAGATAATGGATATCATATTTATCAACTAGAGTACTACTCAGCAACAGAAATCAGTGAACTACAGATAAAAGAGGGTCTTAAAAACATTAAGACAGGTGAAAGAAAACAGAAACAAAAGATCTGTACTGTATAAGCTCAATTATACTACGTTTTTTATTTTTAATTAGAACATTGGTTGCCTGAGATGACTGGGGATTGATTAGACAGGGGCACAAGAGAACTTTCTGGAGTGATGATAACTTTTTAACTCCAGATACGGCTTAAATTACACAGGTGTAGTCATTTGTCAAAACTCATCAAATGCAATATTTAAGATTTGTGTGTTTCAGTGTTTGCAAATCTTACCTTAAGTATCAAACACACACAGATAAATACTGGCCTCCAAAATACCCATGCTGAAATGTTTATGGGTAAAGTATTCTAGCTAATTCCACAACTTGTTTTAAAATAACATTTTTCTCAGGCGTCCCTGGTAGTACAGTGGTTAAGAATCCACATGCCAGTGCAGGGCACATGGGTTTGATCCCTGGTACGGGAAGATCCCACATGCCACGGGGCAACTAAGTCCGGGCACCACGAGCTACTGAGCTTAAGCTCTAAGACCTAGAGCAGCAACTACTGAGCTCATGTTCTGCAGGTACTGAAGCCCGGTGGATTAAGCTAACCAACTCAGCATGCTTAAAATTCATTTTCATTATTGTTTCTAATTTTAGACATTGGATTTTAAATCTTGATTTAGTTTTGCTTCTTAAATTTATAAAGCATTCATATGGTCCCAAAGTCAAAGCTACAGAAAAAAGTATTCTTAGGGAAACACAGCTTCCCTGTATGTTTCTTCTACTCTCTTCTCTCCTTTCCCAATTGGAAATCCATTAATTTTTTTGGGTTTACCTTTTGTTTAAAAAGTACAAGCATTTTGTGTGTGTATCAGTTCAGTTCAGTTCAGTCGCTCAGTCATGTCCGACTCTTTGTGACCCTATGAATCGCAGCACACCAGGCCTCCTTGTTCATCACCATCTCTCGGAGTTCACCCAGATATGCATATATATATTTATTTATATGCAACCCCCTTTTTAAGATGAGTACAATTTTTCTATTTTTACTTAATAAGATATCTTGGCGATCACGCCATAGCTCTATATAGACATAGCACTCATTGCTTTTTTTGTTTTTTTAAAATACTTCCATGTATTTATTTTCTTCTGCTGTGCTGGGTCTTCAGTGCACCTTAGCCTTTTCTCTAGTTGTGGAGAGCTGGGGGCTTCTCTCTAGTTGTGGTGTGCAGACTTCTCGTTGCGGCAGCTTCTCTTGGTGCACGGGCTTCAGTGGTCGTGGTCCCCAGGCTCTAGGGCACAGGCTGTATAGTTACGGTGCATGGGCTTAGTTTCTCCATGTGAGATCTTCCCAGATCAGGGACCTAACCTGTGTCTCCTGCCGATCCTCCGTTGCCAGGCAGATTCTTTATCACTGGGTCAACCCGGAAGCCCAGCAGTCATTTCTTTTCTTAACAAAATTTTTATACTCTTTTTAAAGGTTACTTTCTATTTAGAATTATTACAAAATATTAGCTATATGTTTCCTGTGTTGTATGATGGTACATCCTTGTAGTCTTATCTTATGCCAGTAGTTTGCCTTTCCTGCTTCCTCACCCCTGTATTGCCCCCTCCACTGGTAACCACTCGTTTGTTCTCTTTTATCTGTGAATCTTATTGTTATTTTCACTAGTTTATTTTTTTAGGTTCCATGTATAAATCATGTCATATAGTGTTTCTTTCTCTGTCTGACTTATTTCATTTAGCATAATGCCCTTCAAGTCTATCCACGTTGCTGCAGATGGCAAAATTTCATTCTTTTTTATAAATGACTGAGTAGTATTCCACTGTATATATACTACAGCTGCTTTATCCATTCATCTGTTGATGGACACTTGAGTTACTTTTATATCTTGGCAATTGTGATTGATGAGGCTGTGAACACTAAGGTGTGTGTACCTTTTCAAAAATCCCACTAAGGGTTTTTTTGAGCACCCATCCTTTTTACAGACTATTTTTGCAGTTTGTCAAGGGATAGTAAATCCATATCTAATTTTGCTAGTATTGCCAAAGTCACCTCCATACAGAATTTACCAATTTGCATTCCCAACAGCTGTGTGTAGGAGAGTGCCCATTTTCACCCTCAACTTCATCAACAGAACTCATTAAACTTTGGAATGTTTGCCAATAACTCAAAAAGGGAGAAATGATACCTCAATGTCGTTATTAAAAAAAAAAAAAACTTTTAATTTTAGAATAGTTAGATTTGCCAAAAAAGTACAAAGATAGTATAGAGAGTTTCTATATACCACATAACCAATTTTCCATTTTAGCATCTTACATTAATATGACACGCTTGTCACAATTAGAGAACCAATAATAATGTAGTCCTGTTACTCAGATTTCCTTAGTTTTTACCTGATGTCCTCTTTCTGTTCCAGGAGCCCATGTAGGATGCTGCGTTACATTTAGTCGTCGTGTCTCCTTAGTTTCCTCTTGACTGTGACAGTTTCTCAGTCTTTCTTTGTTTTGATGACCTTGACAGTTTTAAAGAGTACCAGTCAGATATTTTGTGGAACAGCCCCCATTTGGCATGTGCCTCATGTTTTTCTTGTGATTAGATTGCAGTTCTGGGTTTGGGGGAGGACTGCAGAAATGAAGTGCCGTTCTCATAACATTGCATCAACGGTACATCGTGGGCCTGACTTAGCACTGCTGGTGTGGACCTTAATCTCCTGGCTCAGGGAGTGTTTGCCAGGATTCTTCCCTGTTAAGATCTTCTCTTTCCCCCTTTTCGTGCTGTGTGTTTTGGAAGGAAGTCACTGTGCACAGCTCACACTTAAGCTCACCTCTTTAAGAGCAGAGTATTTACACAAATTATTCAGAATTCTGCATGGGAGATTTGTCTCTTCTCTAATCTGTTTACTTACATCATATCAGTGTGGACTCATGGGTATTTGTCTCATATTTTGGGCTATAATTCAGTACTGCTTTCATTTTGTTGCCTAAATTGTTCTAGCTTTGGTCTTCAGGAGCTCTTGCAGTTAGCTCCTGTAATCCTTTGGACATATGTCCCATAATTGTGGGTTTTTTGTTTTTATTTTCAGCACAAACTCACTTTCTGGCACTACAAGATGCTCCAGGCTCATCTTCTATAGTTTCTGCTTCAGTCCTAGAATCAGCCATTTCTCCAAGGAACTTTCTGGATCCTTTTATTGTAGAGTGTGTACGAGAACTGTAGAAGTGTGATCTGGGTGCTATGTGTGTTCTGCTGCTAGGTTGTCATCCCTTTCAGCTCGAGGAACAGGAAATATGTGTATGTATACTATCCCCAGGATATGCACAGCTCACTACCTGTATCTGTATCAGGTGGTACATGAGTTCATGCTAATGCCTTTAACTGTAATCCATTACCACGTGGGTCATCCTGCCTTTCCTCCTTGCTATCTATAACCTTTCATTCCAACAGTGAGAAGCCTGGCTCCTACCATCTGCCACCCACCTAGCCCATCATTCCTTGTTCAGTTCCCACCCACACATGGGTGCGTCAGAATTGCAAACCCATTCCCCCATGTGCCTGGGGCACGTGTACTGTCTCACCTTCAGTCTTACAGACCCCATTTCCAAAACAACTTCAGTCAGCACCTTTTGCCCCCAGCCCCTTCAGGGAGGTTGCGTCCTATGTTTGTGATACAGTTAGAGCCCCTTTGCACAGTCTGCTTTCCTTCCTGAGATCCCTTGACCATCTAAATGACTTTTTAACAGTTTGTGTACATTAAGTTTCACTCTTCATGCCATGAAGTCCTATTGCTTTTGACAAACACATTGCATCATTATCTGTAATTACATAATAGTTTCACTTCCCTGAAAAGTCCCTCTACTTACTCAACCTTCGCCATTCCAAATCTCTGGCAACCACTGTCTGTTTACCATCTCTGCAGTTTGCCTTTTCCAGATTGGCGTGAATGGATTGTTGTAAATGGATTTATATAGCAGCAGTGAGCATACCTCTCTCTGTGCCACCTTTTCCATATATTTATTATCTGTATATTGTATACATATATGCTTTATTCTGTCCCCCCCAAATCTTTGTCTGTCCATGGGCTATATACCATTATGTCATACATAATGTCACTTTATAAGTCTCGATATTTGCTTTCCCACTCTGTCCTTCTTCAAGAGTGTTTTAGACATTCTTGACCCTTTGTTATTTTTATAAAAATGTTGGTATTGTCAAGTTCCACGAGCATTTTTTTCTGGAGTTTTGATTGTGAGAGCGTTGACACTACAGATGAATTTGGGGAGATGTGATGTATTTATAATAATGACTCTTTAATTCATGTGCAGGTGCACATCTCTGTTTATTCGGAATGCCTCTAATAGTTTTCAGTGAAGTTTTAGAATGTTCTCCACAGAAATGTTATATATCTTTTATCAGATTTACTCATAGGCAGTTGTAACATTATGAAAAATTGTAAAACAGAAAAGTAGACTGAAGAATATATGGAACTCACACATACCGGTCATTCTGTTTCTTTTGTATTTTCTATGTACACGATTATATCATCTATCAGTAATGATGGCTTTGTTTTTCTCTTTCCAGTGCTGTCACCCTATTTTTCCTTCTCTTACTGTGCTTGCTAAGATAGCCATTGTATGTCAGACAGAATGAGGATAGCAGCCTGCCTTCCTGTTTTCAAAGAAAAAGCTTCAACTTTTTATGTTAGATTATCATATTGCTATCATCAGATCAAGGTTTCACCTGCCTTTAAATTACTGAAAGGTGTTTTAGCAATGAATGAATATTAAATTTTATTGGCTACATTTTCTGCTTCTGTTGAGTTGGTCATATGTTTTTCCCCTGTTCTGTTAATGCGACGGGTTGTGATTTTTAACACGAAAAACCAATTCCTGGTATTAAAACTCAACAGTGATAGGATTGGTTAGAGGTATCCATGGTAAAACTTGGGGAGATGGGGGAAATCATTACATTCGTATGTAAACTTCCAAAAAATAGAAAAAAAGGAAACGTACCCTGACTCATTTTGCATAAATACTAAAACTTTGCAAGGATAGTATAAAAGAATAAACAAAAAATTTCAATCAATGCACATTATTATAGAGACAAAACATCAGCAAACAGAATGTAGCAACACATAAAAAGCAATAGATCTTACCACAGCTTGCTATATTAAGCTCTGACTTCTTCCCCTAATTGTTCTCTATCTTGGCCCATTGTTTGCTTGGTCAAATCACTTGTTTTAATATGTAATCACATTATGTATCCATTCACTTCTTTTGGTCTGTCTCCCCCTAGAAATTTTTCAGAATTATATTTTAATGAAGGAAATCACTTAAATATTTTTTGTTTGTAAATTGATGTTTTTGGTAAAGTGCTTTTCTGTTTTTCTTTTGGATATTAAGAGGAAACATGGCGGCTGTCCTTCTCTCACATTGAAAAGGCCATTTTGAAAAATCACGGAGAATCTAAAACATGCTGTGAAACTGATGGAGTAAAATGTTGCAGGTAAGCTCCTTATTTTGTAAATGACAGACATACCAATAGAATGCTTAGTTCTTTGCTGACTCCATAGTTGAAACCTGCAGATTACCACTGCTGGGTTGAGTTCTGGGGGCAGCACATGGCTGGATTGACCAGGGGTATTGGAGTGTAAGCATGAAACCAAGGACACTGGGTCCAAGGGACTAAAGAAAGAATGTTGTTAGAAGGCATTGCTGGGACCTCCTTGGTGGTCCGATGGTTAAGGCTTCAGCTTCCAATGCAGAGGGTGTGGGTTCGATCCCTGGTCGGGAAGCTAAGATCCCATGTGCCCTGAGGCGCAAAAACTAAAACAGAAAACAGAAGCAGCATTGTAACAAATTCGATAAAAACTTTAAAAATGGTCCACATTAAAAAAGATAATCTTGAAAAAACAAAGGGACTGCTGGGGAGCATAGACCTGAGCCTGGATGCTATGGATGTCTGAGAGGAGGAAAGAGTGGAGAGTGGGAATACTAGTCATGACTGGCCATGACAGTTGGGTTTGCCTTAATGTTCTGATTGGTTCAAGGCAATGAATAATAATGTTGCATAGTGGGAAGAGACCAAAGGACCTCCCTTTTGGGTGCTGGTGCTTGCTTTGAGATGGTTTAGAAAGCCAGGGAATGACAAGCCAAGTTTGAAACAACACTAAGATGTGGGTAATTATTTTTCTTGATTAGCATACATACCATAAAGATCTGAGTTTTGAAAAGAATCATTCATTTCAGCTTTTAAAGTTGAGCTTTCCTGATAGCTCAGTTGGTAAAGAATCTGCTTGCAAGAGACCCCGGTTTATACCTGGGTTGGGAAGATCTGCTGGAGAAGGGACAGGCTACCCACTCCAGTATTCTTGGGCTTCCCTTGTGNGACTGGAGTGGGTTTCCCTTGCCTTCTCCAAATTTTAGTCTTGAGACTCAGTCAAATAAAAAGTAACTGTAGACAACATAAAATTTAGGTCAAAATGGAATAAATCCAAATACCAAAACAGGAGTAGTCATAGACTGTTAAGAAAGTTATAGATTGATGATGGCCATAAATATCTCTATCTGTAAAAGTCTTGATTAGCCTTGAGGTTCACCAGAGAAGGACTAAAATTTTGACAGCTGGAGAGGAGAGAAGCCATTGAAAATTAGTGAAAATTATGAAGGGTTCTCCCTAGAAGAGAACCCACAAAGACATGTAATTTCCATGGAGTTTACCACACATGCACAAATAAGAATTACGACAACAAGGAACATTCATTACTTGCAATAAGAGCAATGAACTAAGAGCTTTTCTTGTGTTAGATCATTTACAACTCTGAACAACACTGTGAATTATTCCCGATACACAGATGAGGATAACTGGAGTTGACTAACATGCCCAAGTCATAAAGTATCTGAGATTTGCATCTAGATCTGAGTTAGGTCTAACTCAAAACCCTCTGGCCCTTAAGCCTTACCCAGGAATTCCTGGTATACTGTGACTTGAACATGAAGGCAAGAATTCTGGATTTGGCTGCAGGTGCAGACCTATATGACTTGGTATTTCTCAATTGTATGTAACAGCAAAAGAGGTGATGGTTGAGATGATCACTTTAGAGTGCTTGGCCTGGTGAGTTTAAGACAGTGCTGTGGTGCAGGTGTGCCTGAGAAAAGGGGATTCTTGGTACTGATATTCTTGAGAATATTGGTAATATTAATTAAATGGAGAGCATATTAGGAGACCAGTAGGACTGAAGTGACAGTTTAAGGTAATCAGGATAGGAGGACAAAATTAAAGATCTAGGAGTTGAAGCAGGACTATGTAACAAACCCCCAGTGTGGCTGTGCACAAGTGTGGCTGTGAAATGGTGACAGAAAAGAAAACTTAGGAAGATGAATAACTGAAATCAAAATATATACTTGACCGGCCACCAGCATTAATGCTAGGATTTTTAATGCTTTCATTAAATTAAGCCCTTTTAATAAAATTACAATACCTAGTGATGGGGATATTAGTCTTGACCATTAAACCAAACCTGCAATATTTCAATGAGTTCAGGTGCAAATTGGAATTCAGAGGTGTCCACAATAGTCGAAGGAGTAGAAATCATTTCGTGTGAGAAATAACTAAAGGAACTAGTTTAACTTAGGAGATGTGAGGGACTTAAGGTATTTAGAGAACTGCCGTGTGAGAAAGGGAGCTGCCTTATTGCAGGTAATCTGAAAGGCAGAGGTTGGGTGGAAATTACAGGGAAGCAGGTTTTGGCCTGGAAGAGTGGGTGGTATTCAGAAGTGAAACTGGCAATGAATACTAGTGGTTCAACAGTTGGATGACAATGGTTAGAAAACATTCTTGTGTTGAAAAGATCACTTGAGGTGATTATTGAGGCCCCTTATTACTTCAAGATATCATTTTACGCAATCAAGAATGGTGAGTGGGCGTCTCAACAAAGAATGTGAAGTAAAAATAGTAATTTTCTAAAATAACCTGAAATCCTAATACTGTATAGGTTAATCTAAGGAAACTAAATGTAGAGCGCCTTTAACGGGAATAGCATACAGTCAAGTTTTGTATGTATTGCAGGACCTGATAGCATAAATAATGACTTACTGACGGCCTGCTATGTGCCAGTCATGCTTTTAAGACTTGCTTTATATGTATTAACTCACTTAATTCTCTCTTTTATGAGAGTTAGTTTCTGTTATTTTATCCATTATGTGCATGAGAAAACTCAGGCACAGAGTAATCTAGTAATTTACCTGGGGTTACAAAGTGTCGAAATAGGGATAAACTCAGAAAGTCAGATTCCACAGCTTTTGCTGTTAGACTGAAACCCCAAATGGGTAGTTTGGTATATCTAAAGGGTAAAATGCTAGAGGTTGAAATGAAATGATTCCAGAAAGTTATGCTTCCAGATTGACACATCTTTTATGCCATGTAAAAATGGAAACCAGGTCTGGATGTTAGGAATGAGATCAGGACTGTTGTTCAATTGCTAAGTCGTATCCGACTCTTTTCGACCCCATGGATTGCAGCACACCAGGTTTCCCTGCCCTTCGCTGTCTCCCAGAGTTTGCTCAAACTCGTGTCCATCAAGTCGGTGATGCCATCCAACCATCTCATCCTCTGTCACCCCCTTCTCCTCCCACCTTCAGTCTTTCCCAGCATCAGGGTCTTTTCCAGTGAGTCAGCTCTTCTCATCAGGTGGCCAAAGTATTGGAGCTTCAGCTTCAGCATCAGTCCTTCCAGTGAATATTCAGGACTGATTTCCTTGCCCTCCAAGGGACTCTCAAGAGTATTCTCCAGCACCACAGTTCAAAAACAGTTTGAGATCAGAACTGGAGTTGTAGAAACCAAAGCATGAGGGTAGAAACTGAAACTACTTAGTGATTGAGAGACTACCCCTGTTGAGTGGGAAGAGTGCCTAAAAACCAGCTTTTAAAGGATGGGAACTGCAAGAAAATTTAACAGCCAAAGAAGTAAGAGAAAAATCAGAAGAGAGTGGAACTAGCCCAAAGAAGTATGTTTTAGGAGGTAAACTATGTCAGATGCTGGTCAAGGGATAGAAAGAGAGGAATCCCAAAGTGCACATGGAGGTCCTTAAACTGCAGCAGCAGGTGGAGGCCAAACCAGCCTCCAGTGGATTGAGAAGCAATGGAGGTGAGAAGGTCCAAGCCGAGATTGTAGTTTCCTCTTCCAGAAGTTTGACTGACAGGGGGGCGCTGGGATCTGAAAGGAGACACTCAGGAGATGAGATATTTGAGTTTTTATTTTGTTAGGAAAAAACTAAAAATGAGGAAGAGATTGGAGATGGAGGCAAGAAGATAATTAGATTTCAAAGGGGTTCTAAGCAAAGAGAATCTAGAGCGGTCTCTCTCAAACTTTTCTGGCCACAACTCTCAGTAGGAAATTTTTTTTTCTTTTTTTTTTCCCTAAAACTTTTTATTTTGTTTTGGGGTCTAGCTGATGAACAATGTTGTGGTAGTTCAAGTGAACAGTGAGGGGACTCAGCCGTACTTACACATGTATACATTCTCCTCTAGATGCCTCTCCCATCCAGGCTGGCACATAACATTGAGCAGAGTTCCATGTGATGTGCAGTAGGTCCCTGTTGGTGATCCATTTGAAATATAGCAGTGTGTACGTGACCTTCCCAAAGTCCCTAACTATCCCTTCTCCCTGGCAACCATAAGTTCATTTTCTAAGTCTGTGAGTCTCTAGGAAACAAATTTTTATCTTTGCTATCTGATACGACCACACACATATTACTGAAACAAGTTTCATAAAGCAATACTTACTGCTTGTGATGTCATTTATATTGTCTTCTATTCCAGTCTGTTGGTGATGGTGGTTTTTGTTTTGTTCGTTTGTTTGTTTTTTTTAATAATCTGCTAAATCAGTTTCTGGACCCATCTGCAGCTTTCAAAATGCTGAGACAGAGTACAAGTAGAGGGGATTGGGTTTATTTATTAAGAGGGACCAGCTCTTCAGTGTGACAGAGGAAAGGAGGGATAAAACTAGCATGCAACAAATGAAACAGGTTGTAATAGGGTAGTTAAAATTAGTGTCCCCTGTCTGTTGGGCTTCCCTTGTGACACAGTTGGTAAAGAATCCCCCTGCAATGCAGGAGACCTGGGTTTGATTCTTGGGTCAGAAAGATCCCCTNGCTGATCCCCATTCTCCCATCTGTGATATTAATTTCCTTGTAAAGCTGGTTTTATTTTATGTTAAGTATTGAGGCATAACTCCTGGGGCACTGGCGACTTCCGGCCCATGTGCGCCGAGTGAGCCGGGACTTCCTGGGTGGAGTTTCACTCATTCTGAGGAGACCCCAGTTGCTTCCAGATTTTGTGCCGCCTCGTTCGCTCAGCTGCTGAGAGGCATTCAGGCTGAAAGCTGGACTGTTCCACGATTTCGGAGAAGCTGGCTAGTCGGAGGCCCTGCTTAGGCGTTCCTGAGGGACTGCCCAGAACGCAGAGCTACGCCCGCGAGGCTACCCCAGCCACAGGGCCGTTTTCTCTCTTCTCCAGAGGAGGGAAAAAGGAGGAGAGAAGAACCGCTGCTTTTGTGCAAGCGAACCTTTCCAGGCATCCGCCTTGTGTCCTCAGCTTACGCGCGTCGCCCCAGCCTCGGCCCGCGGACGGGGAGTGGGCGCTGAGCCGGCCTGGCCGGCGTCGCGGCGCGGCTCCCCCTGCGANTGTGCCGCCTCGTTCGCTCAGCTGCTGAGAGGCATTCAGGCTGAAAGCTGGACTGTTCCACGATTTCGGAGAAGCTGGCTAGTCGGAGGCCCTGCTTAGGCGTTCCTGAGGGACTGCCCAGAACGCAGAGCTACGCCCGCGAGGCTACCCCAGCCACAGGGCCGTTTCATCTCTTCTCCAGAGGAGGGAAAAAGGAGGAGAGAAGAACCGCTGCTTTTGTGCAAGCGAACCTTTCCAGGCATCCGCCTTGTGTCCTCAGCTTACGCGCGTCGCCCCAGCCTCGGCCCGCGGACGGGGAGTGGGCGCTGAGCCGGCCTGGCCGGCGTCGCGGCGCGGCTCCCCCTGCGAGCCGGCGGCCTGGCGCGCGCTCCCGGGACCGCGTTTGCAGCCAGGGAGCCTTCACCCTGACCTCACGCCGCGCTCCGCCCCGTGGTCGTGCCCTGACACCCAAGTCCCCGGGTCGGCTGGTTGGCTGGCAGAGCCTTGGTTCCGAATGTCACCGCACGGGTCACGCGGACCCCGTGGAGACGGCGCGGGGCTGCCTTGAAGGGGCTGGAGCAGAGCAGTGGGAACCTTTGGAGCCTTTTGAGTTTTGTGCCGTGTCAGTGTTTTCCTCATTACCAAAGTCAGTCAGTGGATCAAATATATAAATGGAGGACATTCATTTTTTCAATCCCATATATACTCAGGCCCCGATCCTGTGCTGGGGGCTGTGATTAAGGCTGGAGGGGCAGTGTCTGGATCGAGGTGGGGTCCCTGCGGGTGAGTGACCCCTAGTCCAGAAGAGGAGAGGGCCAAAGCAGCAGGCACTCACCATCTGGGGTGCCTGATGCTGGGACAGTCTCCGTGCAGGTTCTGCATACAGTCACGAAGGATCTGAACCCTCGGCCTTGGTTTTCTTGCTGTTTCCACTGGGGCTTGCAGATGGAGCTGTCCCCAGCAAACATTTGGTATCTGCGCTGTCTCAGATCTAAGTAGGGCTGTCGTGGGAGGAAGGCGAAAATGCAGAGCCTCTCGCAGGCCAGGCCTGTCTTTGGAGAGCTCGCCTCCGGGGGGACAGGGGCTCGGTCCTCCGTGGTTGAGCACAGACACCCCCACCACCCTCAGGTCCTACTTAAATTGCCCTGCTTCCCTCATTTGCTGCTGTTCTCTTCCTTTTTTCCTTCTCATTTGCCCTTCCATTTCCTGGGGACTTTAGGTTAAAAGGCTCAGTGAGTTTTTTTAAATTGAGATAAATTTATAAAACATATACTTAACAAGGGTCAGTACAGTGGCATTTAATACTTTGCTGCTGTTGGGCAATCATCACCTCTAATTTCAAAACACTTTCATCACCCTGAAAGGAAACCCCATCCCCAGAAGTATTTGTTCATCATTTCTCCTTCCTGCCAAGCCCTGTCAGCTGCTAATCTGATTTTTGACTCTGTGAGTTTAGCTATTTTGAATATAAGTCCCCAACATACAAAGGAGTTCTGTTCCGAGAGCATGTCATTAAGTCCAACATAGTCTAGATACCAACTAACACAATTAGCTATATAGTACTGTACTGTAATGGGTTTATAATACCTTTCACACAAATAATACATTTTTTAAAAGTAGCAAAACATTTTAAATTTTACAGTATGGTACCTTGAAAACACACTAGTACGTACAACCACCGGCATACGGAGGCTGGCTGTCGAATGAACAGGCAAGAAGAGTCACCGACTGGGGGAGGAGAGGAGGTGGGAGACGGTGGGGCTGAGGGGTCATCAGCGATGGGAGGTGGAGGGCAGGCGGCAGCCTCACTCACCCTCGGCCCTGATGGACACACATTTGCGTCTGTGAGGAAGGGTCGTGTGAGTGACTCACTGTGTTTCATATGAATAGAATCATCCAGTATATGATCTTCTGAGCTTATTATACTTTCACTTACCTAATGTTTTAAGGTTCTTCTGTCTTTTAACATGAAGCCATCCTCTTGGCTGATAACATTCCATCGTATGGATAGACTGAGATTTGTTTCTCCATTTTTCAGTTGGCAGGCATTTGACTGTGACAAACGGTGCTGCGCTGGGGTAGCTAGGCTTTCAACTTCCTGCATCGCTGCTGCTTTTTTTAGTGGTCGTCGCCGTCTTCATTCATGCTGTGATAGCTTATACCCCACCTTCGTCTCGCGCATCGTCGCCACAGTGGTCTTTCTCACACACCCTCTGCTGAAAACCATTTCATGTCCTTTCTCCTTGCCCCTTCTTTTTCTCCCTCTTCTTCTTTTGTTTTGCTTTCATTTTCCTCCTAGAATGAAATTGACTTCATGGTCATCCTGCCATAGGCAACAGCCCAGCAGACGCCTTGAAGAGTTGAACAATATATACAATATGGAAAAGGAAAAAGTCACAGAGAATCCCACTCTTTAGAGATAGTTGAGTACCCACTGGCATTTTAGAGATCAGTTTTTCAGATTTCTCTTTTTTTTACACTTCATGAAACTTTTATTCAAAAATAGATATAGGCAGTGACTGTATATAACTTCATTTTACATAGTCGTATAGTATTCCATGGTTTGAGTATACTAAAATTTATGTAACCAGTTCTGGTTTATAGTCATTTAAGATATTTCTAAATTTTGCCTTTAAGAATGTTACATAATAGTTTTGTTATAATTTTGAACCTATGCCTTATTGAATAAATACATGTACATCTTTGTAAGTTTCAAGGAATGGAATAATATTATAGGTGTTTTATTGTGAATGTTTCCAACATTCTTCTCTCCTCCACTGACACCTGCCCCAGCCCAGCCACCTCAACCCCCAAACCGAAGTCAGCAACCTCATGTGTTCTGGACCCAGGCCCTGAAATTGGAGAGCTTGGGTTTGAGTTCCTGATTTGCCGCTTACTAGTCATAGGATTCCAGCAAGTCATTAACCTCTTATGCCTCAGTCTTGCCTACTGTAAAACAGGGATAATACTCACACCGTCTCATGTCATTCTGAGGCTTGTTTGCTAATCTGTGCAGAGGGCTCAGGACAGAGCCCAGCGCGCAAATTGCATTAAACCACTGCCGCGCTGCCCCCGCCACTCTGCACAGGACTTGCCCGGCACCAGGGAAGCAGCTAAGTACACAGGAGTGACCTGACCTTTCCAGAAACTTCCAGTCATCAGGAACAAGCACGTGGAGAGGCAGCCGGTTAGAGAAGGCTGGATAGTGAAGGTGTGAACTGCCTGTGAGCGCTCTAGGCCAGGTGCGGCGGAGCTGGCCGGTGGGTCACCAGGGAGGATCGCATCAGCCAATGTGTGAACTGGCTTCGCAAGGCCTGAGAGGAGTTAAAATGTCTAAGAGCAGAGGGCCAGCCTTGCCATCAGGTCAGGGAGGCGGGAGGGCGGAGAGGAGGAGAGGACCCCGGGGGGAAAGTGTGGAGGCCGGTTGCCAGGCCCCGATATGCAGGGGTCATCTTTGTGCCGGCTGGGACCTTTCATGAACAGAGGAGTCTCTTCATGCTGTGAGAGAGGTGGTCTTGCCTCCTGCTCAGCTCACCCACTCCCCTCGCCCTCCTTCCTTTTCTTGTCCCCAAGCAACAGCAACACTCCTGCGTCAGGACCGGCCGACCCAGGTCCTCCTGCCCGGAGGAAGAGGCCGGGGAGACTGCCTCGGCTCCCAGCCCGACTGCTCGCCCTTCCTGGCACTGATAGCTTGGCGTGGGCTGTAAGTGCGGTGCAGGCCCTGCCCTTGGAGAGCTGTGCTCAGGGGCTTCCCGGCGGCCCAGTGGTTACGGCCCCATGGTTCTAGTGCAGGGGGTGCAGATTCAATACTTGGTTGCGGAAGGAAGATCCCACATTCCCGCTGCGCAGCATGGCCAAAGTAAAAATAAATACCTAAAAGCTAAAACCAGAAGCACTCTGCCTACTCGGGAAGCAGAGCCGCGTTCCTTGCTGTCTCTGCTGTTTGAGACAGAAGTCTCTTCTCGCATCTCGAGAAGGGCCACCTCTGTATGCCCACACGATGCCCTTCTTTCTCTCGGGCGCTATTCAGCCAGCCTCTGGGTGAATAGCACGGTGAACAGAGGGAATTCAAACCAGCGGGGCGTCCCACCTGCATCCTGACAGGTTTAAATACTAGCGCGATGGTTGCCGTCCCTCCCGTGCTAGGAGTCTGTGTGTGTTTAAAGACTCGTGTGGGGCCTGCCCTGCTGGTCCAGTGGCTAATACTCTGCTCCCAACGCAGGGGGCCCGGGCTCGACACCTGCTCAGGGAGCTAGATGCCACATGCCACAGCTAAGACCCAGTGCAACCAAGTAAATAAAAAACAAAAAAGACTCGTGAGCCCTGCTGAAAGCCTTGTGTAGGAAGGAACACTTCTTTTCTCCCCGTTCAATTTAAACAGTAGCACTAGTTGGCATGACAACCTGTGCTATTAAAAGTAAAGCAACGAGCGCCGCTTTCCTCGCGTTTGAGAATGAACCCAAGCTGCTAAGGAGGCTCGTTTCTTGACTGTTAATGGCTCCATTTTAATGGAACGTTGTGGGGTCTTTTGTGAAGGGTGTGTGTGCCCCCTCTACATAGACATGGCAGCTTTAAAGACAGAAATGGTATTTTCATCTTTCCCATTGAACGCGTGTTCACTTGTTGATGGTAAACCTCAACAACTCTCGTAGTTCTGTGGGTGGGAATGTCTGGCCAGCACCAAAGGGACATTACACATCCCTACCTCCCAAACACTCACTTAATCAGGGAGCCTCGTGAAAATCACCTGAAGGTCTAATTAAGTCTGCTTAACCGGCCTACCGGTTTTTAGTTTACATTAGCGTTTGGTCTGTCATGCAGCCCCACTCTGCAGAAACCCAGCCTCGACCTGCGTGCCAGGGTCTCCGGAAGGCGTCCGGGTGGGCTGCCGGGCTGGGAGCCACAGGCTCCTGAGACAGGAGGGCAGGCGGTTTGGTTTGTGTGCTCAGTCACTTAAGTCGTGTCCGACTTTGCGACCCCGGGGACTGGAGCCCGCCCAGTGCCTCTTGCCGGGGTTTTCCCGGCAAGAATGCTGGAGTGGGTTGCCATTTCCTTCTCTAGGGGATCTTCCTAACCCAGGATCAAAGCCTTGCCTCCCTTGCCTCCTGCATTGCAGGCACATTCGCTACTGCTGAGCCACCAGGGAGCCTTGGTTCACTACGGGTGCCCAGCAACAACTCGCTGAGTTGCCTGGCCCAGGTGCCCAGTGGCAGCTCGCTGAGTCGCCGGCCCAGGTGCCCAGTGGCAGCTTGCCGAGTCGCCTGCCCTTCAACCGGCGGGCGCCCGCCCAGCCCAGGTGCCCAGTGGCAGCTCACCAAGTCGCCTGCCCTTCAAGCCGGCGGGTGCCCGCCCAGCCCAGGTGCCCAGTGGCAGCTCGCCGAGTCGCCGGCCCAGGTGCCCAGTGGCGGCTCGCCGAGTTGCCTGGCCCAGGTGCCCAGTGGCGGCTCGCCGCGTCGCCGGCCCAGGTGCCCAGTGGCGGCTCGCCGCGTCGCCGGCCCAGGTGCCCGTGGCGGCTCGCCGGGTGCCCGCCCAGGTGCCCGGGCTGCCCGCCCCCTCTCCTGCTTTTCTTTGGTTTGGGATGAGCTGTCCCTAGATGTGCAATGGATGAAGCTTCCAGAGGTCGGCCCGAAGGTTAAAGGTCACTTACTTGGGAACTGGGTCGCAGAGGAAGGCGTGGCCCCCACTTGGGGCAGAACAGGGACCGGTGCGGATGCAGCTCTGGTCCAGCCCTGGCGGTCACCCTCAAGAGGGATCAGCTGCGTCATTTTTATTGACAGTCCTGCCCCCAAAGCATCCCAGCCACTGCCTGGCCACTGGCGCCTACAGCCCTACCAGCATGAATCTGGTTTTGAATTAAGCTTCATTGTTCCCTTCTTATGGCCCTCAGGAAAAAAATTTTTGCCTTAATGCCATATTAACCTTTTAAACATGTATAATTCAGCGGCACTAACTAGATTCACAGCGCTGAGTAGCTGTCATGTCTGTTTCCAAACTTGACCGTCATCCCAGACAGAAACTCGTTATCTGCTAAGCAATGCTCCCCACTCCCACAGCCTCCACAGCCTGGTGCCTCTAGGCTCATTTCTGTGTCTGTGAATCCTGCCTATTCTGGGTACATTATATACATGGACTCAAGCAACACTGATGTTTTGTTTCTGGCTGATTTCAGGTAGCCTGGTGTTTTCACGGTTCAGTGTCGTAATGATGTATCTGATAGCATAGACCAAAGCTTCACTCCTCTTTCTGGCTGAGTAGTATTCCAGTGTGAGTGCATGCCACTCTTTGTCCATTCTTCTGCTGATGGACACGTGGATTGTTTTCACATTTTAGCTATTGTGGATAGTGCTGCCATGGACTCTGGTAGACGCGTGTCTGAGTTCCTGTTTTCTTATTTTCAAGAGTGAAATTGCCAGGTCATGTGGTGATTCTAGTTTAACTTTCCGAAGAACTGCCGAACTGTCTTTCACAGCAGCTGCACCATTTTGCATTCCAAACGGAAAGGCACAAGGACGCAGGTTCCTCAGCAGCACTTGCAGTGGTTTTGGCTTTGTTCATTTCACTGTGGCCATTCTCGTAACGGAAGCGGCGCCTCACTGTGTGCCTGCCTCCTGACGAACGACGTCACACATCCCCGTGCACACTCGGCATCTGCGTGTCTCGTCTGGACAGACGTCTGTTCAGGACGTTTGCCCGTGTTTAAGTTGTTTGCTTGTCTTTTTGTTGTTGAGTTATAGCAGTTCTTTATTTAGTATGGGTGAACGTCTTAGCAGACGTATGATTTGCAAATATATTTTCCCTTTCAGCAGGTGTCTTCTTCTTTCTTGAAAATGCTCTTTGATGCACAAGCGCCCCCTCCAATGAGGCCTCGTGCACTGATTGTTTTCCCTTGTTGCTCTTGCTTTGGTGTCGTATCTAAGACTCCATTGCCAAATCCAAGGTTAGGAAGATTATTACCTATATTTTCCTATGAGAATTTTATGGGTTTTTTTTTAAGAAGCTGTGTGGATTTTGCTCTTATGTTTAGCTTGCTGACTTGTTTTGAGCTAGTTTCTGTATATGGTGTCGGGGGGCCCAGCTCCATTCTTTCACATGTGGAGATTCAGTTTTCCCGGCAGCGCTGCCTTAGAGGCTGTTTCCTGGCAGCGCTGCCTTAGAGGCTGTTCTCTCCCCCGCNCAGTGGGATTGCTGGGTCATAAGGCAGTTCTATTTGCAATTTTTAAGAAATCTCCACACTGTTCTCCATAGTTTTTCATTTTTTTCTTTAATTTTTATTTTTACTTAGATAAATTTTTGATCTCATTCATTTTTTATGATTTTCTTTTTTACTATTCACTCTCAAAGTTAGATTTATAAATTTTTTTATGATAAAAAGCTGAATACAGGAAAATATCATCCTAAATTATTCCCTTTATTCAGACATAACATATTTTTAACATATTTTGGTGTTTGTTTTGTTCTAACGCTTCTAATGATTCCCATGCCCCAACACACACACATTACAAACTTAAGCTAATCTTGGCATCAACATATAGAACAAATATCTGCATGTAACACAAACATTGAAGCTTCACTGAAGAGTAAAAGAAAAAATATTTCTTAAAAAAAGCCTCTCTTGGCACATATCTTTAGCTTTAATAACTAGAAATTGCCTCTCTCCACCTGGTTTTACAATAATGAAGTCACTAACCACTGCAGACACTGACCTTCAATGCTCCCTGGAAGGAGTTCAGGGCAGGGATCAGGAATGAGCCACTCTGTCCTCTGGGACAAACCGACAGAACAGGCCTTCAGATAGATATTTTCAGGAGAAGATTTTATGAGCTTGATAACTTGCATCTTCTCTTATATAGAAAAGCACTAAAATTATAAACAGATACCTTATTAATGGAAGCACCACGTGCCTACCAGCAACCTTCTGCCAAAATGTTTGCTTAACTGCACATGTGCCCCTTCCTGAAAACCACATACACACTGACCTTCCTCCTTACCTTTAGAGAGAAGTTTCTCAGAGGTATCTGAGAGGCTGTCTCCCAGGCTAGAGTCCTCATTCTGCCCCAAATAAAACTTAACTCACAGATCTCACATGGGGCTTTTTTTAAATTTAGTTGACAGCTCCTATTTCTCAAGCGAAATATTTTAAAAAATAGGTTCTATTTCTGTTTTTCTAGTGTTTGAGGGAAACAGTGCATGGTAAACCACTGCCAGATAAAATATAGTTCAAGGGAGATTCAGACAAGTGACAGAACGTAGGTTTGTGGGGCCAAACTATAAATAGTGGCCTTCAACCCTCCTCACCTGGTGCAGGCAAGCAGACTTTTATTTCTGATCCAAATATGGAGGCTTATTCTCCGAAGAAGTGGAATGAACTGTTTAGGAAAATGCTTAGTATAGATATTGGCATCACAGATGTAAGCCCTTCTTACATTCTTACAATAGAGGGGGAAATAGTCTGAGTATTTCCTTTCACTCCTCCAAAGGAAAGTCAACCATCTCCCTGTGCTGCTCTATCTACTTCATGCTTGGTAGCCAAGCATATTTTCATTCAAGAGAGAGAATGAAGGAAAAGGAGACGTAAAAGCAGAGGAAATCCTTATTAACTAAGAAGTTATTTCTTAAATATGAATGGACAAGTAAGAATCACACATAAGAATAAATGACATGAAAGACAAAGATTAAATAAGAAAATAGTAAACCTAATCATGGAGGAAAAAACCATACTACTCAGGAAACAAATACAGCAAAAATAATATAATTAGAGTAATTTGAAATTGTAGCCACAAAATGAACGTAGGATATCTTTAAAAATAAAAAGATAAGAAATTCTTACAGAGTAATAATATGAATATCAAAATTAATAACAAAGCTAAAAGTTCATGAAAAATAAAGCTAAGGAAATCACCTAGTACACAAAAGAGGCAGGAAGAAGAAAAAGCATAAGAAAAAATATAGGAACCATTAAAAACCATTGCTGCTTACAGGTGAAATAAGAATATAGGAATAAATATAGAACATGTATATATTTTTACTAGAATACAGGCAATCCAAAGGGAACTATAAGAAAACTATGGCAAGTAAAAGTAAAGACAGTAGGAATACTGGATACACACCTAATAGCAAATATACAAAACTCAAATATTTAAAATATTTTATACACTAGAGAAAAATATATGAAAATTGAAATCTAAAATTTACCATGCTCAATAGTACAAAAAATGATCAAATACCTAGGAATAAATCTAATGCAAAATGTAAGACTTTAGCCTACAAAACATGGCTGAGAGAAAATAAATACGCCTAAAATAATTGGAGATTAATGCAGAGATGTACCATATTCATAGATTGTTTTTTAAAAAAGATCTTAAGTCTATTCAAATTGAACAATAGAATTAATACAACTCTAATCAAATAATGGGCTTCCTAGGTGGTGCTAGTGGTAAAGAACCTGTCTGCCAAGGCAGAAGACATAAGAGATGCTGGCTTGATCCCTGGGTGGGGTAGATCCCCTGGAGAATGGCATGGCAAACCACTCCAGTATGCTTGCTTTTAGAATCCCATGGACAAAGCCTGGTGGGCCACGGTCCATAGCATCACAAAGTCAGACACAACTGAAGTGACTTAGCACACAGGCAGTCACAATCAAATAACTGCAAGATATTTTGTGGAAATTGACAAGCTGGCTCTAAAATATGTAGGCTCTAAAATAAAAGGCTTAGAATCACTAAGACAATTTTGAAAAAAAGGTAAAAGGACAAAACTGCAACACAGCTTATTAGAGTTAGAGTGAAAACAGTGATTAAGTATTACTGGCACAAGGTTAGGCTAGTAGATGTATGGAAGAGAATAGAGTGTCCTGAAAGAGATTCATACATATAAAGATCCTTGATGTGTAGCCAAAGTGCTACAGCAATTCAGTGGAGAGAGTGACCTTTCCAATAAAAATGGAACAACTGCATATTTTTATGAAAAAAATATGAACCTTGACTTTTGTCTCACATAACACACAAAAATTAACTTGTGATGGATTTTAAACCTAAAAATGAAAGATTAAAAAATAAAGCTCTCAGGTGAAATTGGGCTCCTCTGATAGTTCAGTTGGTAGAGTCCACCTGCAATGCAGCAAATCCTGGTTCAATTCCTGGGTCAGGAAGATCCCCTGGAGAAGGGATAGGCTACCCACTCCAGTATTCTTGGNGGTCCTGGCGCTGGGTCTGTATTCAGGCACTCCTCGAGCACCTATTTTGTGTAAGACACACCCCTGGGGAGAACCTGGGGCTCCCTGACTCCCCTCCCTAGGTCTTGCTCGTGTTCGGGGCACACTGATGTCCCCGGTGGCCGGAGCCAGGGGAGATGGAAAGACCAGAAGGTGAATGCAGCTGAGGAGGGAGGAGGCTGAGGAATGAAATGCCCATTTCTTGAGTAAGTGGCTCATTTATAAGAATAGCAGAGAGCTACTTAGTGAAAGAATGGCTGGAGCAGTGTTTGCACAGAGCCCTGGGAACCCTTCACTCACTGTGCAAACTTTGTTTTTTTTTATTCAAGAAGTATTTATTGAGAAGCTACCATCAGACATTATTCTGCATTTTGATGATATAGAGTAAACAAACAAAAACCCCACAAAATCACTGTTCTCATAAAAATAACAAAAAGAGGAAAAAAGCATCTGTGGGTGAAAGACTATTTTGTAAGTCATGACGAGTCGACTGACAAGTCAGCAGTTACAGTGGAAAACAGAAAATACGGAGAAAGCACATTCCACAGCCAGTCCAGAACTCTGTGCCCAACAACGTCGGCGCCCACCACGAGGCCACGCAGTGAATCGTCAGACGGGAAGCAGGCTGCCGCTTCCTCTGCGTTGCTCTTGTTCAGCTGCTAAGTCATGTCTGACTCTTTGCGACCCCGTGGACTGTATCCTGCCAGGCTCCTCTGTCCATGGACTTTTTCAGGCGTGAATACAGGTGTGGGTTGTCATTTCCTTCTCCAGGGGAGTCTTCCCAGATCAGGGATCAAGCCCATGTCTCCCGCATTGCAGGCGGCTTCTTTACCACTGAGCCACCTCGGAAGCCCGCCTCTTCCATTAATAGAGTCTAAATAAAAACACTTAAACTCCAGTGTTATCACTGTGCAGACTTGACCCGGTTGCTTCGTACAGTTGAAGGGAGAGCGTGCCAGAGGGTGGCGTCCAGTGTTCCTGCTCTATAATAAAGCCTGTGACCTTTGAAAAACAACCCACTCTCTACCCCTCCCGCTGGGGCCGGGGCAGTGGCGGCCTCCAATTTAAGCGTTGGCCAAAGCAGCCGAGCTAGAAACTGCTCTGCCGTATCACCGCTGTAGGGCAAAAAGAGAAACGGGAAGCAGGGGCATGGATGTGGGGTTAGCTCAATTTTATTTCCAATTTAAGGGGAGAAAACTTGAGCAAGCCTTGAAGGATGTTGTCTATATTTTCTCAAAGCTGGGTGGGAGGACTTATTTGTAGCTGAGAGTCCCATCAGCCTGCCTTTGTAGAAGCTTTTCTTGGTGTAGAGTTGATCTCTTGAACTGTACTTTAATTTGTACTTTTATCACTATAGTTAGTTGATTTAGAAATAAGGGCTCTGAGCTGAGCATAATGAGACCTGGATTCTAATTTCAGGTCTGCCAGTGTGTGACCCTGGGCAGGTTCTGTCTCTTCTCTGAGGCTTATTTTCCACATCCTTATGAACAGTATGAACAGGAAGATATCATGTCAAAGGTCAGCACGTTCTCTGATTATGTCAACCCATAGATTTAAGATAATGGTCTAAAAAATCTAAATTGCTTAGTTTTTTATTGCTAATGGTAAAACAAACAAATATACCATGTTCAGTTGTTAAAAGCTGTCACCCAGCTGCCAGGATCACAGTGATTACCTGACTCATTAAGCAACTGTGACGGAGCAAAGGACACCTTCCTACTTGGCTGGCTGAAGAGTCTAGGTTACGAGAACTTTTAGGAGACGCCCGTCGTGTCCACAAAGGTGAATACGGAAGTCCACTGTGGTATTTGCTCTGTTTCAACAGTGATGGATTTCAGACTCCAGCTCCAGGCCAAATTTGAGGGGTGTCTGATTATTTTATCCATCCCCCCTCCCCCATGGGTTTTTGGAGGCTGAAGCTCACCCTCGAATTCCACAAACAGACGCTGGCTTTTCCTTGCTCGTGGTTTCATACAGCTGTCACTGCCACGCACCCGGTTCCTGTCACTGGGCAGGGAAGGTGATTGCTAAACGCTTTTCTTGTGCCAGAAGAACTTCTCATTCCTGGAGCCCCTCAGAGATGGGTGACTGAGGAAGAGCCGAAATAGGGCACAGGAAAGGATGAGCTCTTGCTACCGAAAGGAAATCACAGTTTTGGAAGTGACATTTTGACTACCACTCAAATGATTAGGATGCCAGCTAGAGTCTACTAACTGTTCTCCCAAATATTCTTGGTATTAAATGAGTGTTATCTGGGATTTAGAGAGGTGGCAGCAGGATGTTGGCAGTGAACGGGCCTCTCTTTCCTGGAAGAAATAATAACTGTCCCCAAACCCACCTTCTCTTCTCATGAGGGAGACGGTTTGGAGGTGACCCCACTGTTGCATGTGGGTGACTCAGGGGTATGTGGACCCTGGGCCTGCACCACCGTCTCTCTGCTGGACCCCGGAAGAGGAGGAGGGCCAGCATCCAGCTCTCATCTCCCCTTTCCAGCGCAGGGGCTCCCTCCCACCCTCCTCTGCCCTCCACTGGCACCCCGATCCCCGGGGTCCCCACAGCAGACCTTATTCCTGCAGCAGCATCTGCTTCTCTGATGAAAGCAACACCAACGCAACATGCTTATTGAATTTACTCTGCGCCAGCCACCCTTCTAAGCATTTTTAAATTTTTATTTATTTATTAATATTTATGGGTCGAGCTGGGTGGCATGTGGGATCTTAGTTCCCAGTCCAGGGAGCGAACCTGAGGCCCCGAATTGGAAGCACAGTCTTAACTGCTGGACTGGCAGGAAGTCCATCTTCTGAGCATTTTCGTGTGCTCCTTCCGTTAACCCCCCAGCGAGGCTCTGGCTGGTGAGGGGGGAGTCGGCATGGAGTCAGCACGTCCTGTGCCTCCTCTCCAGCCACCAGCCTGCCTGGGCCTCGGTGACCGAGGCTGCCTCTTACGTGCACCCCACTCCCATCTAGCTTCACCCCCAAAGCCTACATCTTCTTAAAAGTCCATTTTCATCCGTACTTCTTTTAGACTGGAAGCATTATTGAAATGTGAATTCTTTTATTTTGTAGTACATAGTCTCTTCCCAATCTCCCTACTTTATTAAAACTGGAAATTTAAAATTTATGGACAAGATGTTATGCTATGATCTGCATCAAAATAATATGTTGGGGAGAAATGTGTTAGGGCTGCGCATGAAACAAGATTCAGAACTGAGGGGCTTCCCTGGTGGTCTGGTGGCGAAGCCTGCACTCCCAAGAGAGCAGCCCAGGTCCAGTCCCAGGGAACTAGACCCCACACGTCATGACTAAGACAAGTGCAGCCAAATAAATAAATATGAAAAAAAAGATTGAGGACTGAGTTGGTAGTTGAAATAAGGTGACAGGTACGTGTGGTTTTATTTTGTTATTTCCCCATCTTTGTTTTAGTTTGAAAATTTTCAATAATAAAAATTTTTAAGAAGGAGGAAACTGGAAATTTTTACCTATCACATACAGATATGATTAGGATGCTTAAAAGGAACAGTTAAACAGAATCAAGGTGAGCAAACCCCTGGTCTAAGGAGCAGCGGCTGTGGGTGGCAGACGCCCCCGTGACACGCCCAGCCCCGCTTGCACTGGGATGCGTTCTCTGGAGGAGGCTTCCTTTGTGATGCTGCCCTGTGGGGCTTCCCTGGTGGCTCAGCGGTACAGCACTCCACCTGCAACGCAGGAGACGCTGGTTCAGTCCCTGGGCCGGGAAGATGCCTTGGAGGAGGGCCTGGCCTTCCACTCCAGGATTCTTGCCTGGAGAGTCCCACGGCCAGAGGGGCCTGGTGGGCTGCTGTCCATGGGGTCGCAAAGAGTCGGACGCGACTGAGGTGACTGAGCCTGCGTGCACGCCTGCTGACCTGAGCCGCTTAGAGACTTACATAATCTCAGCGTTCACAGGCACGTAGAGGAGGACACGTTCCGTAGCTTAGCAGGATGCTTGGCGTCAGGACCTTAGGAGCAGCTGGAGCTGTCTGGGCACTTTTTCCGAGCCAGCTCTCAGAAAGGCTGCCAAGAGCCCTCAGGAGGACAGAGCCATCCGCTGTGAGGCCAGAGCTCGGATAGTTGGGAATCAGCGCGCAGGGTTAGTTTGTCACTGTTGGCTTGCATTTCCTGTCTGCTTTGTAACACCCGGACAGCTTATACTGGAATGCGTGTTGTTACACTAATGAGGAAGGGGTCCGAGCTAGGGGGGCCTGTGAAAGGTCTGCCCGTAGAGGAAACCACGGCCTGTCTTTACCCAACTGTGCGCCTTTGAGATGGCACTGCGGTGCTAGTGGACACTGTGAGATCTGTGGTTTCTTGAAAATCCTGCAAGCTGAGAAGACCCTCAGAGGACGCGGAAACAAGGGCTCCATCAGCACTACTATATATGTATATATATTGCTGGATCTCAGAAATAGTCCAGGGAACATGTGGCATTTTTCGGAGCCTTTTATTTTAGCCAAACTTTGCTTCATGCAGTGAGAGGGGCCCAGCTGTTCGAGCGGCTTGTCCTTAAGGAGCTCTCAGAGGCGGGGGAGCTGTGGCCCCAGCTCCGCTGCAGCCCGCTGGGCATAGATCCCGCTCTCCCTGCGCTCTGAGCCCCGGCACGGTCCCGTGTGGAGCTCCGCTCCGCCGCCTCTGTAAGTGCGTCAGCACCTGTGTGGACGGCATCACTGCCTCGATGGACGTGAGTCTGAGCAAACTGCGGCAGGCAGAGCTGCAGTCCACGGGGTCGCACGGAGCCAGACACGACTCAGCGACTGAGCAGCCATCTGTTGGGCCTGGTCGGGTCACCTGAACAAGATGGGGCAGTTCTCACAAAGCAGTCAGAGCAGCGCCTGGCTGCAGTGTTGGCCAAGAGCGTGTGGCCTCAGCCGTCTGGGCTGCAGTAGCAGAGGACTGCAGGCTGGGTTGCTTGTACACAAAAAGCGTTTAGTTCTCGTAGTTCTGGAGTCTGGGGAGTCCAAGATCACAACTGGCAAATTTGCTGTCGAGTACAGGCTCACGTCCAGGTTGCAGACTGCCCGCCGTGTCTGAAGGAGCAGGGACCTCTCCGTGGCTCCAGCCTCCTGACCAGGGCCCCTAATATCACACTGAGGGTTGGGTTTCAACGTATGAGTTTTAGGGGGACACAAGCATTCACCCCATGCCACTTACTGGAAGTGTTGGCCACTCAGTCGGGTCTGACTCTTTGCGACCCCATGGACTGTAGCCCACCAGGCTTCTCGGTCCATGGGATTCTCCAGGGAAGAGTACTGGATTAGGTTGCCATTCCCCTCTCCAGGGTCTCTAACCTGCATCTCCTGCTGTGGCAGGCGAATTCTTTACCACTGCTCCACCTGGGAGGCCAGAGTATACGCTTTATTATTTCCTTAATAAGTGATATGGGGCCTCCCTGATGGCTCAGCAGTAAAGAATCTACCTGCCAATGTAGGAGACAGGGATTCTGTCCCTGGGTCGGGAAGATCCGCTGGAGAAGGAAATGGCAACCCACTCTAGTATTCCTGCCTGGAGAATCCCATGGATGGGGGAGCCTGGCGCGTTACAGCCCATGGGGTCGGAAAGAGTCGGACATGACTGAGCGCACACTCGGCCCAAACGTACGTCCTCGTTCGGTTCTGCAAAGTCGTGCGTTAGTTTCAAGGGCCTCAGTCTGAATCCTTTCCTCAAATGAGGAAACATTTTATAAAGTAAATACTTATTTCTGATACAATGTATTATAAATTTGAATTTTCATATATTAAATTTGGATAAAGTGATAGGCATCATGTAACATTTTCTTTCTTAATTTAAGAGTATTCCTTAAAAAAAAAAAGAAGCTAATCTACTAGCCTGGATCTGAAGACTGTTGCTTATTATGTATTAACAAATTTAGTCTTCCTGATAATTTTCTACACTACTTACTGTTGTATTTCCATTTTATAAGGAGGAACCTGGGTATTTGCCCAGATCCACACACTTAATCTGTGGTGAAGCCTCAATTCTTTGTTTCTGGCTGCTGTTCAGGTGACTCTCCTATTCTGGAAGGTTCTCAGGCAGAAGCAGTACAACCGCTTGTTGGGGGCTGGGAGGAAGGGCTTGTTATAAGTAGAGCCTGGGTACACCCTCACGGCCTTCAGTTCAGTTCAGTCGCTCAGTCGTGTCCCACTCTTTGCGACCCCGTGGACTGCAGCACACCAGGCCTCCCTGTCCATCACCAACTCCCGAAGCTTGCTCAGACTCATGTCCATCCAGTCGGTGATGCCGTCTAGCCATCTCAGCCTCTGTCGTCCCCTTCTCCTCCTGCCTTCAACCTTTCCCAGCATCAGAGTCTTTTCCAATCAGTCAGCTCTTTGAATGATGTAGCCAAAGTATTGGAGTTTCAGCTTTGGCATCAGTCCTTCCAATGAATATTCAGGATTGATCTTCTTTAGGATGGACTGGTTGGGTCTCCTTGCAGTCCAAGGGACTCTCAAGAATCTTCTCCAATACAACAGTTCAAAAGTATCAATTCTTCGGCACTCAGCTTTCTTTATAGTCCAGCTCTCACATCCATACATGACTACTGGAAAAATCATAGCCTTGACTAGACGGACCTTTGTTGGCAAAGTAATGTCTCTGCTTTTGAATATGCTGTCTCGGTTCATCATAGCTTTTCTTCCAAGGAGCAAGCGTCTTTTAACTTCATGGTTACAGTCCCCATCTGCAGTGATCTTGGAACCCATGACAAGGTTGTAGCTAACAGAGCCCAACTCATTCTTTCAAGCAGGAAGGGCATCTACCGGTGCAAACCATTTGGCACCCAGAATCCATAGAAGGCTCAAGATCAGGCGTGAACAGAGATTAATGAGGCTCCTGCCCCAGTTTGGGAGGATACAGTTAAGTCTGGAGGGCTTCCA
Organism: Neotragus pygmaeus; assembly: GCA_006410875.1. NCBI lineage: Eukaryota > Metazoa > Chordata > Mammalia > Artiodactyla > Bovidae > Neotragus > Neotragus pygmaeus. Next base: position 11,322 of record SJYV01034719.1, on the reverse strand, counting down.
CCAGCCTGGCTGCTCCTGTGGCCCCAGGCCCAGCCACAGAAGCCAGCTTCCAGCAGCCCGCTCCGCTGCCCGGACCTCTGGGGGCAGCTCTCTGGCAGGAGCACCTGACTGGCCGTACTCAGGCCGCGTGACACACTTCAGTCTCCTTCCTTCCTCACTCACCCTTGGGCTTGGCTGCCGGGAAGGGGGAGTCTGTGCCCCTTTTATCCAGGGTGTCCTTCCCCCAGCTTCCCTGCCTGGAAGCAAAAAGAAGAGTTTTGAGGTGATTGATTGGCAGCCTCTCCTTTGAGGACCTCAACTAGGTCCTTCCTGAGCTCCCTGGCAGCCCTGGGACTTTTCCTTATGAGGCTGGTATTTCCCTGGCGCACCTGGAATGGAGCTCTGTGCCAGTTAAGCTTTCGTGAACATTTCTCACTGAGGATGATGAGTGCGTTAGCCTCTGTCGCAGAAGAAAACAAGGATGCGCACTTATTTATAGCATCTGGCTTTTTGGTTCAGAACAGACTGTTTCAGCTATGAGGTCCTTTTGTTTATCAGGGAGACAGTTGATATTTACCGTTCCCCTTAGCAGAGGAGGAAGGGAGGCATGCAGACGCTTGACTGTTTCTGTGTATGCGTTTAAGCATTAGTGGTTGTGTTGCAGTGAGCTAGGTGAGCAGAGCTGCTGGAACTCACCTCTCTGATCAGCGTCCACCTCCTCCGCACACACACTCCTTCGCCTCATTCTGTCAGTGCGATCATCATTCTCATCCCGCATCCCCCTTCCCTAAATCAGTTTCCAGATTCTGTTGACTTCTCACTTTTTCTCTGTAACCCCTGGCCTCCCCGCACCTGGGCCGCGTCTGCCCCCAGCACCCTGTCCTGCCTGCTCGACCTTCTCAGCGAGCTGCCTTCCTCTCGTTTCTCCTCCTGCGCCTCCTAAAGGCGCAGTCGTGCCTGCTTGTTGCTCGTCCATGTAGTGGAACAGGTAAGAGGGCTCCGGAGCTCTGCCGTTCGGTGTCTCTGTAGTGAGAGGTGGATCCAGAAGCAACTAACAAGCTGATAGTGCCTTAACTGCGTGCAAGTTAATTTCCTCCCCGCACAGCAGGTCTGCAGCATCCCGCGGCCCCGGGACGGCCCGTCTCTCTGCTCAGGCGTCCCGGAGAGGCATCTGCAGCGCCCCGCGGCCCCGGGACGGCCCGTCTCTCTGCTCAGGCGTCCTAGAGAGGCATCTGCAGCGCCCCGCAGCCCCAGGCTGGCCCATCTCTCTGCTCAGGCATCCCGGAGAGGTCTGTCTTCAGGGCACTCGCTTCCCGGCCACCCCACCTCCAGTGTGGAGTCTGTGTCCTGGGCCAAGGGCAAAGTGTGTGCCCGCTGAGCGCGCCTCCCTTTAACTCCTGCCGACATCCTGGTGCAGGCCGGAGCCGCGTGGCTGGCCCTGAGATCCGGGTTGTGCGTCTCCGGCGAGGCCGTGACGGGGGGCGGGTCCCTCACGTCCCGGATCCTGTCGCCATGTGTCGTTGTGTCAGTCGCTCGGTCGTGTCCGACTCTGTGACCCCGTGGACTGCAGCCCGCCAGGCTCCTCTGTCCATGGGATTCCCCGGATGAGAATACACGGGTGGGTTGCCACTCCCTTCTCCAGGGGATCTTCCTGACCCAGGATCGAACCCAGATCTCCTGCATCATAAGCGGATTCTTTACTTCTGAATCACTGGGGCTTCCCTGATAGGGTCCCGTGGACAGAGGAGCCTGGTGGGCTGCCGTCCGAGGGTCAGGGAGAGTCGGATGCTGAGCATGCCCCCTCCTCGCCCCCACTCCTCCTGAGCACCGCCTGCCTTCTCCTGCCCCCGAGCTGCGAGGAGCTTCCCTGCAGAGAAGTGGCCACAGCCTCTGAGGGCGCTTTCTGCTGCCGAGGGTGCTCTCTACTGCCAGCCTCCGAGGGCGCTCTCTGCTGCCAGCCTCCGAGGGCGCCAAGACCACAGCCTCCGAGGGCACTCTCTGCTGCCAGCCTGCGAGGGCGCTCTCTGCTGCCGTGGGCAGAGACCACAGCTTCCAGGGGCGCTCTCTGCTGCCGAGGGCGGTCTCTACTGCCAGCCTCCGAGGGTGCTCTCTGCTGCCAGCCTGCGAGGGCGCCAAGACCACAGCCTCCGAGGGCACTCTCTGCTGCCAGCCTGCGAGGGCACTCTCTGCTGCCGAGGGCGCTCTCTGCTCCCTCAGGGTGCTGCTCTGTTCATTCTGGAAGCTCCCAGCCCTGTTCCTTTTCGTTCCTTCCAGCAACTAGCTTGTTCCCTCTTTAGAGAGAAAACAGGGGCTGAGCTGAGTCTCCGGGTCCAAGGGCTGCCCCTCTGCATCCTGCAGAGCCTGCCTCCTTGCGGGAAGGCTGCGCCCCAGGTTCTGGGTCCTGGGCCTCTGGCTTATCTCGTTTCTTCTCTGCCTACTTGTTCCCCTCAGGTTGCCTCTGTATTCTCCTTTAATTCTAGAGTGTCTTTCTCTCCGTCTCTGTCTCTGTCCTTCCCTCTGATGAACACACACACACGGGCCTTCTGTGCCATATGTTTGCTCCTCGGTGTGCAGGCAGACACTGGGGTCCCCTCCCCGCCATCGCACCAGCCCCCGCTCCTTCCTTGAGTGCTCCCTCCTTGCTGATGCTGACTGAAGCCCCATCCCTCAGCTCTGCACTTGGCTCTGAAGGCCCCGGCCCCCGTGCCCACCTAGGGCTGGCCATCCCCAGCCTGGTGTGCACCGCTCCCCAGGGATCTCCCTGAAGTTCCGGGGTGGCCGTGCCACTGTGCGGAAACCAGAGGCTCCTCATCGTCTGAGTGGCCTGGATTTGCAGCTCTGCCCCTAGAGAGACGGGAGCCAGGATCTCTGCCCTGGGTACTTTCTCAGAGTGCAGCTGGGCTGGGCTGAGGCGGGTGGGCGAGGATGTGGCATTGACACAGGGGTGGACTTTGGGAGCAGAGAGGCGGGGAGCCAGGCTGGGTGGGGAGGGAGGCGCCCACGGGGCGCTCAGCACCGCAGCCCCAGCCACGCCTGCCTCCAGCCGGAGCCCTCGGCAGGTCGCACTGGGCCGCCTGCCCCCGGCATGCTGGGCTCTGGGGCTGCCACAGAGGCGTGCGCTCCTGCCTCCGTATCTGTGTGCCAGCCCTCTTCCGGGATTGGTGGTGGTTTAGTCACTCAGTCGTGTCCGACTCTTGTGACCCCATGGACTGTGGCCCACCAGGCTTCTCTGTCCATGAGATTCTCCAGGCAAGAGTACTGGAGTGGGTTGCCATTTCCTCCTCCAGGGCATCTTCCTGACCCAGGGATCGAACCCAGGTCTCCCGCGTTGCAGGCGGATTCTTTACTGCCTGAACCACAGGGACGCCCGGAAGTACCGGTTCCAAGTCCCAGCTGTGTGTTTTCCCTTCTCATCCGTGAAAGCCCAGCTCAAGTGCGTTCTTCCAGGATGCCATTCCTGTTCCCCAAGACCTCCTTCCCAGGGCTTTCCGTTTCCTCCTCTCGGGAGCCTTGTCGGTCGGGACCTTGCGTTTGAGCAGTTTACTGTACCTTCCTCTTTCCCTGTGCCGCATGAAAAGCTCCCTGGGATCAAAGGTTGTACAGATAGATGAATGTCGTGTGTGTTATCCTAAATGTAAATAACCACACTCGAAAAGCTACACACCGCGTGATTTCATTTCTGTGACATTGCTTGCAAAGGAAAAGTCCTAAGGACGAATGTAGGCGGGCGGCGGGGAGGGTGGAGGCAGGGCCGGGACAGTTTCTCTGCGAAAGGACAGGGGAGAATTTGGAGGGAGGGCAGACTGGACTGCACTTCATTTCGTCTGTACTGGTGGTTACATTGTTATAGACATTTGTCCAAACTCTCAGAACTATACACCAAGATGCATAAAATGGACTGTGAATAAACTATGCCGAGACTGAACCAGAAAAGGCTGTGTTAGCCCCTGGCACAGTGTGTGGCGGCTGGGGGCCCGCAGGGTGCTCGCTGCAGGAGGGGGTGCTCGGCGCTCCAGGAGGCAGATCTGGCGGGACCTGCCTCCGTGTGCCAGACCTGCCAGACGCGCTCACACCTGTGCAGCCGGGACGCCAGCAGCTCACCCTGTCTGTCTGCCTTCTTCTCTCCGAACCAGTGCTTAGAAAGGGCCATGAAGTTTGCCTTCGAGGAGTTCCACCTCTGGTACCAGTTTGCTCTGTCGCTCATGGCTGCTGGAAAAGTGAGTCTCCCCGTGATGTACAGTCCTCCGCATCCTTGGTTAACCTGACTTTCGTGGGATGAGGTGGCCCCGCAGACGTCTGCACCAGCTCTCTGAAGCTTCTTGCATTTTTTCTAGTTGTTGTAACTTTATTAAGATATGGCTTATACTAAGGTCGGTTCTTCACACCGACCCCTTTCACTCGTCTAAGAGTGTCAGCTGTTCCTGGAGGGGCACGTCTGTTAATTATCGTTAGCAAGACATGGTACGAGGCTGTGTGTGGGTGAAAGCGAGGGCTGTGGAGGGGGCCTGGCGCTGCGCTCTCGGCCACGTGCCCCACGGCAGGCCCCTCGGTGTCCACCCCATAGACATGTGGTACCAGCTTCACAGACTTGTCGTCGGGCAGTGAGGCGACACTCACACGGTGCTTAAAATAGTCCCTGCACGAGCACTCTCAATAAAGACAGTGGCCACCGCTGTTCTTGTTAATCTGGGCCCTTTAGTAAATGGCCAGGTCTGAGACACAAGATTTTGGGGCAAATGGAGACAGAAATTTTCTATGGTATGCTTTAAGTTGGGCTTCCTCGGTGGCTCAGGTGGTAAAGAATGTGCCTGTAGTGAAGGCGACCTGGGTTTGATCCCTGGGTTGGGAAGATCTCTTGGAGAAGGAAATGGCAACCCACTCCAGTATTCCCGCCTGGAGAATCCCATGGACGGAGGAGCCTGGTGGGCTACAGTCCATGGGCCACAAAGAATCAGGCACGACTGAGTGACTAACCCGTACACACACACGTTTTAAGTGGGGTCGTTTATTTTTTATGAACCTCCGCTGCCTTCTTTTCCTTACTTTCACAGCGACTACCCAAGTAGGGAGTAAAGCGAGGGCAACGATTCCAGGGCAGCATTTTCACTTGCTTTGACCACAGTTTTCTCCCCAGTCCCCCAGAACTTCCAGCCCTGGTTACCACCATCCCCAGACCCCCGCTCGGTTGGGCCCCAGTTGGAAGACCTCATTTAGAGGGTGTCCTCAGCAGAAACCCCTCTGGGAAGACTTCAGTTCTGGGTTCTGGTCAGAAACGCTGAGTCTCACAGAGACGCTCTCTTTTCGCCAAGTCCGCGCGTGCCGTGAAGGTGCTGAAGGAGTGCATCCGCCTGAAGCCGGACGACGCCACCATCCCGCTGCTGGCCGCCAAGCTGTGCGTGGGCTCCCTGCACTGGGTAAGTGCCCGTGAGCGCCCCCCCGTCTGGTGGAGAGGGGACAGTAGGGATTCACTGGCTGCACACGAGCGAGGCTGCTCGAGCCCCAGGCTCCTGGCCGGGCCGCTGGCCTTCCCAGGCCTTGGCTCCCATCCCCGGGACTTCAGGGATCAGTCAACCTCCAGGTGCTTCTTTCTCATGGGANCCACCCCATAGACATGTGGTACCAGCTTCACAGACTTGTCGTCGGGCAGTGAGGCGACACTCACACGGTGCTTAAAATAGTCCCTGCACGAGCACTCTCAATAAAGACAGTGGCCACCGCTGTTCTTGTTAATCTGGGCCCTTTAGTAAATGGCCAGGTCTGAGACACAAGATTTTGGGGCAAATGGAGACAGAAATTTTCTATGGTATGCTTTAAGTTGGGCTTCCTCGGTGGCTCAGGTGGTAAAGAATGTGCCTGTAGTGAAGGCGACCTGGGTTTGATCCCTGGGTTGGGAAGATCTCTTGGAGAAGGAAATGGCAACCCACTCCAGTATTCCCGCCTGGAGAATCCCATGGACGGAGGAGCCTGGTGGGCTACAGTCCATGGGCCACAAAGAATCAGGCACGACTGAGTGACTAACCCGTACACACACACGTTTTAAGTGGGGTCGTTTATTTTTTATGAACCTCCGCTGCCTTCTTTTCCTTACTTTCACAGCGACTACCCAAGTAGGGAGTAAAGCGAGGGCAACGATTCCAGGGCAGCATTTTCACTTGCTTTGACCACAGTTTTCTCCCCAGTCCCCCAGAACTTCCAGCCCTGGTTACCACCATCCCCAGACCCCCGCTCGGTTGGGCCCCAGTTGGAAGACCTCATTTAGAGGGTGTCCTCAGCAGAAACCCCTCTGGGAAGACTTCAGTTCTGGGTTCTGGTCAGAAACGCTGAGTCTCACAGAGACGCTCTCTTTTCGCCAAGTCCGCGCGTGCCGTGAAGGTGCTGAAGGAGTGCATCCGCCTGAAGCCGGACGACGCCACCATCCCGCTGCTGGCCGCCAAGCTGTGCGTGGGCTCCCTGCACTGGGTAAGTGCCCGTGAGCGCCCCCCCGTCTGGTGGAGAGGGGACAGTAGGGATTCACTGGCTGCACACGAGCGAGGCTGCTCGAGCCCCAGGCTCCTGGCCGGGCCGCTGGCCTTCCCAGGCCTTGGCTCCCATCCCCGGGACTTCAGGGATCAGTCAACCTCCAGGTGCTTCTTTCTCATGGGAATGTGCTTCAGAGGTAGAAACGGTGAGAGAGAACTGGAACGCATACTCAGATGCATCCTGTACGCAAGTCGTGCGGGACCGGAAAGGGCTGGTCCCTTAGCGGTTCCCTCTTAGCCTGAGCTCCTCTGTAAAGCCAAGAGTCACCCTCCGCGTTAGCTCGTGTGTAAACCCAGCCCCCCTCATCCGTCTCCTTGCACAGAGGCTTTCCTCTCAGACGTTCCTGTTCGGTTAGGATTTGGGAAGAGCCTGATCTGTAACAATTGTTCGTGTCCGACTCTTTGTGACGCCGCGAACTGCAGCAAACCAGGCCTCCCTGTCCTGCCCTGTCTCCCGGAGTTTGCTCAGACTCATGTCCATTGATTCGGTGTACTTCCTCAAAAATAGACCCTTTGAGCAGACGCTGGAAAACTCAGGCTGTTGCTGAGATGGTGTACAGATGATTGTCGCATGCAGTGGAGTCTTAATGTCCTCCTCTAACTTCATGTTGAGGTTACTGATAAGAAGTTGCCCAAACAAGCCTGAGGCTCTTGGCTGTTTCTAGTATGCTCCGTGTTGCTTGCTTGTTTCCGTTTATTCTCACCCAGCGGAGGGGGAATTGGAGGTGGGGGCAGGTGGGAAATGGGGAAGAAAAAAGGCATTTTGAAAGAGCAGGTTCTCACCTGAATCACAGCTGTGAAGGCGTCGCGTGTGGCCCATGCAGGTTTCAGCAGCTTGGCGTGGCAAGCGAGGGGGCAGCAGGCAGCTTCTGAGGGGGCAGGGCCAGGGGCCACGCCTTCGCCCTTTGAGCATGCCAGCTTCCAGCCGTGACTCTGCCACACGGCTTCTAGTGATAGCGCTGTTCATCTCCATGACGCCTTAAATAAACCTCTTTTTTTCAAGATGAGAATAGCAATTAAAATATTTTTATTACTAAAATTTCCAAATGCCACGGAAGGAAAGAGTGTCATCAGCTGCCATCCATGTACTGCCCCCAGCTCAATAGCGTCAACACTCACCCCGCCCCAGAGGAGCCACCCTTGCTTCTTCTGTCCCTGGTGAGGCGTGCACGAGGCCGCACTGCCTTCCCATTGGAGGCTGCCGGGGTGAGAGCCGTGCCTTGTGTGGTGTATGGGGTTGGCCGAAAAGTTCATTCAGGTTTCTGGCCTGTGCACACAAAAGCCTGACGAACTTTCTGGCCAACTCAATAAAATAAATAGGTGGAGTTTTGAAATTTTTAACAGCTTATAGGAGAGAAAATCCAAGCCCGAAGGACTCTTCGTATCATGCGAAAAAGGAAAGACTGAAGCACAAGTCACACATACAGAGTGTGTAACTTCTGAGCGCCCAGCACAGCCCAGCCACAGAGCCAGCTGGGGAAGAGCAGAGATGGAATAGCCCCACAGTGTGGAAGGGGCCTTGGGAAAGAGGCAGGAAAGCAACACGGGCTGGTTTAAAGGAAAAAGGCCAGGTGGGGGTCCTGAGGCCTGTTTGAGAGGCTCAAATTAAGAGAACGCAGTCTCCAGAGTGGCTCTGGAAGGCTGGGGACTCACTTTAACAGTGACTCATCAGAAATCGTCTTTGGGGAACTCTCATTAGAAATTCTGCAGGTTGTTGTTTTTGACTGATCTGGTTTTTCAGTTGGAAGAAGCCGAGAAGTTTGCTAAAACGGTGGTTGATGCGGGAGAGAAAACGTCAGAGTTCAAGGCCAAAGGCTACCTGGCCCTGGGGCTGACCTACAGTCTGCAGGCCACTGACGGTGAGTGGGGCCGCCCACACGGGCTGGCGGCACCACTGCTGCCCCGAGTTTCCGGAGGGCACAGGGCGGGTCCCTCTGTCCGGGGGCCCTGCCCCCGGCGTCGTCTTTGCTCAGACAGGGCAGAGACGGGAAGCGGGTGACGACGGCCCTGGGCCTGGGCGCCCAGGCCCCTCTTCACGGAGGCATGTGCTGGTGGAGCCCCGCTGGCAGATGGGGAGGCTCTGCCCAGAGCTGTGCTATGAGAGACGACGCAATCCCCCTGGCCTGCAGCCAGCTGTGCCCCAGCCCCGGCCGCGCCCACCCTGTGTGAAGGGATGTTGGTCTTAGGCCCAATAATGCAGGAGTGTTCGGGGCTCACCTCCCCCGGAAAGCCCACCTTGGTTTCTCAGGGCCCGCCCCCTCCTTTTGCACATCTTAGCTCACAGACACATGCGTGTGTATCCAGGGGCACACAGTACATGCAGTGACCCTACACTCTGGACGCATTTACTGTTTCAGTAGATGTGTTCTTGGCCAAAAAAAAAATCTTAAGTATGTTTTTTCTCCACTTAATGAGGTTTTCAATTCAATGTTTACAGAAAGGGTCAATTGATAAGTTGTTTTTATGAACTCTTTCTATTATTTCTTGAATGTTTTGCTGTGAAATATAACCAGCTACCAAAACAAAATCTAAAAAATAATTATCTAACTCAATAAATTAGTATAGGGAAAATATTCTTACAGTCACCACCCTGCTCAGGAGATAGAGCTTTGCCAGCTACCGGGAGCCCTTCGTGTGTCCCCAGGAGTCACAACCCCCTTAAGAGAAAGCACTACCCTAGCACCGTTTCCTTCTTCTTCCTTCATAATATTGCTAGAGTTTACTTCACGTGTTACCCCAACTGTTTCTTTCCTCTGCTCTAAAATATCAAAGATTCTGGAGAAATTTGCATATCCATTGATTCTCAGTAATGGGTTTTTTGCTAATTTTCCATATACACTTGATATACTGGCAATACGCCAAACATCTTTTAACTCCAGCAGACTTCCAGGGAAGTGAAATTTCGCGCCTTGATTTATCCATGTAAATTCTTGGTCTGGCCTGTACCCCTGATGAGCCCTGTGGCTCTGGGTGTCACATGGCCCTGTTGGGTGCATCTGTGTCCGTGGCTCCCCTGGTTCACCCCTCTGCTTCCCTCTAGCTCACTTCCTGTTGTTCTCAGTTAGCCATGGGTTTCAGCCACACCCAGTTCTGGCAGCCCTCCGCCATTCTCAGAGCGATGTCAGGATGGGCTCTGCCTTGCTGGATTCCCAGATAAGGGCCATCTCCAGAGGCAACCATAAACAGGCCCTCCAGGACTTCTGTTGTTTCAGTAAGAAGTATCTTTTTAGCTTCTACCAGATTCTGAGGTGCCCTTTCTCATGTGCTGTATACAGGGGAAGGGTTGAGCTGATTTACGGTCTCACTATTGAGCTTGCCTGGTCTGTCTCTGGGGTTCACATCAAGATATCAGAGGTCCTGGTCATTGCCCACCTGAATTAAACTGGTCTTTCGTGGCCTTAGGCTGGTGTCCTTGGTTCTTGGTGCCAGAAGGCTCTCTGAAGACTGTCTGATCCACCCACTGGTGCTTGAATCTCTCCTAGTCCATTTTGGCAGAGTCTTGCTTCACCTGGGGATTACACGCCTGCCCTTGAGAATGTTTTCCTTTCTGGAATTCCCAGCTGGTCTTTTGAAGATGGGCCCCTTTTCCTGGGGGTACCAAGATTGACCAGCCACCGCCCATACTCCCCTTGGCATGGTTGCAGAGTTACACCCAAGCGTAAGGACCTCAGCTGACCTGGCATTTGTCTGCCATCCTCTATAGCACCGGGGCACACCGGGCATGTAGGCACCCAGAATCTATGACTCTTAATCAGTCAAATGTGTGGCTTTGTGATGTTTCGTATTTGTTGAAAACTCCCTGATCTCCATGTCACTGACTAACTGAACCCTTTCCTTAGCTTCTCTGCGAGGGATGCAGGAGGTCCTTCAGAGAAAAGCGCTTCTCGCATTTCAGAGGTGAGTGGGAGTTCCACTCTTCACTCGGCTGTACACAATGACACCAGAGTGTGGTGAGTATAAAAAGAAGAGATATTTATAAGGATTATGTAAACAGTGTTCCACCCCTGGGAGTCTTTCCTCTTGAGCACCGAACATACAGCATAAAACTTGCTGCATCACTTGTCACCATGCAGATCCGCATTCTTCATCTGTTTATTTATCTAGGCACATTTTCATTCCTAATCAAGTTATTTCAGCTCCAAGAGAGGTACTTTTTATGTCCATGGAGATGATTCCTTTTATTAAAGACATTTTTCATCATCTAGAAAAAGGATCATTCTTTGCTTGCTTTTTTCTTTTTTAACATGTCAAGCTGAAGATTTTTATTTTAGGAAATGAAAAAAGCCAGATATAAGGACAGTCTCTGAAATACTACCTAAGACAGTCAGGCCAGCAGGCCCAGGGCTCTCTATTGCTGCTGTGTTCCGTAACACCTTACGGTCACCCCCATCGCTGTGCCTTTCACGAAATTAGAGAAGGCCTTAATGTCAGACAATGCTTGTGTGTCCCCGGGCCCTTTCACACCCTTTACTTGAGCCTTGGCCCATATCAGTAAGTAGACGAGACAAGGTGTGTGTTCACTGCAGGTGAGGGTCTGAGACGCAGGGCTGAAGAGCCAGAGGCCTGCGGCTGTGGAAGTCGGGAGGGCAAGGTCTCTGATGCCGGCCAGCTCCCCGGTGCCCACTACACCACTGCGGCTGAGGCTCAGTCGTGTCCGAGTCTTCGCAGCCTGGTGAACCGTAGCCTGCGGGGCTCCCCTGCCCGCGGGCTTCTCCAGGCAGGAACACCGGCGTGGGTTGCACGCCCTCCTCCCGGGCGTCTTCCCCACCCAGGAATTGAACCCAGGTCTCCTGCCTCGCCTGCATGGGCAGGCGGGTTCTTTACC
>SJYV01034717.1:13515-29006 GCA_006410875.1 Neotragus pygmaeus | reverse complement strand
AGGTGGAGGCCCCCGAGAGAAGAAGGGGTCTGTGCCAGAGATGGCACTCCAGGCAGCAAGTGCTAGACTGGTCCACCCCCAGGGTGTCTCCCAGATGCCCTCATGAGAATGCCAGTTCCCACGGGGACAGCAGGGCCTGGACCCCCACCGTCCACTTTGGGCGGCCCCTCCATCTCAGTCCCATCCTGTCATCCTGGGGCTCGCCTTGCTCTGTAGCCCTCTCTGGATCCGAGGGCACTGGGTCACCCAGACTCAGGTGGGTCCAGCCCCACGTTCTAGGAAAGCTAAGCACGGCCCGATGCCAGATCAGGAGCCGAGAGACCCTCGCAGGGTGGGCTGCCTTCCTGCCTCCCAGGGCAACCCTCCATTCCCCACCTAGCCCGACACAGACCACCACACTCTCACTTGGTCCCTGCCCAGCCCCCAACACAACTCCCCAAGGAACCTTCAGACCCTCTAGGCTCTTGGCTTCCTGCCCTCAGCCCCCAATTCAGTTCCTCCTCTACCGGACTGCCAGTCCCCTGTGGCTGTTCTGGGATGCCCGCCGCTCCATTTCCAGAAAGGGCCCCTCTGTGGAGCTCTCTCCCGTGCTCCAGAGCCTCCCTCCTGGCGGTCTGCTGTATTCTTGGCCCCTCCAGGCTTAGAGGCCCCTGGGCAGGCTTCTGTCTGTCTGCGGTCTGTGGCGCTGGGGCGACCATCCTGTGCTTCCCCACTCCACGGAGGTCATCAGGACCCTGCCCCATCATGCCCCCATGGCTGACCTGACAAAGGAACCAGGCTCACGGGACGCAGGATGACCTACTTGACCCCAGCAGACTGGGGGGCAACTACTATGGACACCGCAGCCACACTGTGTGCCTGTGACGGCCCCTCAGCCCCTGTGTGAGCAAGCTGGAAAGGCCAACGATCACGCCTCCACCCCGGATCTGTAGGACTGGCCAGCACCCACAGGCTGATGCTGTGGGTGTCCACCTGGGCTGCCAATGGAAAGGGCCTGGGCTGTCCATTGGTTGGTCTCCAGCGCCAGGGGGGTCCCTCCCTCCTGAGACACCGGAACCACCAGGCGGAGAAGCAAAAATGAGAAAAGCAGAGGCGGTGCAGGGAACCGGTTTATTAGCATCATCGGGGCTGACGGATGGGACTGCTTCCCATGCACAGACCCTGGCCCACCCTGCTGAGAAGGCCTAGGAGGGCCTGTAGAGCTGGGCCCCACACAGGCCTCCTGGAGGCCAAGAAAGGTGTTCTGGGCTACGATGTGGTTCGGGGGGACCCCCAGCCTGGGTGAGAGCCACGGCTGGGCCAGGCCTGGACACTGGGACCGGGGCCTAAGCTGGCACACACAGGGCCCGCGCGGCCCCTGCCTGGTGAACAGAGCAGGAGGGATGCCCGAGTGCCTTCCCTGTGTCTGCAGCCCCGAGCCCAAAGCGGCAGCCTGCGAGTCAGTCTGGCCCATGCTCTCAGAGCAGCTTGAGAAGCCTCTGAGATCATGGTTACGTGCACCGTCCTCGGCTGACGACCAAGTCCTGTGAGGTAGGAATCGCCTGGTTTGGAAGAGGAGGGCAGGCTGGAGTCCCGAGTTGGTGTACAGCCAGGGGTGGTCAGAGCACCCGTGTCCGAGGCATGCCAGCTTTGGGACTCTCTCCCGACTGAAAACGCGAGGCGGCTGTGTGGTGAGTTGATGCTGGTGCCAGGCGGGGTCCCAACGCCGCTGTGCTCTTCCCGCCGCCCCGTGCAAGCACGGCAGCTTCCTCAGGGGGTCCCAGGTCCAAGGGTCTCTCACCTCAGCCCCAGCCACGCCGTCCCTGAGGGTCTTGGCCTCAGCCCTGGGAGGGGCTGGGGTCCATGTCCCTGTCTGGGCGAATGTGTAGGGTGACAGCCTCCCCCACAGTCCCAAAGCTGGCCGTCTGGGTTGAAACCTCGGTTTTGAAGCTGCTCTGGCCACTGTCCGCAGAGCGCTGAACCTGAGTGCAGAAGGCGGGTTTCTGGGTTGTGGCGCCTCCGGCCCAGGCCTCCCGAAAGCAGAAGGAGACGCCTGTGGGGCCCCGGCCCTGCGGCCCTGACGGAAACACCTCCTGGGGCCTAGGCACACGGCCAAAGCAGCCAGGGGGGGCCCGGGAGTCTGGGGGGCGCCCCACGTTCAGCAGGACAGGCTGGCCCACGGTGGGCTCGCTGATCTCTCTCTGCAGCACCGAGATTTCGCAGGGCGGGTCATCAGCGGCACTCGGCCTAGGGCCACTGCAGCCGAAGGTCTCCCCTTCCCGGGGCACGTAATCCTCCAGGTCGGCCAGGGTGAGGGCGCGGCCGTGGTGCGTGAGGATCTTGGGGTCGCGGCCCTGCAGACCATCGGCACCCAGTGGCTCCTCCACCTCATAGGCATCTCTCTCTGCCTCCTCCAGCGGGGCTCCCTCTTCAGCTCCCCAGGGAGGGGACGGCTCAGGACTCTCTGGCCCCGTTTCCACGCAGACGATGAGGGGCTCTCCAACGGTGACCGTGGCTGGGGGCTCCTGGGCCAGCAGCTTGTTGTTGGAGTTGTTTGTATTGGGGTCTCTTCCAGACGCCCCTCCAGGCAGCGTGAAGCGAAGCTCCTCAGAGCTGCCAGGCGTCTCTCCGGCCAGAGACGCACCCTTTGAGCCGGTCTTCTTCACCCGGACCTCAATGGTCTCCTCAACCTCCACCCATTTGGGTGGGGGCCTGGTGCCCCCGGGCAGGCCTGCCGTGTGGGTCTCGGGCTCCGTCACGAACAGAGTGGGCACAGCGGGCCGCCAGCCTGGCTCCACCTCAGGCCTGGAGGGTCTGCTGGCCTCTGGCGAGGGCAGCAGCTCAGGGGCCAGCAGGCCTGGCCTGGGCAGGCTGGCAGGGTGACCGTAGCGGGAGGGAGACTTGCTGGGGGACTGGCGTCGGCCACGGGGGCTCTTCACCACAGTGGTGATGGTCTCCTCTCTGTGGGGAGAGGGCCGAGAGGAGATGGGCACCGAGCCCCACAGCCTCACCCGGCGCCCTTGCCGATAGCACATTCGCGAGCCAGCAAGGGAGATCAGGTTAGTGTCCAAGGAGGCAAGTGGCGAAACCGCACAGACAAACTCCTACGCATGCGCCTGGGCCCAGGCCCCAGAGGCCCACCCAAAGCACAGAGTCCCGTCTGGCCATCTGCGTACACTGGGGCCCCAGTGCGCAGACCTCAGAGCGAGGGCGAGGCATGCGGGGGCGCGTGCAGCGTCACTCAGGCGGGTCTGTCACGTTATGCGCTGGTCTCCCTTCCTGTGCATGGCTGTCCCCTTCTGGAGACACCAGCCCTCCTTACAGAGCTGAGGGACAAGCCACACCGCCTTGCTCATCAGTTCCACGCTTGCTCTGTGCTCGGTATCATGGCAGGAGGGCACTGGGGGTTTGGGGCGCTTCTCAGAGGGCAGGTGCCTCAGAGACCGTCAGTCAGGGACTGCGGAGCAGGGGGACGCCAGAGTGTGGACGTGCAGCCCGTGCTTTGGGCCTCTGGGTCTGGGATGGGAGGCCTGGCAAAGACTCCTGGCCCTGGGCATGGCCTTGTCGTCGTGGGCAGTGTGAGCTCAGCCCATGAGGTCAGGTGGGGCCGCAGGGGGATGAGGGGAAAGAACTCAGTCCGTGCGCACGTGAGGGTGCCTGGGGCTCTGGCCAGGGACCCCGCAGCAACTCTGGGCGGCGCATCTGATCCCCTTTGACAGGTGCAGACAGGGCTGGAAAAGGGCTTGAGACTTTCCCAGAGCCAAGAGTCAGAAGTACCCTCGTCAGCACAGGCCCTTCTCTGCCAACCAGCACCCTAACTCTGCCAGGTACTGAGGGCGGAATGAGTAACACGCAGGGAGCAGGAACACGCTGAGTAACACAGCTCTCCTGGGCCCTGGGACCTGCATTTCCTCTTGGGCTCAGGAAGAGGGATTTGGCATGCATGTGGTGACAACTCAGTGTTGCTACCAGCTGCCTGCATGACTAGGATGCTGTCTCTCTTGTTCAGCTTTACTTCTGGCCAACCCACAGCTCTAACTGGGAGCCGTCACTCGTGGGCACGGGCACCGAGCTGTGTGGGCCACACCTCGGGGTGCACAGGGCTGACGACCCTGCCTCCACTGGCCCTCCCCTGGCAAAAGGGCAGCGCTCTGCCCCCTTAACTGCTCGGGAAGCCGAGGCAGGGAGACGTGCGTGGCCTGTTCGGGGCCGCAGGCCTGCCTTCCTGCAGCACTCAAGGCTCAGTGGCGCAAGGCTTGTTCCTGAGCCAGAGGCTGCCCGCCTGTCAGGGGAACCTGGGCAAGGACCCAGTGGCCTGATTTGCTGAGGCAGGACAGCGAGTCCACACCTCCTAAGTGCGGGCCCCTGCCCGGCTCACTGCCGCCGCCATGAGGACAGAGGCCCCCTGCCCTGAGGCTGGCGGCACGCCACTTGAGGCTGCCAGGTGGCAGGAGCCTCTGCAAGCCCGGCCTCCTCCTGGCATCCCTTGGCTCCCCAAAGCTCCCCACTGTGCGGTGTGCCCGTGAGGAATGCGGCGCCAGGCAGCTGCCTCTCTCCGTTCCTCAGGTGAGGGGGTACCTGTCCTTGCAGGGGGAGGGCTCCTGCCTCCCTAAGCCTGGAACGGACTGGATGGGAGGGCGCCTTGTGAGTTACCTAGTCCAGCCTCCCACACACACGAGTCCCCAGTGGGCTGCCTGGCCCCATCTCTGCTCCGTCATGTTTTCACTCATCAAACGTAACTAACAATGCTCCCCTCACAGATGAAATGTAGAGCTGATCTGTGGAAAGCTCTGGCAGGCCGCACTCTGCTCTGGGGGAGAAGGGAGAAAGTCAGGGAAGGATTAACCTGGGACCTATCCAGTGTCTGAAGATGGGTTCTGCAGCCACATCACCAGTTGCAGGCCCCTACAGGAGGTCCTCTGCCTAGGGGGAATTAAGAGGTTCCCCATCTTAGAGCCTCCCAGACATGTGGCTTTAGGAAATCGTAGTTTTTACTGCCTCCTAGCTTTTGCAAGCTCTTCTGTCCTTCCACTCCACACATCTACTGCAAGTCCTTCCAGATCATCCAGGTCCAAACCAGTCCTGCCTTCGGTGCATTCACCTAGCCCTGGACCGCTCTGGGCCTCTTGTATTCTTTAATTATCAATGACACGTATGGCGTTTCCTCAGCCTTGAAGGCACTGAAGCGTGGGGAAGGGGACAGTGGCTGTGGCATCAAGGGAACACGTTCTCAGCCAGCTTCCGACTGGGAGCCACCCTGAGCAAGGCTTCTCTCTTCCCTTAACCTGTTTCTCCACCTTCTCAGCGTGAGGGCTGAGTGTGGAGACCTCTAAGGACCCTAGAGCTCTACTGTTCACTAAGGTTACACTATTTTAATTAAAATCAAATTAACTAAAATTTCAAAATCCAATTCTTCAGTCACACTAGACAAATGCTCAGTAGCCACGTGCAGCCAGTGGCTGCTGGAATGGAGTGTAAGCATAAACCACTTCCGTCATTGCGGTAAGTTCCCTTGCACAATGCTCTAGATCCTAGGATGCTAGATGGCAGCATTCTGCCTCCAGAACACTGGAGAAGAAACTTTCAGGCCTTGCTCTTGCCTGACTAGTATGACGCAGAGTCCAAGCCCTGGGTGAGGCCTGGGATGTGCAGAATAAGTTGACCTTGCTGAAACAACAGAGCCACGGAGAGGGTTCCTAGACCCCGGGAGAGACAGCTTTGAAATGTGGTAGGCAAGGTCTCCGGGGGAGGTGAATGCCCTGGGAGTGTCTGCAAAGTGCTGGCAGTCTGTGTGGTGAACAAAGGCCGTGGGAGCAAGCAGTCAGGCAAGCCAGGGGCCAGGCTACACAGGCAAGATCCGGGGAGGTTAGTGGGCATGCGGGGAGCACTGCAGTCGGGGGCGGTTAGGAACACGCCTGCACTTACATGATGACGGTTTTCTTGGGGACCTTAGTCTCCTGCTCAGTGACTACAAAGAAAACAGTCGGAATAGCGAGGGTTACAGGTCAGCCAGCGCTGGGGGCTGAGCTATCCGAGTGGCCCGGCAGTGTGGTGACTCGCTCAGCTTAGGACGCTGGCTCCAAACCCTGCTCGACTGCATGCCCCCCGGGAGGAATGTCTCGGCTTAGAGCCCCAGGCCCTTCACCTTTGAGACAGTGACGGTGCCTCCTCCGGGGGTCTGGGGATGAGGCACTGCGGTGACCACGTGTCCCGTGTGAGGCCAGAAGCCCTGTCCCCCTTGAGGGGTCTTGCAGGAGCTTCATGGACAATAAGTGTCTTGTTCAGGCTGTCCACACAGAAATCCCAGCTCTTCCTTTAGTCCATGTACCCAGGGAGCCCTGGGTATTTGTCAGGCCCTGAAGTTCTTTTCATAGAAACCAAGGCCTAGAAAGGGGAAAGGAATGGCCTGTGTCTGGCAGCCATACTGGGGGGTGGAGGGCTGGTGCCTAGTTCACAAAAAATCCTAAGACCAAAGGACCTCTCTCCAGGGCAGAGCGACTCTGGAGTCCCAGAGGTAGCCTGTATGAGTGCTGGGCGTCAGGCCACAGAAGGGCCCTGGGAGCAACCTGAGGGTGTCCGAGCAGGGTCCTGAGCTCTGAGCGAGCCAGGAGCATCCCACACACTCAGCTGATTCTTGACTGTCCTAGCTGTCCTCCTCCCCGGAGCCACGAGGATAAGCCCTGTGGCTCCCACGCTGCTGACAGGGACCCACATCCCAGAGACAGCACGGGGCTCATCCAGGACCCGGCGGCACCTACTCCCCACAATCTGGAGGCCTCTTCCTCTGTAGCTTCTGGGCAGGGTCAAGCTTGGCACAGATATGCCCCCTCCCAGCCTCGTCAGCGGGCGAGCAGGCAGCCCACCAGCTACCAGCACCCATATATCTCAACAGTCCCTCTCACCAGACTGGGGGAACGCTGAGGGGGTGATGTGGCCCAGGGCACACAGCCTCCTGGTCTGCGGTCTGTGGGATCTTGAGCCACATGGAAAAGGACTTCTTTAGATGACCGTGACGATTTTAGCCTTGTTTCCAACGGACATGAATGAACTGTCCCAGCTGTGTCTGCATGGCACTTGGGTGCCACATTTACTGTGCATGTGGGTGTGTGCACACACATGTGTGTGACCGTGTGTGTACCTGCATGTGCTTGTGCAAGCAGCCTCCTGGGAGAGAGAATGGGATGCAGCCACAATGCCCTGTATCTAGACGAAATTGGGCCCAGAGAACGCCAGCTGTCTGTGGCCTGTAGGCCACGCCCTGCGCACACAGCAGTGAGCGATGCAGGGCCTCTTCCCTGATCCTCCCTGACGGGGGCTCATTCTGTTGCTTCTGCGGGTGGTGTCCAGGGCCCCTGTGGGCTGCTACACTCCTGGCACCTTTGCTCCCCATCTAACCTGCCACCAGAGGGGCTCTGGGATCCAGTGCATATTGGCGACTACGGAAGGGGTATAGCCATGCCAAGCGGGCTCTCAGCCCTTTGCAGCTTCACAAGCGAGGGGGCAGCACCCCACCCCATGGGGCCAGCCAGGGCCCGTCCTGGCTGCAGAGCCACCGGGTTAGTGATGAAGCCGCAGGACAGGATTAGGAGGCAGGAGGCAGCGGGCTCCAGTCCCAGGGGCTGTGAGGACTGGCCTTGCCTTGTGGGGTGCCAAGGCCATTGCCAGTGTGGGTGCGCCGCCCCCTCCAGACCCTGCGTCCACGGGACCCAGACAGAGGCCTGTTGTGACGGTGGACGGAGAGCTCCGTGGGATGCGCTTGTCGCCGCCGAGACAGGGTGCTGAGCCCTGCCATGCGCCACGTAAGACCACCAGGGGCACGGCAGAGGTTCCAGCAGACGCCGCGGGGGCCTCCAGTGGGAGCTGGCTTGACCAGTGCTCTTTGGCGCTTGACGAACAGGACCCATGCCCACGAGGGAGGAAGAGCCTCTGGGCAGGCCCTACAGCGTGGGACAGGCCCCAGGCCTGCGCTTCTGGCGCCAGATGGCTGACTCAGTGAGCGTCCAGACAGAGAGCAGACCCCGCACGCTGGACCCTGGGACTGGGTCTGAGGGCTCAAGGCATCGGAGGAGCCAACTTTCAGGACTTGGGAGGACAGAGATCCCAACCCAGCCCAGATGTTTTAGTGTAGCTTCCACTTGCATGCCCCCAAGGATGGGAGGCTCAGCCTCTGTCCTGGCAGCCCCTTCCAGGTAAGTCAGCTCAGACCAGGAGAAACTCTCCCTGAGGCTGTCACCGCCCCCTGCAAGCCCTGTAAGGCCACTCTCTGAGCTGAACAGACACCAACTGCCCTCCTCCCCATCCCAGCCATCCTGGCTGGGACCCTGCAGCCACGGAGAGAGACGTCCTGTCACCCTTCACCGCCTGCCTGGGAGCATGCTGCTCCCTACTGAGGCCCATTCTGCAGCCCAGACCCTCCCAGCCTGGCCCAGGCCAAGCCACAGCACCCTGTCCTTTCCTCAGCCAGAGCCGCCTGCTGCGGAAGGATCACGCCCCTGACACTGCTCCTCCTCCCAGGAGCCAGGCTGGGACCCAGCAGCCCGCTTCCGTGGGGCTGCCCCTGCCGCCCATCCTGTGAGACCTCTCTGAACACCACCTGGCAGGCAGCTCCAGGCCCAGGTCTGGCCTGCATTTGCACTTGTTACTCCCCCCAGCCCTTCAGACGACCCCGTCAGCCTTTCCCAGGCTCTGGTTCACAGCCCACCCTTCTCTGGCCCCCACATATGCGGCTCCAGTCAGGGATGGGCCGCCAGCACTTGCCCCCCATCCCCTGAGTCCCCTCCTCCGAACGTGCTTCCCCTCCTCCCGGAAGTGTGCTCTGACGAGAAGGGCTGAGGGCCCTCGCCCTCCCGGCCCTGCCCCGGCCTGTGGGGGTCCAGCTCAGGCTGGGCCGCACGCGGGAGCACTCACCTTCCACGGCCGCGAGCCGCTCCACGCGGTGCTGATCCCGGGCCTGCAGCACGGGGCTCTGCATGCGCAGCTCCGCACAGCTCCGCTTGGAGCCCAGCCGGTTCACCAACTGCAGGGCGTAGAGCAGGGGCTTACCTCCAGCCTGTGCTCCCCAGGGGGCCTGGGCAGTCTCTGGGAGGCCACACAGGCCCGCGGTGGCACGGAGGGCCCACCGCAGCTATTTCAGGAGCCGCAGAGCCTGGCCGCATGGGTAAGGGTACCAGGCCAGCTACTGTGTCCCTTGACCAGGAGCCCCCTGTGGCGGGGGAACACTCTCCACCTGCTCTGTCTAGCATCGAGGCCACATGCGCTCTGCGTACGTGAATTAGACGTGAATCTTTACTTAAATGTTGGCTTTAACTGATTTACATTTAAATCACCGTGTGTGGCCAGCACAGGTCCAGAGCTGACTGGGGGTCTGTTTCTTTCTCTGAGAATTGCCTTTGGGAGCAGGCACCCCAATGTCCCCTGCAGGTTGCCAGCAGCAACGGCACAAAGGAGGCTGGCGGTCAGGAAGAGCCAAGGCTGGCACATACCCTCCCCTGACCTCCACCAGTGCCCCCAGACCACGGGGACCATGGGGACTCCGCCCAGGGCCTGCTCCTCGGTGCCCGTCTTCCCCACATGGACAGTGGGCGACAGCGGCCTGGGGTCCCCTCTCTCGCTGCCATCACGGGTGGTAGTGACCAGGCGGGATTCCCCAGGCAAGGCCCCCAACCCCCTCCCCCGGCTCCACCCACCTCACCTCACACTCATAGATGCCCAGATCCTCTGTGCCAGCTTCCCGGATCTCTAGCACCAGCAGGCCGCTGCGGGGCTCACTCAGGGTCTGGTATCTGCCCCCAGGGGTCAGCAGGGCCCCATCCTTGTACCACCTGCAGCCAGCCCCAAGGGCAGTCAGGCGGGCCTCCCGCTCATGCTCAGGACCCTCTCCTCAGCCATCCCATAGTTCCAAGTATCCTCACAGAGCCCACCGTCCTGGACGCCACCCACCCAACGAACAGCCGGTCCCATGTCCTCATCACGGCAGCTAGAGCCGTGTCCAGAACGTGCCGCAGCCCTCTCACGCCCAGTCCTCACGGGACAGGCAGCTGTTCTGTGCCCAGCTGGCCCTGACCCAGCTAACAGGCTGCCCACCTGCACCTCTCAGGCAGGCAGGACAGCCCCAGGGCAGGCCCGCGCGCCCTCTGCTGCCCCACCCCCAAGCCAGCTGGCCCACCTGATCTGAGGATATGGGGCCCCTTCGATGGTGCAGGTGATCTGGGCGTCTTCTCCATCCACAAAGGGCGCTGCCCGGACCTTGTGCACAAACCGAGGCGGGACTGCGGGACCCAGGGAATGTGGGGAGACAAGAGAGAGATTGAGAGGTGGAGGGAAAGAGACAGAGAGACAGAGACACAGAAAGAAAAACAGAGACAGAGATGGAGACAGAGGGACAGGAAGAGAGGCAGGAACAGATAAACAGAGAAAGAAACAGACAAAGAGATGGAGACAGAGATGGAGACAGAGGGGCAGAAAGAGAGGCAGGAACAGATAAACAGAGATGGATACTGAGAAAGAAACAAAGAGATGGAGACAGAGGGACAGGAAGAGAGGCAGGAAGAGATAAACAGAGATGGACACAGAGAAAGAAACGGACAAGGAGATGGAGACAGAGACACAGAGATACAGAGAGACACCATGAGGGAGCAGGACCCCACCCCCATCAGTGAGTCTCCCAGACTTGTCACATATTCACAGCCATCCCTGCAGCTATGCCATCCATGTGCCCCTAACCAGGGCTGATCCCTTTATAATGCCCAAAGGGTGGGGCCTGGGCACTCGTACCCTGGCCTTCCCCTTGGGGCTCACCTTGCACCGATATTTTGCCCAGGGTGCTGGCATTGCCAGCAGCGCTGGCTGCAAAGCACAGGTACTGGCCCGAGTCAGCACCGGTCAAGTTGTCCAGGATAAGCGCGCACGAGCCATCGGGGTCTTCAATGAGGATGTGGTGAGGGTCCACCTCCACTGGCTTCCCATCTGGAAAGGAGAGGTGGGCCGTCACAGAGAGAACACCATCAGGGACAAAAGGCCGGACCTGTCTGAGGGTCTCAGTCACGGGGTCTGACGGAGGAAGCCACCCCTTCAGCACAAGAGCCAATGACTCCCTGCCAAGGGTCAGGCTGGCCGAGCTGACCTGGAGCCCTGGGTGGAGCAGTGATGCTGACCTGCACCATCTACTTCCCCAGACCTCACCGTGCAGAGTGTGGCTTCTAAAAGGCCAGCTCTTAGCTGGAGGCGGGGGCCAGGCTGGGGGACGTCTCCTCTAATAATAAGACCCTCAACAACCTTGCCGGTGGTTCTGCAACTCCCCCAAAGTGCTGACCCCACCTAGCAGATACTTGGACAGCACCATCTCTTTAATCATCCTCATCCAAATGCCCAGCTGACTAACACCTCCAGCTGTACCACATTTCCTTCCTGCGAGAGGGGTGGGGAGATATGCATCTTTCACTATGAAGAAATCTTTCCTCCATAAATACGTAAAATTTCATAGATGAACCCTTTCCAATAGCTCTATACGTTCTGAACAAGGCTGTTTAAGTTAAAACATCTTGACATCTGATTCACAGAGAAACAACAATTTAAAAACATACCCCCCTAAAAAAAAAAGCTTCCAGCTGCCACCCTGTTTCCCTGCATCCCTGTATGGTAATTCCAAGAAAGAGCTCTTCTCATTCTCTGTCTCCAGGAGCTTCCCTTCCCATCTTTTCCCAAACCACACCTCTTGGCTTTCACCTCACACAACCTCACACCACTGGCAAGGACATCAGTGACCCTGTCAGTCAGAGTGAAGGTCACTCAGTCATGTGCGACGCTTTGCAACTCCATGGACTATACAGTCCATGGAATTCTCCAGGCCAGAATACTGAAATAGGTAGCCTTTCCCTTCTCCAGGTGATCTTCCCAATGCAGGGATAGAACCCAGCTCTCCTGAATTGCAGGCGATTTCTTTACCAGTCGAGCCACAAGGGAAGCCGAAGAATACTGGAGTGGGTAGCCTATCCCTTCTCCAGATGTTCCTGACCCAGGAATTGAACCAGGGTCTCCTGCATTGCAGGCGAATTCTTTCTTTACCAACTGAGCTATCAGGGAGACCCACTGTCATTCTGTGGTCAATTCTCAGCCTTCATCTTGCTGTCAGCAAACACTTCTCCTTGGACTTCCGACATTCCTGCACAGTCAGACCCTTTGGGCAAAGACACCTACAGCCAGGTGTTCCCTGTCACGTACTCCCTGACACGGACAACCCTCTATGGGGACTGTCAACAGCTGGCACGTGGGCTCGTGGCACCTGGATGGTGTCTAGAGTGCTGATGACACGCTGCAGAACGTGATCCAGAGAGATGTCGGTGCTTCCTGACATGTGGTCCTGCCTCCTTGGAAACTGCCCCCAGGAGCCATCCACGTCAGGAAGAGACAAAGCCCTCAGCCTCCTTCCCCGTGAGACGTGTGACTGCCTTCTAGGGCCGTAAGTCACTTTTCTCTTTGGAGGGAAGGAGGGGAAGATGTGCCAGCAGCCCCATAAAAGTTCAGTATCTCCTAAAACTTGAGGTTCCTCTCTTGTGGAACAATTCACTGCATGAATCTGACATCTGGTGCCTGGATGTGGAGATCAAGGCATGGGAAACCCATGCAAAATGCTGCTGCTTTTGCTGTGATTGGGGTCTTGTATTTGTAATCTGTCTGGCCGACTGGCTTGATAGGTTGCAAGCCAAGAAATATCTCAGGTCCTTCACAGTTTCTGATTTGCAATTCTGGCAAGGAGGAAGGGACACTGTAAGGGACACACCATTGCAGAAGAGACAGTGGCGGCCCGCGCACCAGCTAATAGACCTGAGGGAAGGGATGTCCATTGGAATCGGTGGTGGAATACTGTCCAAACATCACGGTCAGCTGTGCAAGAAAGAGCTATCTCCTGTGAGTGGAGAGAAACTGAGCAGGCAGCTGCAAGCCGGGCATGGAGAAGTGGGTTCAAAGTCTCCCGGATGGTGCCTTGGTTGACACACTCTCTCTCCCTACAGCGGGGACGCTGCTGGTCACCTCAGGTCAGCCCCACTTCCCAACAAACATCAGAGCCCATGCTGAATCCCAGGAGGCATTTCTGAGTCCAGTCACAGATATACACGCCCACACTGGGTGCAAAGGGAAAGCCATCGCCAATCCTGGGGACAGAAGACAGGCAGGAGCAGGGCTAGAGCTCAGGGATGAGAGGCACGGGCGCCAAATACATGAAGGATTCTTTTAGAGACAACAGGAAAGGACGCTGGTGTTTGCTGTGAACCCTGGCTTGGGACAACTCCCCGACACAGACAGACCTCTGTGGGGAACTGTCAACAGCTGGGATGTGGGTTCATGGCACCTGGAAGGTGTCTAGAATGCCGGTGACATGCTGGAGGAGGTGATCCAGAGAGACATGAGTGCCTCCTGACAGGTGGTCCTGCCTCCTTGGACACCTCACTCAGCCCTCATGGGAAGAACCAGAAAGGGATGGGAGATGTTGCCACGGCTCTGGGCCACTGGAACCCTCTGCTACGTGGACCCCACCCAAAATGTCACCATCATGCCAGGCAAGGGACACAGAGCCCGAGAACAACGTGATGTGGCTGTTAAGTCAAGGGGTCCCTGAAGCTAAAACAGATAGGATCTGCAGCGACAATCCTGCCGCCTCATCTGAGTGAGCCCAAAACTCTAGGTATTACTGAGCCACGGAAGTGTGTCTCCTTCCATCCCTGAGCCCTTGCTCCTCCTCCACTCTTACCACTGCTTTAAGAGAAAAACCATCAGAAGTGGGCCTTGGTCTCCCTGGGCTCAGAGGGACCCAATATGCCCCTCTGATACGCCAGGCATGCAGCCTGGGGGAGAGCTGAGATTTTGATGGCTCTGCTGGATACAGGTGTCTGGATTCCACTGATGGGATTTGAGCGAGGGTCCCACAGAGCAAGAAGAAAACTGTCACCCCGGGGCCACGTCAGGGTGCTGTTGACCGTGGCTTCTACCCTGGACCCTGGTGTCTGCTGCTTGGAACACCCTGCTCCACACGAGCGTGGCGAGGCCCTGCATGTGCAGAGGCTATGGAGCATGTAACCAGCTCCAGCCCAGCAACGTGTCACTTGCCAAGCCTGCCAGCAGAACCCCAGCAGGAGAAAGGAAGTTGCAGGCCTCTTGGGAGATGTGAAAGCAGCCCAGGTAACAGGAGAGGCCGCGTCCAGAATCAACAGCCGTGTGCAGCCACAGAGCGGAAGCGGGCAGGAGACCGCCACCAGCCGAGTCCAGTCACCGTGCCTGTGGCTCGAGCTGGCGAGGACAGGACAGCCACAATGGGGCCTTCTGTGCAGGCGAACAGCTCCTGGCAGGAGTCCTGGGCAGGGCAGCCAACTGCTTTTCCTTCCTGCTGGCATGCAGGGACCGAGACCGGAGCATCGTGGGGCTCCCTGCCCCAGGGCTGAGTTAGAAGTTGGCCTTCCGCCCCCGACACTTAAACTTCCACCCGATGAATGATGTTTTGCTGGTGGGTGAGTCTGACTTCTCCTGCCAGATGCTGTTTTTCCGGGCAAAGTTTATGTGAGATGTTGTGAACACCCTGGCTATTCAGTTCGACACACAGTTACAGATGTGTGGGCAGAAGACACTCCTCCTCGGGTCCATGAGCCATGGAGACAAGGCGGGAGCATGCCCGGGCTCCAGACCAGCAGAGCCCCTGTGCGGAGCTGCTGCCCTGCGCGTGGGGCCAAGTTCCAGTGCATGCCACACGGGACTGCCAAGGGTGACGCTCTCACCTGGCAGATGGGTGTCCCTCAGGAGACACCTCTCCGGTGTCTCCAACTGTGAGGGTGCTTTAGGTCAGGGAACCGCCGGCTCTGGCCACACCACGGGGCTGTGTGTGCCGCCTGGCCCCCGAGGACCCGTCTGTCACGGGGGCTGCCCAACGTGAACCGACCACCGGCTGGCCCTTGCTTCCTCCACTCCCCACACACAGCTGTCCTCAGAGGAGTCTAAGCCTGTAAGCTGCTCACCAGGTAAAGGTCCAGATGAAAAAGACAGTGGATGGCCTGGAGACAGTTGGGAACCCGGGATCCCACCCTGACTGCTCCTGGGCATGGTGCAACCCCCCTTTCCCGCAGACACAGCCCGGCCAGCACACGCTCCTGAGGGCAGCCTAGCTGAAGGGGTGGGGCTGACCGGCACGTTCCTCTCAATTCCTTTTACTGACTGGGTTTGTCTCTCTGAACCCACCCTCACAGGTGAGAAGTCTGCTATGAGAAGGGATGGCGGGGAAGTGGGGTTGCACTGCGTGGGTTCTGCGAGGTGGCAGGGAACTCCACAGACTTCAGGACTCCACAGAATCTGGAAGGAAGACCCCCAGGGAGCTGGGGGAACCAGTCACTTCATCCACCTACTCTGCTCTGAAGCTCTAACCCTGGGCCGGGCTGGCCCGTCTTGTATGTCCCAGCGAGGCAGCCTGCATATCTGCTCCAGCCCCATTCTCTGCTATCCGTGGTGGACACACGCGCCTGACTGGTTGT
>SJYV01034717.1:0-11055 GCA_006410875.1 Neotragus pygmaeus | reverse complement strand
AGTGCTCTGGGCTGTGATGGCCACACATGTTTGTACATATGCTACATGTACACGTGTCTGTGGGTGTGTAAGTATGTAAGGAACGACATGTCTGTGGGTGTACACGTATATGTGTGTGTACCATGCACGCACATGCCCACACATGAAAGGGTGTGTGTGTGTGTGCAGGTATGCACATGTACTCATGTGTGCCCACGTACATATGTGTGCACACTTCTGGGGCATGCCTGCATCCTTAGGTTGCAGTGGGTAGGTGTGCTGCAGGCACTGCTGGGGGTAAGCCAGGCACACGTGCCTGTGTTCCTCGGGACACGTGTGTCCTTGTACACGGCTGTGGTGCACCAGTGGGTCAATCAAGGTTCTGTCTCTTTTCAACCCTTGCCCACTCCCCTGGGGCCCAGGCCTGCCAGTACACACGTGTGCAAGTGTGAGCATCCGCGTGTGTCCTGTGCACGTGTGACTGGTGTGTGCACGCATGCATCTGTGTCTAAGCACGCACACATGTACATGCATGCACACACATACAGACCAAAGCGGACGCCTCGAGGCCCAGCCTGCAGGCCCACCTGCCGTGGAAGTGGCCGATGTCCTGCACGTTTCGGAAGATGACTGCCTTCTGGCTGGCCACGGCTGCGGGCACGTGGGGGCAGCGGTCCAGGTACTGCATGTGGTGGCTCTGCAGGAACTGCAGCTCGCCCACGAAGGCCTGCTCTGAGCTCAGCAGGTCCCGGATGATGGCACTGGCAGGGCGGCAGCGTGTAGGGAGGCCCAGGAGTCAGCTGCTCAGCGGGGCACTTCCGAGTCACGGGCACTGAGCTGATCGCTCTCAGGACGGGCAAGGCCAGACAACGGAGGGAGGGCACCCCCACACCCACCCGGCAGCCCCACCATGGAAAACCAGCATCTCAGAGCTCCCCCACAGAAACCCCACCTGTCTGGGGGCCCCTCACCTCAGCCGCGTCTTGTACTCGTCCTCTGACAAAGCCTCCCCAGGGAACTCAGGGGCCTCCGCTGGCCCCCACTCAGGAGACAGCTGGTACAAAACAGGGCGGAGTCACAGGCAGCCTGAGCACCGGCTGCCCTTCGAGGGTCGGGCTCCCCCCTGCGACTCCAGGGGGGAGGTCTGGCCACCTCGTTACCTTGAGCCGCTTGTCCAGGTAGGCAGGGGACACCCAGCCCTGCCGAGAGGGGCTGTTTTTGGTGGGTTTGGTGCGCACGAGCCAGCGCAGGGGGTGGGCAGAGTCCAGGACCTCCACGTACTGGCCCTCCCGCAGCAAGATGGCATCCTGCTCAGCCCCCAGGGGCAGGTAGTCAGCTGTGACCACGTAGATGTCAAAGATCTGCGGGTGAGAGGGAGGAGCTGCTGTGTCGGGCCTGCGCTGGGGCCAGCCAGGTCTCCCAAGGCCCCAGGGAGCCCTGCAGACACCAGAGGGGAGCAGGGTTGGGAGAGGGCCGATGGGCCTCCCAAGGCCTCAGGCTACAAGGCCCAGAGGACTCGGTGGAGAAGACACAGCCATCCTACAATTCTCTGAAGCTCTAGAACAGGCCTGACCCAGCTCCGGGTAGGGAGCTCCTTTCAGGGGTGCAGGCGGCCCGCTCCAAATGGATCAGGAGGAGTCTGTGGGGTGCTGGGCGTGTCCTGAGTCAGGGTGGTGATGCTGGCCACGCAGGGGTGTTCCCCACACCTCCTTCCCCGCCATGTACCAGCCTGACCTGGACCCTGCCCCCAGGCTCTCACCTCCCCTTCCCCCACCCCTCGCCTGCCCATGCACCTCTCCCCGGGAGTCCCCATCCTCAGACTCTGAGGACGACTCCTGGACACTNGCCACTTGCCCTAGGATTGAGCATCTTCCCTTGTGCTTGCCCAGGTGGGGACAAGGGCCCAGAGCGCAGGACCTGCCAACGCGTGTTCTCTGAAGCCAGGCACCCAGGCAAAGGTTCAGCCTCTCTCCCAGCCTTGCCCCAGAAGCCCAGGCACTCACGCCAGATGGGCAAGGCCAGGCGCTGCTGGATGCCACAGATCTCCTTCACCCAGGAGTTCTTGGTGATGACCGTCCGTGCCTGCAGCAGGTACTTGCGCACGGAGTCCTCCCGCTCGTGCCAGATCTCAAAGGCCCGGTCGTCGCCCTCCACCTGGTCGTTCAGGTCGATGCTGCTCAGCTGCGGGAGGAGGGCACAGGCTCACTGCCGGGACGCAGACCAGGCCGTGGTCGCCGAGGCTGGGGTGGCGGGACTGACCCCGGGCCTCCTGGCCTGTACACCCTGCACGGGCTGCCTGCCCACCCAGGCCCCGCCGGCACCCTGCCAACCTTCATCATGTTCCGGAAGACGTAGCTGAAGGTGTCGGTGCGGGAGTCCCGCCGGGGCTTGCAGACCACCAGGTGGTTCCGGAACAGAAAGACGTGCCGGTGGTGGCCCTTCCACGGCATCCGTGCACCCGGCGNCCACCCAGGCCCCGCCGGCACCCTGCCAACCTTCATCATGTTCCGGAAGACGTAGCTGAAGGTGTCGGTGCGGGAGTCCCGCCGGGGCTTGCAGACCACCAGGTGGTTCCGGAACAGAAAGACGTGCCGGTGGTGGCCCTTCCACGGCATCCGTGCACCCGGCGCCCCCTCCCACACGATGAAGTGGCCCTGGAAGCGCGGTCGGCCGCGGTCAGCCAGGCCCAGCCGGGTGTGCACCCTCCACCACCCAGGGCCCTCCCCGCACCCCCAGCCCCACCTGGCGGATGGGCTCGCCCAGGGCCTCCAGAGTGCCGGGGTAGTTCTCCATGAGCGACACGTGCAGCTGGTTCTCTGCTCGCTGCGGCAGGGCTGACACCACCGCGTAGGCTTGCTCGAGCAGTGCGCAGTTCTGGCCGTTCCGTGCCTTGTTTCGGATCAGCTCCTGCGGAAGACTGCAGGTCAAGGCAAGGCCTGGGGTGTCTGGGCACGGGAGCAGCCCCACAGCCCCTGGACTGTACTGCCTACCTTGAGCAGGGCCTGATACTGCTGGACCCGCTCTACCGGCTGCTCCAGGAAGTGCTGCAGCGGTGGGGGCGGTGGCTGAGAGGGGTCCGCGGCTGACAGCACCTCCTCAGTGTATTTCTGTGGGAACCGCAGGGCTGGGCTCAGGCAGGAGAGTGCAGCCTCCAGAAGGCCTGTGTCCCCAGAGTCTGAAAGCTGGTGGACCAGGGACCCAGGGGAGCTTCCATGCGCACCCACAGACCCTCCTCCCCAGGTGGGTCCCACCGCTGCCCCAGGGGGTGGCCAGTGTCACCGCCTGACCCATGAGCAGGGCTGGTGGGAGAGCAGGGCTGGCGGGGGATCCTGCCTGCTTTTCTAACCTGGGGGTCAGGGGTCCTGGGAAGGTGAAGCGGAGCCTAAGCAGGGTCAGGGAAGATGACCTACAAGCCAGGAGCCAGAATCAAGCCTGGGGAGTGGCGGCTGGGCTGGCAGGCGGAGGTCACCTTGTAGAACTCCTGCACGGCTGTGCTGACAATCACCGACTCGGCTTGCACTCGGCCCACCAGGAACTCCAGATACTTCTCAAAGGCTGCCTGGTTCTTGATGAAGCACATGGCCACGTCGTCATCTGTGTCACAGCTACGCAACTCCTGTAAGAAGCTGCCACAGAGGGGAACAGTGGTCAAGTGAGGGCTGACATCAGGACCCCCACCCAGGACCCACAGTCCAGCCCCAAACCTGAGGGTTTGGGAAGGAACAGGCTGCTACCAAGGCCTGAGCTCCTACGGCTGAAAGTTAGTGCTCTGGGCTGTGATGGCCACACATGTTTGTACATATGCTACATGTACACGTGTCTGTGGGTGTGTAAGTATGTAAGGAACGACATGTCTGTGGGTGTACATGTATATGTGTGTGTACCATGCACGCGCATGCCCACACATGAAAGGGTGTGTGTGTGTGTGTGCAGGTATGCACATGTACTCATGTGTGCCCACGTACATGTGTGTGCACACTTCTGGGGCATGCCTGCATCCTTAGGTTGCAGTGGGTAGGTGTGCTGCAGGCACTGCTGGGGGTAAGCCAGGCACACGTGCCTGTGTTCCTCGGGACACGTGTGTCCTTGTACACGGCTGTGGTGCACCAGTGGGTCAATCAAGGTTCTGTCTCTTTTCAACCCTTGCCCACTCCCCTGGGGCCCAGGCCTGCCAGTACACACGTGTGCAAGTGTGAGCATCCGCGTGTGTCCTGTGCACGTGTGACTGGTGTGTGCACGCATGCATCTGTGTCTAAGCACGCACACATGTACATGCATGCACACACATACAGACCAAAGCGGACGCCTCGAGGCCCAGCCTGCAGGCCCACCTGCCGTGGAAGTGGCCGATGTCCTGCACGTTTCGGAAGATGACTGCCTTCTGGCTGGCCACGGCTGCGGGCACGTGGGGGCAGCGGTCCAGGTACTGCATGTGGTGGCTCTGCAGGAACTGCAGCTCGCCCACGAAGGCCTGCTCTGAGCTCAGCAGGTCCCGGATGATGGCACTGGCAGGGCGGCAGCGTGTAGGGAGGCCCAGGAGTCAGCTGCTCAGCGGGGCACTTCCGAGTCACGGGCACTGAGCTGATCGCTCTCAGGACGGGCAAGGCCAGACAACGGAGGGAGGGCACCCCCACACCCACCCGGCAGCCCCACCATGGAAAACCAGCATCTCAGAGCTCCCCCACAGAAACCCCACCTGTCTGGGGGCCCCTCACCTCAGCCGCGTCTTGTACTCGTCCTCTGACAAAGCCTCCCCAGGGAACTCAGGGGCCTCCGCTGGCCCCCACTCAGGAGACAGCTGGTACAAAACAGGGCGGAGTCACAGGCAGCCTGAGCACCGGCTGCCCTTCGAGGGTCGGGCTCCCCCCTGCGACTCCAGGGGGGAGGTCTGGCCACCTCGTTACCTTGAGCCGCTTGTCCAGGTAGGCAGGGGACACCCAGCCCTGCCGAGAGGGGCTGTTTTTGGTGGGTTTGGTGCGCACGAGCCAGCGCAGGGGGTGGGCAGAGTCCAGGACCTCCACGTACTGGCCCTCCCGCAGCAAGATGGCATCCTGCTCAGCCCCCAGGGGCAGGTAGTCAGCTGTGACCACGTAGATGTCAAAGATCTGCGGGTGAGAGGGAGGAGCTGCTGTGTCGGGCCTGCGCTGGGGCCAGCCAGGTCTCCCAAGGCCCCAGGGAGCCCTGCAGACACCAGAGGGGAGCAGGGTTGGGAGAGGGCCGATGGGCCTCCCAAGGCCTCAGGCTACAAGGCCCAGAGGACTCGGTGGAGAAGACACAGCCATCCTACAATTCTCTGAAGCTCTAGAACAGGCCTGACCCAGCTCCGGGTAGGGAGCTCCTTTCAGGGGTGCAGGCGGCCCGCTCCAAATGGATCAGGAGGAGTCTGTGGGGTGCTGGGCGTGTCCTGAGTCAGGGTGGTGATGCTGGCCACGCAGGGGTGTTCCCCACACCTCCTTCCCCGCCATGTACCAGCCTGACCTGGACCCTGCCCCCAGGCTCTCACCTCCCCTTCCCCCACCCCTCGCCTGCCCATGCACCTCTCCCCGGGAGTCCCCATCCTCAGACTCTGAGGACGACTCCTGGACACTGGAAGACGGGCGTGATCGGCCATGCCGGGGGGATGCAGATGGCGTCTTTGACTCCTCGTCACTGTCAACTCCAGGCACCTGCAGCTTCGCTGAGGGACACAGGACACATGAGGCCCTCAAAAGGCCTGCCCCACGGGCCGTCTCCCTCGGGTCTCCAGGGCATGCAGGTGGGGAGGGCCCAGGCCTGGGGGTGTGGTCTCAGCCTCCCCTGGAGCTCGCTCCATCATCAGCCTTACCCTGTGTGATCTTGGCCGACACCATCTCTGTGATCTGCGAAGTGAGCTTCTTCAGGAACTCTTCCGTGCCCACCTCGGCCAAGGACAGGTGGCTACGGGCCTCTGCTGCCAGGAGCTCTGTTGGGGGCCAGAGCCTGGGTCAGCCAGCTGTGTGCTCCATAGACGTGCCCGAACACCTGCCCCCAGGCCCATCCTGGGCTTGGGTCAGAGGTGCCGGCAGACACACAGAGCTGGGCCAGCACTGCCAGAAGCAGGAAATACTGACCACGACCAGGGATCTCTGGCTCAAAAGCATCTGAGCCGAGGTGTGATTTAGGGGACCATGAGCTTGGGGAAGCAGGGTCTGGGCAGTGGAAGCAGTAGGTGGCTGGAGGGAGAGCAGGCAGGCAGAGGGCAGCAGGCAGGCTGCACAGGCGGAGGGCGGGGGGGCAGGGGAGCTGAGCGCAAAGCTGAGCAAGTGGTCAGGCTAGGCTTGGAGCTCTAGGGTTCCCCGGGGGGTCTGTGCCACTTTCATTCCTGTTGTCCACTTGGCCTTTGGTCTAGGAAGGGGCTTAAGAGGGACAGAGATCAGAGGGAGCCCCGCCAGGCAGTATAATACGAGGACAGGTTCTGGACACCAAAGGCAGTGGGCTCAAGGGCTGGGGGGCCAGAACCCTGGCAGCTTCAGGTTGCCCTTGATGGATGTGGAATCCTCTGCGGGGGTGATGGGTCAGCGGAGGTGTTGGGGTTAAGGGGAAATGAGGATGACCAGTGGTGGGCAGCACAGGAAAGGGAGGAGAGGGTAGATTAACGAAGCAGGTCAGTGAAGAGTGATCCCGCAGGCAGTGGGTGCGTGGGATGCACGGCTCCTTCCTCCTGACTTCTGTGAAAACTCAGTATTTTCCATAAAATACAAGTTTAAAACATGCCAAGGTGCTGGGGCCCTGTGCAGGTCAGAATTGGGTCCACAAGAGGGCAGGCAGCCCCGGCCTCAGCTGGGCCAGCAGTGTTCCTGGGGCCACACAGTCCGGAGGAGCCCCACAGGGCGGGGGCGGCCCGCCGAGCAACCCCCTGCATGCCCCCGCCCCTCCCTGCACAGACGTGTACCCATCCTGCCCGTACCTTTCTTCTGCCCAGCAAGGTCCGTGAAAGCTGCAGGTTCTGACATCTGTGCAGCAGCGGCTTGGGTCCTAGACGGGGAGGAGATACCCTGAGGAGCTGACAAAGCAGGGCCTGGGGGCCGTGGGGCTAGATGCTACGGCCAGGGTCCTGGGGAAGGACTCCTCTCCAGTGGGGAGCCGGGCCCCACGACCCAAGCAAAGCAGAGCTGGGTGGGGGTACAGGATGGGGCTCCTCCCCAGTGGCAGCACCACCCCCCACTCCCAGGACCTGCACCCAGGGGCCCACATTCTCGGGCCCTCTCTGCTGGCCCCCAGCTCCTGAGCGGCCCCTCACTCACCCCTGCAGGAAGGTGGAGATGAGGGCCTCCTTCACCTCGGGCTGCTCCTCCGGGGCCCCCGCCTCCTTAGGCACTGTTGGAAGAACAGGGCGAGCCACCGGAATGATGCCACACACCCTTGAGCACGGGTTCTGGCCAGCACCCCTGCCAGTGATGCCTGGACCACCCACCAGGGGCCCTGGCCCTGTCCTCTGGAGGCCCGAGGAAGCCTGTGCCCACTGCCCCAACTTGTCCACAGTCACCCCACCAGTGGCAGGAAATGGAAGGAGTGTGCACGTGATTCACCAGCCCTCCGAGGAGCTGAGAGGGCCCGGGAAGAAACCATTCAGGGTGGCGGGGGCTTCTAGGAGGGTCCAGCTGAGTGGAACCCACAGGGTAATGGGTGGGGACTGGCCCAGGAGCTCGGGAGACTGCACGCCGCCCACGCTCCCACGCCCACTCACAGCCAGAGACGTGCAGGCCTGCGGAGCAGAGGGCCTGGCCGGCAGCGTTGGAGGCGATGCAGGTGTAGGTGCCCTGGTGCTGTCGGCCCACGTCCAGCAGGACCAGGCTGTGCTGTTGGGCGGAGCTGGCCACCGTGTAGCCTGGCGTGTGGCGGCCAATCCACAGCACACCTTGCCCGGCTTCCTCCCGCAGCCAGTGCACAGCTGGCGGCGGGCTTCCTGTGGGCAGGGGTACACGGTGGATGGCCCTTCCCCACACCAGGAGGGCGGCTCCCCTCCGAGCCTCTCTAGAAGGGTCCTGCGTGGGGGCAGGGAGGCAGGACCGCCTACCTTCCACCTTCACGGAGAAAGTGATGCTGGAACCCTTTTTCACCTTCTTGGAGGTGAATTTCTCCAGGAACCGGGGTGGGACCAGCTGCTGGCGTGCATCTGGAAAGACACGTGGCACTTAGTGGTAAACAACACGGATCCCCAGCTCCACACGGGAATTCACGATTCCCCCTCACGTTCCCTTACTGAATCTTTGCCCAGGGCCTCCCTCTCTTTGCCCTCTGGATTCAGCTCACCTAACGCTGGCTTCTCTTCTGGTTCATCGGGGCCTGAAAAAAGCACACAAGTCAGATCTACAGCACCGAGGTGCCCCTCGCCTGAACAAGCCTGCCTGTCAGGGTGGGAGTCTCGAGGGGGGCCCCACCCACTTCCACACACCAGACACAGCACCTTTCCTAAACCTGGCTGGCCACGCAGACCTGGGATTCGCACTCGGGCCCCACGGGCCAGATGCAATGCTACCCCATGCCAGCCCAGGGGTCTGGGGCACGGCGCCGAAACCAACACAGGAACGGGTCTGCTCAAAATGTCACACTGAAGCCAAGCCACAGGCAATGTTGGCTCCCTAGACCAGTGCAGACTTGGGTAAGACTGGGAATCACCTTGCAGTGCTCAGAACTTGGAACAGTAAGGAAGTTCAGACTTCTCCTTCTAAAATCACCACGTGCCTCTTCCCACCCCGAGTCTACTGAAGGCCCCACGCTCGCCTGGGAAGACTCCACCAGCTAGCTAGCCTTCTAGTTAGTCAGTTTTCATGGGCCCCTTGCCCGCTCAGCTTCTCTGGCGGCTCAGACAGTAAAGAATCTGCCTGCAATGCAAGAGACCTGGGTTCAATCCCTGGGTTGAGAAGATCCCCTGTAGAAGGGAAAGACTATCCCCTCCAGTATTCTTGAATGGAAACTTCCATGGCCAGAGGAGCCTGGAAGACTGCAGTCCATGGGGTCACAGAGGGTCGGAGGTAACTGAGCGGCTAGCATTTTCACACACACATTTCACCCCTTAGGGGCACAGGCTCTCTGGGAAGCAGTTTCTGGGCACCTGTGACTTCTGTACACAGGGGCAGTGACCACTGGGTCCTGGCTTCCAGGCCTGCCACAGGTGTGCCAACCCAGGTGTGGATGCCAGGCCCTGCCACACTGCTGGGCACCCACCTCGGACCAGGAGCCGAGCAGAGGAGTAAGCAGCACCCACGGCATTGCTGATGTAGGCCGAGTACTGGCCTGCATCCTCGCTGGTGACGGAGACAATCTCCAGGGTGTGCAGCATCTTCCTGTCCGCCATACGTATATGTGCGGATGCGGTCAGGGGCTGCCCGTCTTTGAACCAGTAGAGTCGAGGTGTGGGGTAGCCTGAGGCCACAGGGGGAGCGGTGAGCGCAGGGCCCCAGCCCAGTGGGCATCGGTGCCCCCCGCAGGCCCTCAGAGAGCCCGGGGTCACCGGTGACCACGCAACTGTGGCTTGGCAGGAGACAGTGCCCTCTGACCCTCTCCCGCTCACCTTTCACCTTGAGCTGGAACTTGGCCAGCCGCGTGCCGGGGGCCACCTGCAGGTCCTTCAGCTCCTCCACGACCTGGGGCAGCTGCCCCTCCTCTGAGGTGGACTCCGTACCCTCTTGTTCCCGGCTGGCGGGAAGGACAAAGAAGTGGCAGCGTGAGCAGGACCAGGGAGGGCTCCGGGACAGGAGGGGCCTGGGGTGGGGGTGGGTCAGTCCTGAGCTCTCTGTGCTGGGAGGAGAGTACGGTGGGCCGGCTGAAGCCACCACACTTGGGATGCTGTCAGCCCAGCCAGCACTGCCAGCCCCGCAAGCACCCGGGACCACCAGCCCACGGGGCGCTGCCCAGCTCCGCCTGGCGCTCTACCTGGACAGGGAGCCCTGGGCGCNGTACGGTGGGCCGGCTGAAGCCACCACACTTGGGATGCTGTCAGCCCAGCCAGCACTGCCAGCCCCGCAAGCACCCGGGACCACCAGCCCACGGGGCGCTGCCCAGCTCCGCCTGGCGCTCTACCTGGACAGGGAGCCCTGGGCGCTGCAGTAGGACGAGGTCTCCGTGGCGTCCACAGCGGTGTCGTAGTCGGTGCTGGTCACTGCGGGTGAAGGGGGGGCTGGAGCGAGGCCCGCACCTCATCTTCTTCCCAGGCACAAGCCCAGCCCCCAGAGGGCACCCGACTCTCACTGTGCAGCCACTCCCGGGGGACACTCACACTTCTGCACTTCTGAGTCGGAAGCAGCAGGGGACGCGGCTACCTGCGGCTCCTCCCTGTCCTCAGGCTACTCACCAGCCCGTTTCCAGGCCTGTAACTGACTTCAAGACCCAACAAATGATCAATACTGGGCTTCATAACAGCAGACAGTGGCAATTAACTTAGGTCCTTAGTTCCAGCCAGCTAAGGAACAAGGGTGACACAGGTCTCAGAACCAGCAGCTGGGGTTTCCTCTTAGAGCCACAGTGAAGAATAAGGGCTAAATTTATCGTCTGCTGTGGTCTGAGTGCTGTATCCACCCCCCACCCCAAATGCGTATGGTCAAGGCCGTACTCCTACCATGATGGTGTCTGAAGGTGGGACCTTTTCAAGGTGATCAGACTTAGATGAGGTCATAAGAGCGGAGCCTCATGAATGGGATTAGTGCCCTAATAAGAAGGGTCCCCTTCTCCCATCCCCCACGTGAGAACACAGTGAGAAGACAGATGTTGGCAACTTGGAAGAGGACTCTCACCAGCACCTTTCTGTCTCCATAACTTCAGGCAGTGTGCTTCTATCATTTAAGCTGCCCAGTCTATGGGACTTTGTTACAACAGCCTGAAATAAGATACCCACCCCCGAAACCACCAAAGGAAAACACACACAATAAAGAAAATAATGGCTGTGATGCAGTGATTTATAACAAGCAGCAGAAGTTTGGGCTTCCTCCTGTTCCTGACTCAGAGTTCCTACACACTTGGAATTTCCCAACTGGACAGGTGTATAGGTGGGGTCCCATCACTTCATGGGAAATAGATGGGGAAACAGTGGAAACAGTGTCCGACTTTATTTTGGGGGGC
>SJYV01034715.1:729815-752412 GCA_006410875.1 Neotragus pygmaeus | reverse complement strand
GTGAGTCTGAGTGAATTCCAGGAGTTGGTGATGGACAGGGAGGCCTGGTGTGCTGCAATTCATGGGGTCACAAAGTGTCAGATGTAACTGAGCAACTGAACTGAACAGAATGAAAAAATGACAACAGTGAAATTACTGAATCAAAGGATATGAAGAAACTTCCCATTGTCAAATTGCTTTTCGAAAAGATTTTGTACAAATATATGTACTAAATGTTTGCAGTATGTAAGCTTGCCTCCTTTCCCTGAGAGAGACTTGGAATCTTTAGTTCTACATGTCCACTTTTAAACCTTTTATTCTAAGTATACCACAGTATCAGTCACACTGTATATTTTCATTCATATTTCAGTTTGTCTTACTATATTGTGAAACCTTTGAGAGCAAGACTATCTCATTTGTCTTTTAATTCATAGTACGTTGAGCTTC
Organism: Neotragus pygmaeus; assembly: GCA_006410875.1. NCBI lineage: Eukaryota > Metazoa > Chordata > Mammalia > Artiodactyla > Bovidae > Neotragus > Neotragus pygmaeus. Next base: position 751,986 of record SJYV01034715.1, on the reverse strand, counting down.
CCAAGTGGTGCTAGTGGTAAAGAATCTGCCTGCAAATTCAGAAGACTCAGGTTTGATCACTAGGTCAGGAAGATCTCCTGAAGGAGGACATGGCAACCCACTCCAGTATTCTTGCCTGGAGAATCCCATGGACAGAGGAGCCTGGCGGGCTCTAGTTCGTAGGGTCACAGAGTTGGACATGACTGAAATGACTTGGCATACACGCCACATGCACGCACCTACCATTGGTGCCATATACACAGTAGATTCTCAGGATGGCTTTTGTCAAAAAAAGTGCACCATTACTTGCAGTTTTACTGTGCACAGGTAAATATCACTTCACTTTCCTTTCCAGTTCCCAGGCTTCCTATATATAGAGTTCCAGCTCTAGAAATTGTGGTCCTTGCACTAATCCTATCTGCCCTCTCACCTCTTTCCTTGGTGGTGGTTTATTTGCTAAGTTGTGTCCAACTCTTGCGATCCTGTGGACTGTAGCCTTCCAGGCTCCTCTGTCCAGGAGATTCTGTAGGCAAGAATACTGGAGTGGGTTGTCATTTCCTTCTCCAGGGGATCTTCCCGACCCAGATACTAAACCCAGACCTAATGCATTGCAGGCAGATGATTCACCAACTGAGCTCTGAGGGGGAAGCCCAACCACTTTCTTTCCTGCACCCTAATTCCCAGATCTCCAAATCCAGGTCAAACATTTCCAGGAAGCCGTTGCTCTATCTTCCTTTCCAGGGCTGAGCTCTCCCCTTGTAGTCCCATAAAGGATTGATTCTTTGTAATATGCACTACGGCAGTAGGTTTGTTTGAATTTAGCAATTACCCAGATAATTTATTTAATGAATCTTTAATAGTGTAATCTTAGTGTCACTTACTTCTCAGACTTTTTTTATTTCTTGCACACCTTAAGCACATTTTAAGACCCTGGGCATTTGCAGCCAGTCATTCTCCAAAGTTTATGGAGATGGTCTACTGGAAGCACTCAGAACTCCCCCAGGCATTGAGGGATGGGCCAAGGAGCTGCCCTGTTTCCAACCTTCTCTCTCAATGAGTTTGTGTGTCTTCTGCCATCGAGATATTTTGAAAGAAGTTTCAGGAGTCGTTGATTTTTCTCATATCTCCTCATGAAAATATTTCATCACAGTTCCAACTAGGGGCTCCTAGAATCCTGTAGATGAGTTTAGAACATTTTGCAATGAGAGGGGTTTAGGGAGATTTTAATTAACTGGTTTTCTTGGCAATCTACTAGAATTTTGATTACTAGCATCTTTGATCAACATGAAATCAGAATTTCCTGTAGCTGAAAAAATACTGTCAGATAATGAAAGCTGGCTCCAGTTTCATGCCCCTGTCCCCATGTGAATTTTTTTCTCCATCAGTTTCTATTGCATTTCATGTGAATATTATTTTTAGCATAGTCTGTATTTCACAGATTACCATATTTTTTTTCCTTCTCGCTATCAACACAGCTTTTAAAGTTAAAAATTCTTTGGCATATTAATATGCCCTAATAAATCAAGTACATATGTCTTTAAACCACAAACACAAATACTCCATTTGCCACTAGATTTGTTGATACATTTGATCTGATAATATTTTTCTATCACCAGAACTTGCCAACTTGCCTTTTGAAATCTGCACTTATGGAAAATTAATATTTAATGTGGAAATTGTAGAGCCTGGAGGTTGGTGGGTATGAAAAGAGGCAGCAGGGCCTAGAGAATTTTAAAGGGGAAAAGGGGAGGAAAGGAAAATCTGAAGCTAGGATATCTTTGGGTTTTTGGCATTCTCAACATAATGGAAATGAAATCAGCAAAGACACCACATGGGGGGAAAAAAGAGAGAGAGAGAGAGAGAGATGATGGTGAAACAGTTGGCAAAGATGAAAGTCACTGCCAGAATGAAAAATCATTAACAGAGAAGAATAAGAATTCAGAATTTAAAGAAGAAGCTATACATTTCTCCAGCCTCTAAATTCCTAGTACTTTCAGTAATTCTTAGGAATTTAACAACAGCTTTCACAGCCAGAAAACTTTATTAGACAGAGGGAAAGTGAGTCAGGAATGAAATTGTTTACTGACGATTTCAGTAAAGATGCATTCAGATGAATACTGCGATTCCAATAGTTCCTCTGGCTCCTTTAATGAGAAAATTGATTCCAGATTTTGGCATAAAATAGTCTGGCAAAAGCAATAACCGTTTCTCGAGCTTGGCGTGAAACTCCACCACTTTCTCGGCTCTCTCTGTCTACTCTATTTTGCCAAGCCAATCCCATGCTTAGAAAGAGAGGCAAGAAACTACTGCTTACACAGGAGGGAGCATTTGTGTTGGAACAGACAGAGGGAAATCTGAGAGTCATGATTTAAACACTTATTATATTTGTTATTTGGGCTTCCCAGGTGGTGCTAGTGGTAAAAAACTGACTGCCAATGTAGGAGACCAAGAGAGGCGGGTTCGATCCCTGGGTCAGGAAGAGTCCCTGAAGGAGAGCATGGCAACCCACTCCAGTATTCTTACCTGGAGAATCCTGTGAACAGAGGAGCCTAGCAGGCTGCAGTCCATCGGGTCACACAAAGTCGAATACAACTGAAGTAACTTACCATGCACACGCATGTATTTGTTATTTAATTCACTCATGCAGTGAATTCTTACTGAACACCTTTTAAGTGTTCAGTTCTGACCTCAATTGTTTGAATGAAGAGCTCATTGATATTTAAGGAATCATGGTGAATTAATTCAAGGGTGGGCAAACTGTGATCTTTGGATCAAATTCACCCATGGCCTGTTTTTGTAGTGTATTGGCTCATTTATTTATGAAATGTCCATGGCTCCTTTTGTATTATGATGGCAATGTTGAATAATCACAACAGGGTATGTATAGCCTGAAAGAGTAAAACATGTTTATTATCTTGCTCTTTACAGTTATTCTGTAACTTATTGTTTGCTGACTGCTGGATAAATGCAGTTGGTATAATGAAGTTGTATTGGAGTTCAGTCCATCTAGACAAAGCTATTATTTTTCCAGTAGTCATGTATGGATGTGAGAGTTGGACTATAAAGAAAGTTGAGTGCTGAATTATTGATACTTTTGAACTGTGGTGTTGGAGAAGACTCTTGAGTGTCCCTTGGACTGCAAGGAGATCAAACCAGTCAATCCTAAAGGAAATCAACCCTGAATGTTCATTGGAAGGACTGATGCTGAAGCTGAAACTCTAATACTTTGGCCACCTGATGTGAAGAACTGACTCATTGGAAAGGACCTTGATGCTGGGAAAGATTGAAGGCAAGAGGAGAAGGGGATGACAGAGGATGGGATGGCTGGATAGCATCACTGACTTAATGGACATGAGTTTGAGTAAACTCTGGGAGTTGGCTATGGACAGGGAGGCCTGGCATGCTGCCGTCCATGGGGTCGCAAAGAGTTGGACACGACTGAGCAACTGAACTGAACTGAACTGAACTGAAGTTATTGGAGAGGAGCCAAGGATGTTAGTGAAAGCTTCAAAGAACTGATCTGTGACATCTGATATCAGTTTTAAAAGACATAAAGGAGCTTCTGGGTGTGAAAGCACGAGAGTGGTGGTTTGGGAACAGCCACAGCAAAGCTAGTACTGTGACACAGTTTGTGAATTTTAGGAATCTACCCACTGTTTGTTCTGGGTGAAGCATAGGTTGGGGTGGGTGACTAACAATGAGGGATTGAGGCTGGAGGGGCCAGTGGAACCTAGATCATATGCAGAAGGGCCTCAAATTGAGAACTTCATATGCAAACACTCTGCATCATAAGATATCCAATATTAATAGCACACAGTCTCTGCCCTCATGAAACTTAATCTCCAATAGGATATATAAGACTTATTAAATAAATCACAAGACAGAATGAGCTATGTACTCTAGAAAAGTCCAAATAAGATACAATAGGAACTATTTTTAGCAAGGAGAAATCACATTTGATTGGAAAGATCAGAAAATTAGTTTATATTAAAGCGTGCCTTGAAGGATAGCTATAATTTTTCTGGGGACAAGGGGTGGTGTGGCAGGTGAATGCAGGCAAAGAGAACAGCATAAAGAGATACAAGCAAAAAGTAATGTTCAGAAGTTTGGGATGTTCCTGAGCCCAGATTCCATAGAAAACAGACTCTGAGGCCAAAGCTTTGTGCTGATGCTTTATTAAGTAGTGCAGTTTTGAGAAGTAGAAAGCAGGGATAAAGGGAGTGAGAAGATAGGACAGGAGCATCTCCTAATTTGACCACAGCTGTGTAACAAGTGGACTGGTTGTAGGGGCTGGATGTAGGGCAACTTCCTAGAGACTGGATGAATTTTCATGTCTCTGAACCATCCATGTGATAGGGTAAAGAGAAGATTAAGGGAAGAATTTATCCGTGGTGCCGTTGCAGCATTGACATTTCATACTTTGGGACATTAAAATCCCTGCACTGCTGAATTGTGCCCTTAGCCACTCAGAAAGTATAAGCCCCGCGTGTTCAGTCTGGCCTGGTAACTGCATGCCTGTCTCTCCTTGCCAGTCAGGGCTTCTTAATCTCTAGTGGTGCCATAGTGGCAGAAACAGTGACCTGGTTCCATGACCTTGGGGACAGTGGAAAATCCTAGGGCATTCCAGTCAGAGAGCAAGTGGGCAGATTTGGGGTGGCATGTAAGCTGAGTCTGGTACAGAGCATTAGATGGCTTGTCTGGAATATAGGATAGGGAACTACTGGGAGTGAAGGTCAGACAAGTTGGAATGCCTCATGGAAGACATTGGTTGTTGGATGGCAACCATGTAATTGATTTATCAGCAAATGAGAGGCAATGGGGAATATTTTCCAGAAGGAGAGGACATGATCAAAAGTGTGTTTTGGGAGGAATTAATTCAGAAGTGGTATGTGAAATGGATTTAGAAAGTATGGAGATTAGAAGCAAGATTATTTGTGAGTTAGAAAGAGTCTTGGCAGATCAAACTGTTCAGTTGCATACTCCAGACGTTTAGAATGGGCCAATGGACTCCCTAAAGAGGCCCCTCCCGAGCCCTGCACTATGAATCATCCCTGTTCTTGAAGGAGGTTGAATAGATACATATGTCTTGTTCCAGGAAACAAAATGACACTCAGCAGTATCTGTTTCTAAGCAGCATATGGTTTTTACATGCTTATACATTGAAGCACTTTAATTTTTAAACATGAAGTAATTAGGCACTTATTATTCAGACTGTACCTATTTAAATAAATATACCTGGTTCTCATTTTGTGATCTGGAGTTCCTCCAGCCTTGAGAGACTATTGAACTACACAGTTAGAGAGAAGGAGGCAGGCTGGCCACTGAGCGTAAACAGACTCTGCATTTCCCTCCTCCTTCCATGGCCTTGCGTCTGACGAAAGGCCTCAAAGACAGTATTAGTCAGTCTGTCGACCAGTAAATAGTGGAGTTGTTTGATGTTATTCTGTCTGCGTACCATGTTCCTAGACTAAAAGCCCCAAATTTCCAAATTCTCAAATACAGTTGCCCAATAATTTTGAATAAGGGATTGTGCACCTATATTACTTAGAAGTGTAAAATAACAATGTGAGAATTAATACTGATATCTCCTATCCATCCTAAAACAAAAGCACATTGAAATTTCTTGAGAAACTTTCAGTTGCTTTCAAAACATAAACCAGTATGTGAACTTCTGGAAAATGTGTTTCTGTATAATATTAACTGAGACAAAAAATTTTATCATCTCCCCATCATTTTGCTCCAGTCTCATCCCATTGATGTAACAACCAATGGTAACCAATTTGACTTTTTATATCTTGAAATATTTTAAAGGATATCTTGGATTCAAACAGGAAAGACTATTAATTTAATGATAAGTTCATTAAAAACATTACATTGTATTTGAGAAAACCCTATTAAGAATTCACTCATAAAAGTTGTTTGATTTCTGTCCTATGGGGACACGTTTAGTGTAAATTTTAATGACACGTCTTAAGTCCAAATATATAGAGTTGAAGTTGGTCTTTCTTTGACATAGACCATTAAAACCAATATCATTTTAGTTATATAACTTATGTTTCTTCGTAACAAAGAGCCATTCAAAATGTTTCTCAGCAAAACCACATCTCTGAAAACCTAGTAATCAACATTTGGATTCCTGTACTGCAGCTGGCCCTCAATAAGCCGGGTGACGGTGGGGGTGGGGGCAACAAATTAGTTCCAGGGCCCTCTCTCAGATAGCAAAATCCACAGATGCTGAAGTACCATAGTCAGTCCTCTCCACCCATGGATTCCCATGGACTGTAGTCTGCCAGCCTGCTCTGTCCATGGGATTTTCCAGGCAAAAATACTGGAATGGGATACCATTTTCCCTTTTAGGGGATCTTCGCGACCTAGGGATTGAACCTGGGTCTCCTGTGCCTCCTGCATTGGCAGGCAGATTCTTTACCACTGAGCTACCTGGGAGTAGTAGTACTGTTCGTGTATACTGAAAAAAATCCACATATAAGTGCATCCCTGCAGTTCAAACCCATGTTGTTCAAGGATCAACTGTATTTGCTGCTTTGTCTTCTTCAAAGCTGGATTAAAGCCTACTGATGTTGCTTCTTGTTCATCTAAACTATAGTTTCTATGTTAGATGCCAACCAAATATCTGCATTTTCTAGTCTCATCAAATTAAGATCTGGGATGATTTTCACTCCAGAATGCTTTCTTATATTTCAGCTTCCGCCTTTACCCTTGCCCTAAGTCTTCTAGTGTTTTGGAATAAATACTAAACTGATAACTTAAGGTTTTATCTTTCATTTTGTAAATTCTCACTGCTTTAAAAATCTGCATTTTATCTTGTAAAGAAGATAAACACTCTTTGACTATTTTCTATAAATTTACTCTTGGCCAAATTTTCTGATTATCTTAGTTATTCTCTGTTCATTCATCAGACATGCCTTAAAGGTGTCTATCACTATTACTCCAAGACAGGGGATGCCTTATAACTTAAAAAAAATTAAGGTACTATTATAACGGGTGAAACCATAATAGGACTATGTTATTAGATACATAAATGTAGGTATCCCCCACCTTTTAAAAGTTCACTTTACACTACTTTTATGAAAGACCTACATTAGTACCTGCTTTTACAAGCCTAAAGAAATCTGAAGAGGGTTTTTGCTTTTACGAAAAAAGGCAAAAAGTGAAAATACCGTTTACTGTCAGCCACTACAGAGGCAGTGAGCACCCAGAGCAGTGAGAGCTGCCCAGCCGAGCTCTTTCTCCAGGGACTACGCTCAGCATCTCAGCATCAAGCCACCGTAGCTTTGAACTGTGCCTGCGAGCATCTGTGCTTTATCTCGATTTGTGCATTCGTTAGCAAGATGTGTCCTAAGGTAATTGCTTCCTTGCTTTCACCATTTCAGTAAACCTTACAAAAGGTTTCATAGGAATGCTCTACTTTTGGATGGTGGGGGAAACCTGTATCTCCCTTTAAAGCGGTATTTATGGTGCTCTTTGGCTTCACTATGGACAGAACTTGGCAACTCTATACAATGTAAAAATTATTGATGGCATATGTTGGGGTTTTAGGCAGCACAGCATATGTTATTTTGGTTCTTGCCTGAGTTCTGTGCTGAAAGAGAAAAGGAATCAGGCAGATGGAGCTTAAAGTGTCTGGTTCATTACTGATGGAGATTTTAGAAAATGAGGCTTAAGCATAAGGCAACAATAAGCTTCCTAACACTTAACCCTGTTAAAACAGGCTTAGTCACGCAATGTCAGGTTGTACTGGTCAAACACAGGCCTTCCACACAAAATGTCAGGCTGCTACTCTGAAACTCATTGAATGACCAAGAAGAGAGTAAAATGTGTGTTTCTGAAATCAGGTAGATCCAAAGAAGAGGAGGAGAAGGGAGGGAACTCAGTCATACATGCCCAGTTTCTTCTCCTAAAGTTATAACTCAGATAATTTAATCTTTTTCTTATGAGGGAAAATTAGTGAAGATGTACAAGAAGTCATTAATGTTACATTCTTTGATGTCTCTCTTCATGGAACCATGATTAAACGGTAAAGGCAGTATCATTCAGTAATACACGGTCTCAATAAAACAAGAGGAAGGGTATAGTCAATACTTACATCATCATTTCTGCCTCTGCCTTCTGCATCCAAGCACATATACAGATGGCCAAGAATCAAGCATTTATCTTCTCGGTCAAAAATTTGAGGCATATGCTCTGGAAAATTCCACTAATTGTCAGACACTGTTAAATATAAGTGCCACAGAGTAAAACTCTCCTCTTGTAGAGACTTAGCCATTTAGATTGCTTGGGACATTCTTTAGGATATTTAGATCTTAAATTTCAGCAGCAGAATCCTAGTTTTTCAGTCTATACACCATATATATTCATTTGTCAGGGTTCCACAGTAATATCAAAGAACCTTAGCAATATTTGGCTCAGAGAGTGCGAGTAGAAGCTGACACTAGGGCCCATCAAGAAGATACATGATACATGCTTTTAGTGAAAAAGGGACCCACTACGGTTGTAACTCCCAGAATGCATCTCATTCTCCCAGCCTGACCACAGCTGTAATGAAAAATGGTACCAAGGAGCCTGGCTTCCGCTCTTTCACAAAAACATCCTTTTCTACTTTTACATCAAAACCACATCAATAAAATCCCAAGCAGAACATCAAACCCAGTGTAAGATGAATGCCCTTATATTTTTGAGGCAATACCAGCATTCTTGTTTGGTTGAACCATCTCTGGCAAATCTATGACCTACACTTGAGGCTATTACTGTGGAAGGTGATTCACTTTATAATACAGTGGAGACCTAACTCCAAGAAATTGTGTGCCCTTTTTTTTTTCTTGAAAATAGTCCTTTGTTGTACTATAGAGGATAAAGGAGATGGAGGACACACAGAAAAAGGGAGATGAAAAAATTTAGTAGATTTAAAGTACCAGCAAAGCCAGTGTGTCAAGTTTAACTGAAAATCACAGGTAGCATGTCTGGGAGCAAAACGAGATCCCAGAGAAATATCATGATCAGAAAATAAATCATTCTTCTCTAAGATAGTTTTATTGGTCATTCAGATAGAATGGATACATGAAATACCACACAATTACGCTGTCTGTCCCTTATAAAGAAAGTGAAAGTTGCTCGGTCATGGATACATGAAATACCACACAATTATGCTGTCTGTCCCTTATAAAGAAAGTGAAAGTTGCTCACTCGTGTCTGATTCTTTGCCACCCCACAGACTATAGCCTGCCAGGTTCCTCTGTCCTTGGAATTTTCCAGGCCAGGATACTGGATTGGGTCGCCATTCCCTTCTCCAGGGGATCTTCCCAACCCAGGGATCGAACCCAGGTCCCCCACATTGCAGGTGGATTCTTTACTGCCTGAGCCAACATAAAGGGCCTTGCTATCATTGTGATGCCACTGTTCTTTATTCTGTTTGATCAGAAAAAATATGTGCTCTGTGTGGTTACACAGACAAAATTTCTGTTTTGTTAATAAGCTGAACATTATCCTGCTCTAGTAGCCCCTTACACATATAATAGCTTCTTAGTAGGTAAATTTCCAAATCATGACTACCAGAAATGCCACTTGTATTTCTTGGAGAAAACTGAGATATATTTAGTCTGTGTACATGCATGCTAAATCTCTTCAATCATGTCTGACTCTGCAACCCTATGGACCATAGCCAGCCAGGCTCCTCTGTCCATGGGATTCTCCAGGCAAGCATATTGGAGTGGGTTGCTGTGCCCTCTTCCGGGAGAACTTCTCGACCCAGGGATCAAGCCTGTGTCTCTTACATCTCCTGCCTTGGTTGGCAGGTTTTTACCACTAGCGCCACCTGAGTAACCCATATTTAGTCTCACACCTGATATGTAGTATATCCTCAAAAAGTAGGAACTGCTAAACCCTATTTGCTATACTCAGGCTCATATCGTACCCTTAGGTAACTGATAAGGGAATGAGATAGATGAGCAGCTTTGTCCTCTCCCCCTCTGTTCAGTGGCCCTGGGAACTAAGTCTCATTTCTCAGACCACATATCCGGTGTCTGAGCAATGACTACATATCACATGCCCTCTGAGTCACCTTAATGCCACCCTGATGCAAGATCCCATGTACCAGGAATGAGCTCTGAGCATCTGCAAAGCCCTATACTCTTTCTTTATTTTATGGGTCCTAGGCATGGGTTCTTTATTTTATCATTCATGGCTTCTTCTTAGTCTTCTTGCTTAGTACCTGCTTCAGCTTTGGATATTTCTCTGAATTCCAGCCAGCATCTTGCCTGGTTCTTGGAAGCCGTCTTTCTCAGAGCTGAATTCTATTCCCCTCGTATTTCTACCTGAATGCATAGACAAACTTTGGTCCAACTGCTCCTCACCTCTCCCAGGTGTCATAGGTTGCTGCTATCTACATTCCTACATGCCACATGGGCTCTGAAAATGGATTCATCTCATTCTCAGTGTCCCTCAGAGTTTCTGTGTCTGAGCTACTCTCACTCTCACCATCCTGAATCCTGGTGACATGGATTTTCCTGACATCTAGCTTCTCACGTCCCCACAATAGGTGTATCAGTGACTCAGCGTGCACCTCACCTCACCTTGTCTGTGACAATGCTAATTCTCTAGATTGAGCTGCGAATTAACTGAGAATATCAGAGTATGGGGGTAGAGCTACAGAGTCATAAGATTCATTACTCAAAGGTGTTTATGAGTTGAATCCTGCCCCTTGAACCCAAATGAGCTAAGGAAGTGCTTTTCCCTTCGTACCTGGTTTCTAGAATCACTTCAATATTCCTTCAGTATTTTATCCATTAGATTTATTTTCCTTACATTTTCTGAATGCAGAACTTCTGTGTGAGATGGACAGAGAAAACTGCAGGCCTCTTCAGGCCACAGATCAGGAATTATTTCAATTATTCCTTTTCTTGATGTAGCCCAGGATAGAGGTCTTGATGATGCTATATCAGCACTTTTTCTGTTTTCCTTACAGAACAAATTGCCAGCAGGTTCCTGTTTATGAGGGTAGCAATTGCCTTGTACAAATTTCCCTTAAGGATTCTGACAGTAGCTTCTCTCTGCTCAGGCAGAGAGTGTGTCACTGAGGTTGGGCACGACTCCAGAATAAGTCTGCAATCTTTTATGTCTACCGAGATACCCTCCCCCCAAACAGTACAGTCTGATTTGTTTGAGAAACTCGGTTTATTCCTGTAATTATCTCAGAAGGGAGAAGTCTAAGTCTGCATAATTATGGTGTTCATGCATATTGAGGATTTTCTCCAGGTTGGGTGACAGCAGGGTGCCCAGGCCAGGGCTGAAAGCTGAATGGGAATGCTGAGGCTCCCAGGAAGATGGGGTGGCGGAGGCTGTATAACATGCTAAAGGCCAATTCCACACTGAATAATGCCACTATGAAGGGCTGGGAAGAGCAGCAGCAGCAGCAGTGGAACAGCCAGCCATCCTGCCTAGGCTAATTCACCTGAGCAAAAGGAAGAGAAGAATGAGGAGGCTTCTGTGGTGACAGCCCAGATTAGAACAGTGACTGTCTAACTCAGGAAGTCTTCACGTATGCCACACAGTGTGTATGAACAATAATATTCACAGTGATAGCCTTTTTAAAAGCATTGAATATATTAAATTCAATATATTTGAAGCTTCAGGGCCTCCCTGGAGGCTTGGGTGGTAAAGAATCTGCTGCAGTGCAGGAGACCCAGGTTCGATCCCTGAGTCAGGAAGATCCCCTGGAGAAAGGAATGGCAACCCACTCCAGTGTTCTTGCCTGGGAAACCTGATGCACAGAGGAGCCTGGTGGGTTACAGTTCAGGGGGTTGCTAAAGAGTTGGATACAACTTCGCAACTAAACAACAACAATATTAAATGTTTCATCTATATTGCATTTGCAATATTTTTTTCAAGCTTCTTCTAATTGCCAAACACTCTTCTCAACACCAAGGATTCAGCAGGGACTAGACAAAATAGACAGAAAATGGATAAGTCACTGCCCAGTGGATCATCTTTTGTTGTTTTTGTTTGGTCCATTAAGTCATGTCTGACTCTTTGTGATCCCATGAACTGCAGCATACCAGGCTTCCCTGTCCTTCACTAACTCTTGGAATTTGCTCAAACTCATGTCCACTGAGTCGGTGATGCCATCCAACTATCTCATCCTCTGTCATCCCCTTCTGTTCCTGCCTTCAGTCTTTCCCAGTGGGCTTTTTGCATCTGGTGGCCAAAGTATTGGAGCTTCAACTTCAGCATCAGTCCTTCCAATGACTATGCAGGTTCGTTTTCCTTTAGGATTGACTTCTTTGATCTCCTTGCTGTCCCAGGGACTTTCAAAAGTCTTCTCCAACACCACAGTTCAAAGGCATCCGTTCTTCAGCACTCAACCTTTTTCAATGTCCAGCTTTCACATCTATTTATGACTCCTGGGAAAACCATAGCTTTGACTATACGAACCTTTGTTGGCAAAATAATGTCTCTGCTTTTTAATATGCTGTTTAGGTTTGTCTTAGCTTTTCTTCCAAGGAGCAAATGTCTTTTAATTTCATGGCTGCAGTCACCATCTGAAGTGATTTTGGAGTCCCCTCAAAAATAAAGTCTTTTACTGTTTCCGTTGTTTCCCTGTCTATTTGCCATGAAGTGATGGGACTGGATGCCATGATCATAGTTTTTTGAATGTTGAGTGTTTTAAGCCAGCTTTTTCTGTCTCTTCTTTCACCTTCATCAAGAGGCTTTTTAGTTCTTCACTTTTGGCCATAAAGGTGGTGTCATCTGCATATCTAAGATTATTGATATTTCTCCTGGCAATCTTGATTCCAGCTTGTGCTTCATCCCACCAGCATTTTACATGATGTACTCTGCGTATAAATTAAATAAGCAGGATGACAATACAGCCTTAACATACTCCTTTCCCAATTTGGAATCAGTCCGTTGTTCCGTGTCTAACTGTTGCTTCTTGACCAGTATACAGGTTTCTCAGGAGGTAGATAAGGTGGTCTGTTATTCCCATCTCTTGAAGAGTTTTCCACAGTTTTTTGTGAGCCACACAGTCAAAGTCTTTAGCCTAGTCAATGAGGCAGAAGCAGATGTTTTTCTGGAATTCTCTCTCTTTTTCTATGGTCCAGCGGATGTTGGCAATTTAATCTCTGGTTCCTCTGCCTTTTCTAAATCCAGCTTGAACATCTGGAAGTTCTCAGTTCACATACTATTGAAGCCTAGCTTGAAGGATTTTGAGCATTTCCTTGCTCGCATGTGAAATGAATGCAATCGTGGGGTAGTTTGAATATTCTTTGGCATTACCCTTCTTTGGGATTGAAATGAAAACTGACCTTTTCCAGAATTGTGGCTACCGCTGAGTGTTGCAAATTTGCTGGCATACTGAGTACAGCACTTTATCAGCATCATCTTTTAGGATTTGAGATAGTGCAGCTGAATCATCTAATACTCATTAAATGCACCTAAAGTACTTCAAAGTCCAGGTTCTTTCCTGTCTCTTATACACATCTTGTACAAGAAGTCATTAATGTTACATTCTTTGATGTCTCTCTTCATGGAACCATGATTAAACGGTAAAGGCAGTATCATTCAGTAATACACGGTCTCAATAAAACAAGAGGAAGGGTATAGTCAATACTTACATCATCATTTCTGCCTCTGCCTTCTGCATCCAAGCACATATACAGATGGCCAAGAATCAAGCATTTATCTTCTCGGTCAAAAATTTGAGGCATATGCTCTGGAAAATTCCACTAATTGTCAGACACTGTTAAATATANGCTTTTTAATATGCTGTTTAGGTTTGTCTTAGCTTTTCTTCCAAGGAGCAAATGTCTTTTAATTTCATGGCTGCAGTCACCATCTGAAGTGATTTTGGAGTCCCCTCAAAAATAAAGTCTTTTACTGTTTCCGTTGTTTCCCTGTCTATTTGCCATGAAGTGATGGGACTGGATGCCATGATCATAGTTTTTTGAATGTTGAGTGTTTTAAGCCAGCTTTTTCTGTCTCTTCTTTCACCTTCATCAAGAGGCTTTTTAGTTCTTCACTTTTGGCCATAAAGGTGGTGTCATCTGCATATCTAAGATTATTGATATTTCTCCTGGCAATCTTGATTCCAGCTTGTGCTTCATCCCACCAGCATTTTACATGATGTACTCTGCGTATAAATTAAATAAGCAGGATGACAATACAGCCTTAACATACTCCTTTCCCAATTTGGAATCAGTCCGTTGTTCCGTGTCTAACTGTTGCTTCTTGACCAGTATACAGGTTTCTCAGGAGGTAGATAAGGTGGTCTGTTATTCCCATCTCTTGAAGAGTTTTCCACAGTTTTTTGTGAGCCACACAGTCAAAGTCTTTAGCCTAGTCAATGAGGCAGAAGCAGATGTTTTTCTGGAATTCTCTCTCTTTTTCTATGGTCCAGCGGATGTTGGCAATTTAATCTCTGGTTCCTCTGCCTTTTCTAAATCCAGCTTGAACATCTGGAAGTTCTCAGTTCACATACTATTGAAGCCTAGCTTGAAGGATTTTGAGCATTTCCTTGCTCGCATGTGAAATGAATGCAATCGTGGGGTAGTTTGAATATTCTTTGGCATTACCCTTCTTTGGGATTGAAATGAAAACTGACCTTTTCCAGAATTGTGGCTACCGCTGAGTGTTGCAAATTTGCTGGCATACTGAGTACAGCACTTTATCAGCATCATCTTTTAGGATTTGAGATAGTGCAGCTGAATCATCTAATACTCATTAAATGCACCTAAAGTACTTCAAAGTCCAGGTTCTTTCTGCTGGGCACTTCGTCATGGCTAAAGAGTATTTGCCATACAGGCAAGCCGGGTCACTAACGGTTTGTTTTCATTTGTGGAGAAAAGGGATAGAGCAGCTGTCAGTTTAAAGCATTTACCTCTTTCTCAAGGACTAAGTATTGTCCCCAGCTGGTAACTTAGCTGAGACTTTAATAGATCTTCCCATCAGTATATTAGTCTGGGTACTTCTGAGTGAGATGGAATATGGTAAGGTTTCATAGATTTTATGGTCAGTGGCCCACTGTTGTAACTCCTATGCTATAGCTTTTTTTAATAGACAAAGCTGTCTGGGATCCCATGTCTATAAATCAGGCATTCTGCAAGCTCCTGGGGGGTGGCATTGGGGGAAGCACAGCTGGCAAGGGTGGCTAAGTAAGACATATCTGGAATAAATGTCCATTCATTTAAGGATGAAATGATGCACCCTGGATGATGAAAGAGGTCTGATACAATCAAGTTCTACAACATGGCTGGCAGATATCTGGGGGAGACGGTGCCGTATCAAGGAATGAAGTGTTGGTCTTTTGATGGCAGTTTGGGCATTCGACAGTTTCAAAAGCTAGGTCAGCCTAGGTCAAACCCTAATAGAAGAGACATGAAACAGATTCCTTCCACAGCAGACAACTACTTGCCATTGGAAAAGTACCTCCTAGAGTGCTGCTGAGCCCTAGTAAAGACTGAGCACCTAACAGTAGTTACCAGGTGAGTGCAGCCGTCCAGTATGAGCTGGATGTTATCATACTCTCCAAATCCTAGTACTGGGTGGGCACAGCAATGATCTACTAGACATTGAACAATACAAACTGTATACTCAAGATCAAGCTCAGATGTGGGGTTTGACCGAGGTTCCAGACAGCATTCTTATCTCTCACAGATAGTTCTAGAACCATTGGTTCTGCCAGGTTATATAGCTCCAGTAGCAGGTCAGCTAGCAATCAGCATAGACCTATTACAGAGCTTTCTCTTGCTCCGGACTCCATTCAAAGCTGTCAGTCTTTCAAGTCACCACATAAATGCATTGGAGAACTATTCCCAAATGCAGTCAGAAGTCCCGGACCCAAAGAGGCACACTAAATGCTATATCTCCTTCTTAACAAGAGACAGTATAAAATACAAAGCGTGTCTTCATCCTTGGAAGGGATGTCCCAGCATGTCTTAGACCATTGGACCCCTAAAAACATCACTGATGTAGTAGGCAGTTAATTCTTGATGAGATTCATCTTCAGCCTTCTGACATGTATTTATCTTGCTTGGGATACTTAATCCTTTCTGTTCACCAAGCCTTATTTGCATGATATGATCAGTATTGTGGGCCAATATGATTCTTGAGGAAGGTCAATATGACCAAGGATCCTGCTGACTATGTTGTGACAGAGAGCAGCAGATTTAATAGAGCCCTGGGAAAATAAAGTGAATGTATAATGTTGTCCTTCCCACATATAAGGAAACTGTCTTTGATTGTCCTTCCTGATAGAATTAGAGAAGAACACATTTATAAGATCAGTAGCCTCATAGCCAGTACCAAAGTCATTGTTGTCTGTTTCTTTGCTGACTGGGGACAGCAAATGAAAAATGGTTGGTAAGCATTTACAGTAAGATGGTGCCAGTGAGTTAAAAACCATTTAGAACTCTTTGTGGGCTTTTCTGGTGACTCGGTGGTAAAGAATCTGCCTACCAATGCAAGAGAAACAGGTTCAATCCCTGGTCTGGGTGAAGATCCCACAGGCCTCAGAGAAACTGAGCCTGTGTGCTACAGCTCATTGAGCCTGTGCTCTAGAGCCCAGGAGCCACAATTACTGAAGCCTGAGTGCCCTACAGCTCCCTGGCAAGAGAGGCCACTTACAATGAGAAGCCTGAACACCACAGCTAGAGAGTAGCCCCCACTTGATGCAACTAGCGAAAAGCCTGCTCAGCAACGAAGACTCAGCACAACCAAAAATAATGATTTTTTAAAAAGAACTATTTGCTATAATCATAGCTGAGGTCAGAAGTGAGGTCAGGAGAATGTGAGACAGTAGGCTGAGGAATCTGGAATAAATAGGAAGAAGAGGGAAAGGAAGACTGGTCTAAGTTCAGCAGATTGTCCAAGATGATACATCCCATACCTGATAGAGAATTGGACTAGATGTCATCTTAACTGTTGTTTCCTCCAGATGCCATCTGTTAAACACTGTTACATCTTTGGAGCACATCAAACAGAAAATACAAGAATGAGCATTTTGACCTTCAAGTAGGAGGCAGAACTTGGCTCAGCAGTCATCTGTGACTGCTGCACCATTAACTTGCAAGGGCATAGCTGCCTAGAAAGCTACTTATCCAAAGTCTCAGCACCTTCTGGACATACTGATAAGTACTTACTGCCTTATATGGTAAAATCCCCTAAGAAGCTCCACGGTCATCGCAGCCTTCCCTAATCAAGCCTAAGTATTTGTCGTTTGAACATCAAACTTGCTCCCACTCCAGAGTCTTGCTCTACTGTTTACCTCTGACAGGAACTGTCTTTTCCTGTCCCTTTGCTTGGTGGGCTTCTTTTTATCCTGCAGGGATCTGCTCAAGGACCATCTCCCAGGGTCTCTTACTATCTAAAGGAGCACATACCACCCTTCCTCTCTGTTATGCGCCACTGCCTGGATCTTGTCCTTCATAGATCCAGAATGAGCTTCAGCTATTCTGTACTGATTTATAAGCTGCTTGTTTGATTTTCTCACTAGAATACAAACCACCTTGAGGACAGGCACTGTGTCTAAGTAATTTACCATTATGCCCCTTGTTTTCAATTGCACCAGGCACAGAGGGCTTCCCTGATAGCTCATTTGGTGAAGAATCTGCCTGCAATGCAGGAGACCCTGGTTCAATTCCTGGGTTGGGAAGATCCACTGGAGAGGGATAGGCTACCCACTCCAGTATTCTTGGCCTTCCCTTGTGGCTCAGCTGGTAAAGAATCTGCCTGCAATGTGGGATACCTGGGTTTGATTCTTGGGTTGGGAAGATCCCCTGGAGAAGAGAAAGTCTACCTACTCCAGTATTCTGACCCGGAGAAGGCATGGACTGTATAGTCCATGGGGTCGCAAAGAGTCAGACACGACTGAGCGGACTTTCAGTTTACTTTAGGCACACAGCAGACACTCCAGACATAATGGCTAGATGAATGAATGAAAGCCATTAAATAAACAAAATGAACAATTGTTTCCTGTCTAATACCTATGCGCGGGTTTCCAGAAATTATCAGATCCCTTAGAGACCGTGAAGACTTGATAGCATCAGTGGGCCAGGGCTGGTATCACCAGTCTACTGCACAGAATGCAGAACAGTCTTTATCCACTACTGCCTATTCTTCTATGTAAAAATGACAAAATATGGAGCAAGTAGACCAATACCAATATTACCAAATGTAAGACAAAAATTCAGAAGCTTAGCAAAATAGCTGCCTTTCAGGAATATGGTACCAACATTTTATTTCTTTCTCTGGATAAGTGTTGACGTGACGCTGTCTGTTAGCAGGTGGCATCCTTGTCTTTGGCCCTAAGGATGGATTACAGGACTGAGTTGCATGCTAAGAGGGTGAGTGTGTTCTTCTGTGCCTTGCTTTTTAAATCTATTCACACCACTTTGGACATTTCTTGCTTGAAAATGGTCATTTTAGCTTTCTTTATTGATTTCCTCCTCAGTTCTTGCTTTGACTTGATTTAGAAACTGGCTCCACCATGTTGCCTCATCATTGCCTTTGAAATTCCAGAGACGTCCTCATAGATAGTGAAGGAGAGGGAAGCCTGGTGTGCTGCAGTCCATGGGGTCGCAGAAAGTCAGACATGACTGAGCGACTGAACAACAGCAACGACAGAAGTCTTAAGTGAGTGTGTGTGTGCTAAGTCCCTTCAATCTGAATGTGACCCTATGGACTGTTGCCAGCCCAACCCCTCTCAGGCAGGAATACTGGAGTGGGTTGCCATGTCCTCCTCCAAGGGATCTTCCAGAGCCAAGGATTGAACCCAAGTCTCTTTTGTCTCCTGCACTGACAGGCAGGTTCTTTACCACTAGTGCCACCTGGGAAGCCCATGGAGCTACCCTAAAACTCATAACCAACTGAATCCAGGTCCAGCTTCTGCTACTCAGTTTCATAGGGCAGGAATGCAGTTTAGCCTGATAAATAGATGCATATTTTAAAATTGTAACACCCAGGTAGTGACTAGGATACTGGATTTCACATTCAGAGACAACCTTGTCCAAATGGTAATAAACTTAGAAAAGATATCATAGGATTGTTGAGTAAACATCAGATTAAAACAGAAAATAGTATTGTTTTGGGAGATGTTTCATTTGGGGTCAAGAGGACCAGAATTCCAATCCACCCTGCCAGGCATTAGCTATATCAACTTGAATATGCAACATAAAATTATTAAAAATATTTTAATATTACTGACATATAGTTGACTTGCAACACTGTGTTTGTTTCAGGTTACAGCAAAGTGATTTGGTTATACATATACATATATTCATTCTTTTTTAGATTCTTTTTTTCATATAGGTTATCACAGAATATTTGGTACAGTTCCCTGTGCTATATAATAGGTCTTTGTTGGTTACCTATCTTATATGTATTAGTACGCCTGTGTTCATGCCAAGTTCCTGATTTATCCCCCCATACACATTTCCCCTTTGGTAACCATAAGTTCGTTTTTGATACCTGTAAGTCTGCTTCTGTTTTGTAAACAAGTTAATTTGTATTTTTTTTTTTTTTAGAGATTAGATTCCACATATGAGTGATATCATGATACTTGTCGTTCTGTGTATGACTTATTTCACTTAGTATCATGTTCTGTAGGTCTACCTATGATGCTACAAATGGCATGATTTCATCCTTTTTTATGATTAAGTAATGTTCCATTGTCTGTCTGTACATCTTCTTTATCCATTCCTCTGTTGATGGACACTTAGGTTGATTCCATGTCTTGGCAATTATAAATAGTGTTGCAACGAACATTGGGGTGCGTGTATCATCTTGGACTGTGGTTTTCTCCAGATCTGTGCCCAGGAATGGGATTGCTGGATCATACGGTAGTTCTATTTGAAATTTTTAAGGGAGCTTTCATATTGTCTTCCACGGTGGCTCTATGACTCTACCAGTTTACGTTCCCACCAACAGTGTAGGAGAATTCCCTTTTCTCCACATCCTCTCCAGCATTTATTGTTTGTAGATATTTTTGGTGATGGCCATTCTGACTTGTGTGAAGTGATACCTCATTGTAGCTTTAATTTTCATTTTTCTGATAATGTGTGATGTTGAGCATCATTTCATATTGTTTTTGGCCATCTGTATGTCTTCAGAGAACTGGCTATTTAGATCTTCTGCCCATTTTTTGATTAGATTGTTTGTTTTCTGACATAAAGCTGCATGAGCTATTTGTACATTTGTACATAGAAATTAATCCCTTGTCATTCACATCATTTCCAAACATTTTCTCCCATTCTGTGGGTTGTCTTCTCATTTTGTTGACGATTTCCTTTGCTGAGGACTTAAACTTTTCTAAATTTTTAAAATATATATAATTTAGTCTCTTTAATATATTCCAATGTTAAAGATGAAAGTATGAAAATATAAACTAGACTAAGGAGTTCTAAGGAAAGATGATGTTTCTTATGAACTTTTGTATAATGTTCATGAATTTCATGGATTTAAAAAATGATAATATAAAATTTATTTTTTCTCATGTCATGAGAAATCTAGGGGAGGCAAATGCTGATGTAGATTTGTTGTTGTTGCTCAGTTGCCCAATCATGTCCAACTCTCCATGACCCCGTGGACTGCAGCAGGCCGGGCCTCCCTGTCCCTCACCATCTCCTGGAGTCTGCCCAAGTTCATGTCCATTGCATTGCTGATGCCATCCAGCCATCTCGTCCTCTGATGCTCTCTTGTCCATCTGCCCTCAATCTTTTCCAGCATCAGGGACTTTTCCAATGAGTCATCACTGGAAATGAGGACTTTTGAGTTTTCAATTCCATCATATATTAAAAGAAGAGTGAACGTAGTATCTACCTTATGAGGATGATTTGAACAAATGCACATAAAGCCCGTAGTACAGCATGTGGCCATAGAAAATGTTAGTCAATAAATATTAGCTGTTAGTGATAATAATATAAATATGCTTGGGATATTGGAATACCTTTCCCTATCTCTCCACCAGGAAATCTTTCTTTTGGTCTTAGAAATGGTTTTGCTCTGCTTTCCCCACAGATGACCTTAGTCATCCTCCTTGCTGTGACACCATTGTTCGTACGTCTGTGCTACCGATGATATTGTTATTCATATCTATACTACAGAGGCTAACCCATGATAGTTATTCAATAAATCCTGACTGAAAGATGCATACCCTTTCCACATTACCCTTGACCTCACCTGAGTCTAACAGTGGCTTATTACAAAGTGAGATTTCTGAAGCTGTAAATTGTTGGAGAAATGACAGTTATACAGAAGTCAGAAGCACGCAGACAAGCCTTCACACTCAGTGCCTGGCCAACCCTGTTTGTTCTCCCGGCTTGGCATGGGTGGGAAGAGATCTATGTTCCACCCTAGAATAAAGTTTTAACATCGCTGACATATTTTGAAAAATGCTGGCCCGAGAAGCAAAGACAGGATATTGGATCTACCCTTAGTAAAGGCTGCTGCTTAGAATTTCAAAAACAAACTTGCAGTGAAAGTACCACCAAGTTTAGTAGCTAACTCATGCATTTTCTAAAATACCTGCTGCTAAAGTCACCCAGTAGTTAACTCATTATGATAGTCTTGATATTTAACCAGTTAACCACCTGGCTAGTAAGCATCTCTGTCAGCCTAAAGCTATTCCCCTGGCCTGTCGTAAGATTCTCACAGGTTCAGAAAAACATAACATTCCTCATTCTCCACCATACTCAAAGCAGAACAAGGACTACACGACCTTTAGGTCTCTTTAAACTCTGAAATTCTGCGATTCTGTGATTCTTTCAATCAGATAGCATATTGTTAGTTTCTGTGATTCACACTTGGATAAGAAAGGGCCATCTTACCCATTCAGGACTAAATTGTGATGCTGTTAAAAAAAAAATCTATTGGGTGATTCAAAAGGAGATGACACAGTACTCTTTAAATAGTGCAGCTACAGCAATTTGCCAAGAGGAAGATGCTAGAAGGGCCCAAACTCAAACCCTCAAGGATTATCGAAACCAAATGAACTTCCCGTGTATCATCTCGAGACAAATTCAAGTTCAGTGTGCTCAGCTAACCAACTTTGTAAACTTTGCATCCAACATCAGTTTACCTCTCTTTAGACTATATATTCCCTAGAAATAGCACCAGATGAAAGATCAACAGCAAATAAATCTGATGAATCACTTTGATCCCTCTCTGTTGGTCTCTCTTTTTTTTTTTT
>SJYV01034715.1:701914-729790 GCA_006410875.1 Neotragus pygmaeus | reverse complement strand
TTAAGGGAGCTTTCATATTGTCTTCCACGGTGGCTCTATGACTCTACCAGTTTACGTTCCCACCAACAGTGTAGGAGAATTCCCTTTTCTCCACATCCTCTCCAGCATTTATTGTTTGTAGATATTTTTGGTGATGGCCATTCTGACTTGTGTGAAGTGATACCTCATTGTAGCTTTAATTTTCATTTTTCTGATAATGTGTGATGTTGAGCATCATTTCATATTGTTTTTGGCCATCTGTATGTCTTCAGAGAACTGGCTATTTAGATCTTCTGCCCATTTTTTGATTAGATTGTTTGTTTTCTGACATAAAGCTGCATGAGCTATTTGTACATTTGTACATAGAAATTAATCCCTTGTCATTCACATCATTTCCAAACATTTTCTCCCATTCTGTGGGTTGTCTTCTCATTTTGTTGACGATTTCCTTTGCTGAGGACTTAAACTTTTCTAAATTTTTAAAATATATATAATTTAGTCTCTTTAATATATTCCAATGTTAAAGATGAAAGTATGAAAATATAAACTAGACTAAGGAGTTCTAAGGAAAGATGATGTTTCTTATGAACTTTTGTATAATGTTCATGAATTTCATGGATTTAAAAAATGATAATATAAAATTTATTTTTTCTCATGTCATGAGAAATCTAGGGGAGGCAAATGCTGATGTAGATTTGTTGTTGTTGCTCAGTTGCCCAATCATGTCCAACTCTCCATGACCCCGTGGACTGCAGCAGGCCGGGCCTCCCTGTCCCTCACCATCTCCTGGAGTCTGCCCAAGTTCATGTCCATTGCATTGCTGATGCCATCCAGCCATCTCGTCCTCTGATGCTCTCTTGTCCATCTGCCCTCAATCTTTTCCAGCATCAGGGACTTTTCCAATGAGTCATCACTGGAAATGAGGACTTTTGAGTTTTCAATTCCATCATATATTAAAAGAAGAGTGAACGTAGTATCTACCTTATGAGGATGATTTGAACAAATGCACATAAAGCCCGTAGTACAGCATGTGGCCATAGAAAATGTTAGTCAATAAATATTAGCTGTTAGTGATAATAATATAAATATGCTTGGGATATTGGAATACCTTTCCCTATCTCTCCACCAGGAAATCTTTCTTTTGGTCTTAGAAATGGTTTTGCTCTGCTTTCCCCACAGATGACCTTAGTCATCCTCCTTGCTGTGACACCATTGTTCGTACGTCTGTGCTACCGATGATATTGTTATTCATATCTATACTACAGAGGCTAACCCATGATAGTTATTCAATAAATCCTGACTGAAAGATGCATACCCTTTCCACATTACCCTTGACCTCACCTGAGTCTAACAGTGGCTTATTACAAAGTGAGATTTCTGAAGCTGTAAATTGTTGGAGAAATGACAGTTATACAGAAGTCAGAAGCACGCAGACAAGCCTTCACACTCAGTGCCTGGCCAACCCTGTTTGTTCTCCCGGCTTTGCATGGGTGGGAAGAGATCTATGTTCCACCCTAGAATAAAGTTTTAACATCGCTGACATATTTTGAAAAATGCTGGCCCGAGAAGCAAAGACAGGATATTGGATCTACCCTTAGTAAAGGCTGCTGCTTAGAATTTCAAAAACAAACTTGCAGTGAAAGTGCCACCAAGTTTAGTAGCTAACTCATGCATTTTCTAAAATACCTGCTGCTAAAGTCACCCAGTAGTTAACTCATTATGATAGTCTTGATATTTAACCAGTTAACCACCTGGCTAGTAAGCATCTCTGTCAGCCTAAAGCTATTCCCCTGGCCTGTCGTAAGATTCTCACAGGTTCAGAAAAACATAACATTCCTCATTCTCCACCATACTCAAAGCAGAACAAGGACTACACGACCTTTAGGTCTCTTTAAACTCTGAAATTCTGCGATTCTGTGATTCTTTCAATCAGATAGCATATTGTTAGTTTCTGTGATTCACACCTGGATAAGAAAGGGCCATCTTACCCATTCAGGACTAAATTGTGATGCTGTTAAAAAAAATCTATTGGGTGATTCAAAAGGAGATGACACAGTACTCTTTAAATAGTGCAGCTACAGCAATTTGCCAAGAGGAAGATGCTAGAAGGGCCCAAACTCAAACCCTCCAGGATTATCGAAACCAAATGAACTTCCCGTGTATCATCTCGAGACAAATTCAAGTTCAGTGTGCTCAGCTAACCAACTTTGTAAACTTTGCATCCAACATCAGTTTACCTCTCTTTAGACTATATATTCCCTAGAAATAGCACCAGATGAAAGATCAACAGCAAATAAATCTGATGAATCACTTTGATCCCTCTCTGTTGGTCTCTCTTTTTTTTTTTTTCCCTGAGAGGTTTTATTTCTGACAACTCCCCAAGAGTCATCTTATGAATCATCTTCATTCCTTTGAGAATTTCTGCTCTCAGAGGCTGCGAGCCCTCCAGGGAACCTTGTTTCTGGCTGAGGTACAAGCTGTGCAAATCGTGAAAATGATTTAGCTTTAGCTGAGAAAGCATTGCTGAACCTGCAACACCAGCTCTTTTTGGCTGCTGTGTTCCGCCATTGCAGCTTTGCATCCATTCACTTATTCATACCTTCATTCACTTTTTCATTCACATTTACACACTCATTTACTCTTTCCATCAGAGTTCACCATGAAGCAACTCCAGAACCTTTCACTTCTTACATTATTCACATATTACCTGATTTACCAGTTTGTCTACAACTGGGTATACAAACTAAATGATGCATTTCTGCCTCTTACATCTTTCTTATACATTATACTAGTAATGTGGCTTTTTAAAATATGAAATATATGTGCTTTTTATTGAGTCATTGTTGAGATCCCAACCACAACCATCTTATTAAGTACCCAGTGCTCTGCTCAGCTGTTCATATAGGAGCCTCTTGATTTCCACAATAATCTTGTGAGAAGTCTTCGTTATTCCTCGTTTCCTTATTAGTTCTGGCTAGCGTAAGATCATTGCCCTGTTCCCCATTCTGTCCTAGATGACTACACCTAGTCACATTTATGCCTGGCAAATGTGAATGTGAAAGTCGCTCAGTCCTGTCCGACTCTTTTGCGAACGCATGGACTATAGCCTGCCAGCCTCCTCTGTGCATGGAATTCTCCAGGCAAGAATACTGGAATGGGTAGCTGTTCCCTTCTCCAGGGGATCTTCCCAACCCAGGGATTGAACCCAGGTCTCTTGCATTGCAGGCAGATTCTTTACCAGATGAGCCACGAGGGAAGCCCTTATAGTAGGTGCTTATTTATTTATNATTCTTTTTAATGGCAGAGTAATACTCCATTGTGTATATATGCCACAGCTTGCTTATCCATTCATCTGTTGATGGACATCTAGGTTGTTTCCATGTCCTGGCTATTATAAACAGTGCTGCGATGAACATTGGGGTACATGTGTCTCATGTGTTTATTTTAAAAATATATCACTAGTTCACCATAAACCAGGCACTAAATTGGCCCCCAGGGATGAAGTGCCAGGTGGCTGTGGTCCTGCCTTTATAGACCTTATACTGTAGTAGGAGAGATAAATGAGTGATGAGTGAATAAATGAATGCAGAGACTAAGGTTAACAGAAATTAAGTAACTTCTGTATGTGTGTATATGTGTGCACTTAATCATGTCTGACTGAGACTCCATGAGCTGTAGCCCACCAGGCTTCTCTGTCCTTGGAATTTCCCAGGCAAGAATACTGGAGTGGGTTGCCATTTCCTACTCTAGGGGATCTTCTCGACCCAGAGATCATTGTGTCTCTTGCATTTCCTGCATTGGCAGTTGGATTCTTTACCATTGCGTGACCTGGGAAACCCCAAGTGACTTCTAATAAGTAACAAAATTGAGATTCACATTCAAATCAGTAGGACTCCAGGTCCTTCCATGATATCTCATATAGAACACTTTTAGGTGGAAAGCTTGACCTTAAGGAGAACATAGTCTAGAGAAGAGGCAAAGTGTAAGAGGGGGAGGAAAGTGAGTAACCAAATACTTACAGTGTAAACTGTTTGATATTTAGTGAATCCCTGCTATATACCATGTACTGTTTGGATAGCTTTATGGATATTGACTGTTGTCTTATAGCAACCTTTAGGACAAGTAGTATTTTATCTGTATTTACAGATTATGAAAAGAGGCACAGAAGTTAAATAAGTTTCCCAAGATTACCCAGCTAGTAAGTGGTAGAATTTGAGTGCGAGGAATCTGATGCAGCAGTGGACTGTTGTATCATCATTTTGTACTACCTTTTTCAGTGTGACAGTGTGCCAGGAATTATTCTAGCCTCTTTGCATTCGAAGACAAATAGGATATTCCCTCCATTCTTTAGTTTTAATTTTTTAATTGAATATACTTACTATGCAAAAAGTTGTACATATTTAATATATACATTTTGATGAATTTGAACATATCAATATAACTGTGATACTATCACTACACACAAGGTAATAAACATAGACATTGCTTCTGAAATATTTTTTGTGTCCTCTTGCCTTTTGTGGTAAAGGCACTTAACATAAGATCTATTCTCTTAACAAGTTTTTAAATGCACAGTACAGTGTTGAAAACTATATTCACTGTGTTGTGCAACAGTTCAACAGAACTTAGTCATCATTTATAACTTTATACCCAATGAATAATAACTCCCCAATTTTCCCCTCCCTTCATCTCTTGGCAACTATCTCTCTGTTCTCTACTTCTATCAGTTTGACTATTTTTGATACCTCATATAAGTGCAGTCATGGATTACTTGTCCTTCTGTGACTCACTTCCTTAGCACAATGTCCATTTGTGTTGTCAGAAATGACAGAATTTCCTTCTTTTTCAAGTCTGAATAATATTTCATTATATGCATGGATATGGCACAGTTTAAAAAATCCATTCATCTGTCTGTGGACATTTCATTTGTTTCCAGAAATCTTGGCTGTTGTGAATATGCTGCAGATATCTCTTTGAAATCCTGATTTTAAGTCTTTTGAATATAAACCCAAGAGTGGTATTTTTGGTTCATATGGTAGCTCTATTTTTAATATTTTGAGCAATCTCTGTATTGTTTTCCATACCGGCTGTGTCATTTACATACCTATCAACAGTGTACAAGAGTTACTTCTTTTCTATAACCCTTCCTATCTTTTGTCTTTTTGATAATAGTCAACCTTACTGATATAAGGTGGTATCTCATTGTGATTTTGAATTGGATTTTTCTATGATTAATGATATTGAACACCTTTTAACATACCCATCCTTGTCAGCAACTCCTATGTTTTCTTTGAAAAAATGTCCATTCAATTTCTTTTCTGTTTTTTAATCAAATTGTTTATTTATTTATTGCTATTAAGTTATAGGAATTCCTTATATATTTAGAATAGCAGAAGGACCAGAATAACCCAAGCAATCTTGATAAAGGTGAACAAAGCTGGAGGCATTACAATTACTGATTTCAAAATACATTGCAAAACTATAGTAGTCAAACAGAATGATATGGACATAAAGGCAAATATATAGATCTTATTTGATAATTCAAAGACAAATATCTTATTTTTCTTTGAATGCAAAGAGACTAGAATAGTTCCTGGCACACTGTCACACTGAGAAAGGTAGTACAAAATGATGATAAGATGGTCTGCTGTTGCATCAGATTCCTTGCATTCAAATTCTACCACTTACTGGCTGGGTGATCCTGGGGATCTTATTTAACTTATCTGTGCCTCTTTTCATCAACTGTAAATGCAGATAAAATGGCATAGAGAGCCCAGAAGTAAACCCATGCATATTCGCACAACCGATCTTGGAGGACACCAGGAATGCATAATACAGAAATGATAGTCTCTTCAATGAGTGATATTGGGAAAATGATATCTGCATGGAAAGGGTTTCTGAGTTCTAACTGATCCATGTTCATCCACCTAATTTTTCACTTCTATGATTTTTTTTAAGTTTCCCCTTTTATTTCTTAGTTGGATGAGTTTGTTCTCCAGAAAATTCTTTACAAAGGGCACCTATTTGGTATCCCTTTATTCTTGCATGTCTAAAAATATATTTCTGTAACCTTGATAGTTGAAGGACTGCTTGTCTATGTATGAAATCCTTTCTTTCCTTGAGATTTTAGAAAATGTTACTCTACTGTTGTCTGTCTTTGCCTATTCCTGTAGGTAAATCTTATGCCAAAAATATTGCCTTTCCATTGTAAATAACATATCGTTGCTTATTTATTAGTTTTTCTTGGTGATTTTGTTTTTTAGCTGTACATCATGAATCTTTGTAAAGCCTTATTAGGATATAGTTCAGATATGACTATTCTAGATCAGATCAGTTTTCTCTACACAGTCCTTTCAGTATATGAAAATGGGCCTTCTTTTAATTTTTGAATAATTTATTGGATTATAGTTTAAGTGGTGTTCTGTTACATTGTTTTATTTTTCTTCTTCAGAGACTCCAATTATATGTATATTATCTCTTCTTTCCCTCTACCAATGCTTTTTCTTGATTCTATTTACTTCTTTATTTCATTTTCATTCTCTGCTAATTTTATTCTCTTACTTGCCTACTTGTCCTTGTTAAAGTTCAATTCAATGTTTTCTTGCTCTGGCAATTTGTAACGTTTTCATTAAGGTGAATTTGGCTTTTTCTATTATTTCTTCTCTGAGTTCAATCATTTTACCTCTTTCTGAGGGTTTTTGCTCATATTGGTTAGGAGTTTTTAATTTCTCATTTGAAGTATTTATTTCACATTTGTAAGTTTTTATCTTCAGGTATCTAATTCAGGTGAGAATATTATGTTGCACTATTCTACTCCACAGTTGACATTTTGAGGATATTTTTCAACAGTGATATAGGAGAAGGCAATGGCACCCCACTCTAGTACTCCTGCCTGGAAAATCCTATGGATAGAGGAGCCTGGTAGGCTGTAGTCCATGGGGTCACTGAGGGTCAGACATGACGGAACGACTTCACTTTGACTTTTCACTTTCATGCATTAGAGAAGGAAATGGCAACACACTCCAGTGTTCTTGCCTGGAGGATCCCAGGGACGGGGGAGCCTGGTGGGCTGCCGTCTATGGGGTCANGAGGGTCAGACATGACGGAACGACTTCACTTTGACTTTTCACTTTCATGCATTAGAGAAGGAAATGGCAACACACTCCAGTGTTCTTGCCTGGAGGATCCCAGGGACGGGGGAGCCTGGTGGGCTGCCGTCTATGGGGTCACACAAGAGTTGGACACAACAGAAGTTACTTAGCAGCAGCAGCAGTTAGATTTTCACTTCTCCATTTTGTTTATTTTAGCTTTGTATGTAAAGTGATCTACTTTTTCTGTTTATTTTGATTATCTAAATTCTCATAGCAGCAGTGTCAGCTGTATATAGACCAAAGAGCTAGTTTTGAGGGGCTTACTGGATTCCTTAGTTCAAAACTATCCTCTTCTGTTGCCATGGTAAAATGCTTTTTTCTAATTGATTTTTCTATTTTGAAGTGGAAAGAATTCATACTTGTTCTGATTTGTCATTCATCCTCTCTCTCACGTGCACTTGCACATGTGTGCATGCACGTGTGTGCACACACACAAGGAGAAGTGTGTTTCCTTTTCTCTGCACCACCAAATCCCCAAGGGCCATGTCTCCCTCTCAAGTTGCCCATTCTCCTTGCTTTCCAACACTGCTGCTTTGGGTTCTGCTAACATTTAAATCCCTTCCTTTTGATTTATTTGTAACCAGAACTCTGATCTACCAGATTTTAAATGTATTCTCACTGTTTTCCAATCCTTGACAGGGCTTTCATGGTGGGAATTATTTTAGGACAATTGTTATTTGGGTTCTTTCTCCCTATAGTCCTTGCTCCTTTTTCTTTGGATCTCTTTAATACCTGTGCCTGGCTTTTCCCCAAAATAGGATTTTTTTTTAGAAAATTTCCCACTTATCAATATTTTAAGTTCATAGTGTTATATATTTTCCATCCTTTAGATGTGCATAAAACATAGATTAGGTTAGTTTAATTTGCTGCTCTTATCTAGCCAGATGAGTTTTGGGGGAAGAGAAACAGATTTCAGAGGCCAGCATTATTCTATGTCAAACCAGAAAGACCAGACGATTACAATTTAAGCAAAAGGATGTCAGAAGTAGGACAAGAAATGATAAAGCTTTTGGCGGGGCTCAGAAATGTGTTTGACTACCTGTTTGCACCTCTCCGATAAAGATAAAAAAAATGAGCTCAGGGACAAGCAGTCCTCCAGGGCAGCCACTCTTACTCACCAAATCCTTCTTAACTTCACCCTGGCCCAGAGGGTGAGGCAGAGAATTAATCACTGGTAGGGTTTTCATGAGTAACGTTACTTCTGTTATGCTCACGCCTGACTGTGCAGTTTCTCACGTGTTCACTTTTTCTCTTCCCAGGCTAATATTGACTCAGGTTTCCTCAGGCCCTTTCAATGAGAATATTTTTATTCACTTTGAGATTCTTTTTAAGTACCAACTCTTTTAAGCAGGCTTCCATGACTTCCTGCAAACTGGATTATGGGTCTTTCCTCTGTGCAAGTAGAGCAAACCATGCGCATCCCCATCACTGAACTTGACATGTTATTCTGCTCAGGCATGTGTCTTCACCTGTAAGGTGTGAATACATCACGATTCTGTCTTCATCTGTATTTCCCCGGTGTCTCTCACAGAGGCTGACATTTAGTAAATGCTCAATAAACATTGGTGGAATCAATTGATGGAAAAAGAAATGAACATAACTGCTCTAGCAGTTACTAGAATGTAATTGCTCTAGCCTGGACTCTGCATGGGTCTAGTCAATGGGAAATGGTTAACCTTAATTTTATTATTATTATTATTATGGTGGAGAGTTATTGATCCCTAAAGAACAGTTTCCTCCACTTGCAGCCCTAGCTTCAGGGCCTCTTGGACATAAATGTTGACCATACCTCCCTCAGAGCATTTTGCTGAGAGAACTCTCAGATGATCTTTCAGGTTATCTTTCTATTCTTGTCTCCAGCCATGTCCTGTTGGGGACATACAAATGATGATGTCTTCTCTATACAAAGCGAACTGGAAAGAGCATATCTACCCCCAAAGTCTGAAGAAGGAATTTTTCTCTTAAGATAGAAGCAGAATAAAATTTTTATAACCTAGTTTTCTGCCTTCACTCACTTGATCTTTGATTGTGTTTTAGAGAAGTATTTTGATAGTGAAGGACTGCCTGCTTTTGTCCAAGATCATTTTAAGTCTTGGAATTCAAAAGCCTGTTCATTTCCTCTTCTCGGCTGCTGCTGCTGCTAAGTCGCTTCAGTCGTGTCCGACTCTGTGCGACCCCATAGACGGCAGCCCAACAGGCTTCGCCGTCCCTGGGATTCTCCAGGCAAGAACACTGGAGCGGGTTGCCATTTCCTTCTCCAATGCATGAAAGTGAAAAGTGAAGTCGCTCAGTTGTGTCCGACTCTTCACAACCCCATGAGTTACCTAAAAATCTATGAGCATAGAATTTAGGAATCAAAGGTACGTTACAATCAGCTAGCCTTCTCATTCGACACACATACATTCACTTGCCTGTAGTTATAGAGCTGGTTAGTGGCAGAAGGAGTAGTAAAACCAAAGTTTCTCAACTCATAGTTCTATGTTCTTTCTGTGTGGAAAAGTGAAAGTGTTAGTCGCACAGTTGTGTCCAACTCTTTGCAACCCCATGGACTATACCTCTAGCCTCTCCTTTAGAGCCCCTGACATATTCTGCTTGCCTAGGGGGTCCTGAGAGGAAGTTTCAAAAACTCTTCTCTTTACTGCATGATGTAGCCTTGAGATTGTATTGAGTGCTTGTAGTCATACTCAGTTGTTCAGTCCTGTCTGACTCTTTGCAACTCTGTGAACCATAGCTCTCCGTGCTTCTCTGTCCGTGGAATTTTCTAGGCAAGAATACTGGAGTGGGTTGCCATTTCCTTCTCCAGGAGATCTTCATGACCTGGGGATTGAACCCACATCTCCTGCAGCTTCTGCATTGGCTCGCGGCTTCTTTACCACTGAGCCATGTGAGAAGCCACTGAGATTATATTGGGTTTGCCAAAAAGTTCATTTGGGGTTTCTTATGAAAAACCCAAACGAACTTTTTGGCCAGCTCAGTAGATGTTGTAGATCTCCCTGTCAGGCCCCACCAAACACTGTTTAAAATTTGGAAACTTTTTTTTCCTTCCTTCCCTTCATTTTTACCATGAAAAAGGGAATAAAATATTATTTTAAAAGTGAGAAATAGCCAAGAATTCTGAGTTTCTCCAGACCTTTACATCACTCTTTATAGGCTACAATTTTCTCTTCCATTTATGCAAGCAGAGTTAATAACCAATTTGAGGTCTTGTGGAGAATTTGTCACCTCAAAATGCCACCTATTCTTTCCACCTGGGTCTTCTCATAAAAGGACAACTCCAAATTCTTTGAACATAGAAGATAATTCACAGCCCCAGTTTTGCCATGCTTCAGAGTGTCTTTGGCCGTAAAGCAGTGTCAAGAGATTGTCAAAACAGAATTAATTGAAATTGAAACAATAAATTCCTGCCATATAATGTCTTCAGAAGGTGAAAGTCAAGGTGTGTCTCAGAATAAAGCAGAAGGAGACTGCCCTAAAGGTGGGAATTGTGGATCCAAAGGGAGGATGAGACAACTTCTACTCCTATCATCCGTGTTTTTAAAACCCTGAAGGTTTTAAAAGGAGGAAAAACCAGAACTGTCAAAACAAGAAACCACATCTTCTTACAAGTCAGGGCCCTCCACAGAATTTCTGACAGTTTGAACACCAACTAAAGTTTTTTTAACACCAAATTTAACATGCACAGGCTTTTCAGATCTGTCACTAGAAGCGGGATGATGTCAGTGAGAAAATCTGGTGTTGTTTCATTTTCACAAGTTTTTCAGGATCCGAGATGGAGCTGTTTGTTGAGCATGTAACTGCAGAGAGGGAGTAATAATTAGTGATCTGAGAAACAAGCTTGTTGCGAGGTTAAGAATAAAAAAAAAAAAAAGCTTATTAACAAGGAGAAGAGCTGTCAAAGGGAGGAAGAAAGTGCGACAAACAGAGTGCCTATTACTCCTGAAAGCTCCAATTTGTTTAGAAGGTTTGGCATTCTATTCTCCGGGCCGTATGCAGTATGAATAGGGTCAGAAATTCACACATCGTGGGCGTGCCATTGCAGTCATGTTTGAGAAACATATCATGATGTGGGCATCATGTCATCCAAACCATTTATTGTACCTTGCCTTTCAGACTAAGGTTGCTTCTCAACTTTAAATTTTTAATTGAAACATGCATGAAAGCTCTATGCATGAAACATGCATGAAACTGAAGACACTTCTAAAAATACATAAGATGATAACGATGATAATGAGGTTTTATGGAATCTTTCATTATTCTGTGCCCATTTGATTCTCTGCATCATGTTAAGGGGCAATATTCTTCCTGGTTGAATTTCCTTTCCTCTAAATTAACATTTACATATTTTTTAATGGCTTGATTTATGTTAATCTGGCATCCTTATGAAGAATTTGGTGTTTCATGTAATTTAGCTAGTATCTTTCTGTGTAAGAAAGGAGTTGGTGGGCCCTCAAATTCCTTTAGCTTCTTTCCTTAGTAACAGAATCCAAGTTTTATTTCAGTGTCAATGATTCTGGCTGAAAGAAAACATTTCCCAGCCTATGCATTTTTTGCTAAGTGTGACCATGACATGGAAACAAAAAAGTTGCATGAAGGTAGATAAGGTTTCGAAAAGTTAACTCATTTGCAAATATGCCCATTTAATTCACCTTTCTCCTCCCTGCAATCTGGTATTTGGTTCCAATGGTTGTAGCTCTAGCAGCCAACTTGATCCATGAGGTAGCTTTGAAATTGGAAAGTGTGCTCTAGGATAATAAAGCAGAAAGTATATAATATAATAATATAAAGTATATAATAGAAGAAGGGCTTGGCTTCTGAAATTTTATGCATGACTATGTGTATCCTGGGGCTAAACTCTGGGACCTCAAATCGTATGACAGAATAAATACTTAATTTGTTGAAACACTGTTATTTCTGCTCTTTTCATTTCTGGCTGCTGCTGCTGCTGCTAAGTCACTTCAGTCATGTCCGACTCTGTGCGACCCCATAGACGGCAGCCCTACAGGCTCCGCCATCCCTGGGATTCTCCAGTCAAGAACACTGGAGTGGGTTGCCATTTCAGATGATTTCAATTCTTACTTAATACATACCATTGCTGCACATAAGTTCAGGGAAAGCAGAATGACCAGTAGTTACACCTGTCCTCAAAAATCAGGCCTTCTACATCAAAAGATAGGAAAACAAATATACTATTTTTTTACATTTATAAAATGTATCATTTTATAATTTCTCTTTGTAAATGATTTACAAATCTACTTGCAGTTTCATTTACCTATCATATGAGCCTTTCCTATGTAAAATCCGTGGCTTTGATGTTAAGACACTTTTAATTTAGTGTTGGATTCAGATATTTAAGAAAATAGTGATGAAACAGACTCATAAGTATTTACATTGGGACCTTTTTTTTTTCTTTGCAGATATAAATAACCTACCTTAGACCTATTTGGGCTTCCCAGGTGGTACTAGTGTTAAAGAACCTACCTGCTAATGCAGGAGGCTAAGAGATGCAGGTTTGATCCCCGGGTTGGGAAGATTCACTGGAGGAGGACATGGCAACCCTTTCTGGTATTCTTGCTGGGAGAATCCCATGGACAGAGGGGCCTGGCAGGTCCTACAGTCCATAGGGTCGCAGAGTTGGACATGACTGAAGTGACTTAGCATGCACAGACATATTTTAAGCTGAAAGGTAATTTATTAGTTTAGGGGCTGAAAAGTCCAAGGTCATATGGGCTTCCAGTGCAGTGAAATCCAGGTATTAAATTTCATCAGTTGATACAGTGTTACCATCTTCTAGCTCTGCTTATTAATTTTTTCCCTTTAAGCCTGTTGGCTTCTTTCTCTCTCCTATGGAAAGATTCTCCCTGTGTGAAGGAAAGTTTTTCCCTAGGCAGTCCCTCAGGCAGACATCATTGTTGTTCATGTTATTGAGAAAAGAGAGGCAGTCTGTCCCAAATTTAATTGGTCCCTAATGGATCCTGTGTTCTTGGACTGTTCACTGTGAACAGATTTGGGTCTCCAAGTCTATGCATTCAGAATATAATTGGAATGAGGGGATGGTAGCCCAGTCCCAACCTCTCCATTGTTTCAGAGGTTTCTATTTCTGGACCTCAGAAACACTGCCCTTATTCCTCTGTGATTCTGTTTTGTCTAAGATGCTGGGACTATTTGAAATTTTATTAGCACATTCAAGAGCCAGCAGAAGGTCCCCTCCACCGCACATCAGAGGATTTGTGTGAGAGTCCTGTGGCCCATTAACTGACTTTGTATCCTTAAGAGTTACTAGACTTTCTGAATTTTAGCTTTCTGGACTCTGAAATGAAGACATTGGACTTGGTACTCTTTAAGATTACTTCAAAGCCTAAAATACTACAACTGCACCTCAACACTTTTGCTTAAGCCATATATCCTGCGCTAGAAATATTTCTGCTTTTCCAGATTTACATATGTAAACTGTATCTTTGATAAATAGCCTAGTGCCCTGCATCAATCTACAAAGACTCTAGGAATAGTTTTTTATTCCTTGGCAGTTTTTACTACTTTAATCTAAGAAAAATAGTGCCCCCCTCTATAACAAAACCTGTGTTTTCCAAAGGCTCCTCGGGTGGTTCCATGGTAAAAAATCTGCCTGCGATATAGGAGTCATGAGTTTGATCCCTGGGTCAAGAAGACCCCCTGGAGGAGGAAATGGCAACCCACTCTAGTATTTTTCCCTGAAAAATTCCATAGACAGAGGAGCCTGGTGGGCCACAATCCATGGGGTCACAAGGAGTTGGACACGACTGAGCAACTGAGCACATGTGTTTTCTAAGTAAATCCAAATTAAACATTAAAAATAGTCATTAAAGAATGAACCATTATAGGAGATGAGAACAGGAAAATTGGCAGGTTGGGGAAGAAGCTTGCATGTGCTAAAGGTGTGAAGAAACTTCACCAGTCCTTCTGCTTTGAAGAGAGAGATTTATTCATCCAAAGACATTCAGCATGAACATTGGGCTATTTTGAAATAAGAAAAGAAAAATTAACACTTAGCATTTACTTTATGCCAGGCACTACTCAGTTTTATGGTGGTGTTTTTCTCATTTGTTTTTCATGACAACTCTGTAGGGTAGGTGTGTACTGTGTGGGCTCAGTTGTGTCTGACTCTTTGTAGCCCATGGACTGCAGCCCGCCAGGCTTCTCTGTCCTTGAGATTTCTTAGGCAAGAATACTGGAGTGGGTTGCCATTTCCTACCCCAGGATGGAACCTGAGTCTTTTCTGTCTCCTGCGTTGGTGGCCAGATTCCTGACCACTAGCGCCACCTAGGAAGCACCATAGGGTAGGTATTATCTTTTAATTAGGACCACTCAGATGAGAAAGGAGTGATGCAGGATCAACTAAGCAGTAATAATAAAGGTGGACTCATACTCAGGGAACCTCACTCCCATTGGGGCTGACCTCAAACCAAAGTGATTTCATGGTTTGGAGCTTTTCTGTCACATTTCCTCCTTGTTCTCCTCTGCTTCCTGATTTCCTCCTTTAGAAGACAGCCCAACTCCACCCCATTGAAAGGAAGATCTTGAGGCATAAACATAATTAGAAAGTTGGAGGTGAAGTTCTTAAAGAAATGTAGCTGCTTAATTATAACTGAAGAAAATGAATGAGTTTGGTACAGGGTCCTCCAGCCAAAGGCAAGAGAAGGAGGATCTTGTTGATGGCCAGGTGGTCCTTTTAGAATGTTAATATTTATTTGGAGGCTGGTGTTTTTTTTTTTTTTTTTTGGAAAGAGAAAGGAAAGAATGTTTCCATGAGCCTTGCTCTCTTCTATAAGGTCCATCTGGTATCGCAGGTATGCATGCCAAATCACACTATTAAAATAACACATACAAAGGGCTGTTCCTTTTATAAATTGAAAATCTGTCTGATTTTTCACACTTTCACCAAATCAATGTCTAGAGAAACATTTTATAAGTTAAAATATGTCTTCTGTTACTGCTGCCTCAAGTTATGATTTAATTAGTCATAAATCTCATTTGGAGGTTTAAAAAGTTTCCCAGAATAGGAATCTACAGACCTTATAAGCTAAGTCTTCCCTAAAGGTGGACATTTGAGCCTTTCTTCTGCAGATTAGCAAATTGCTTCCTCTGCTATTAATCCTGTAATATGATTTCTTTTTTAAAAAATCTCTCAGTCTCCAGATCCATCTCCCAAGAGGCCAGCTTTTCTCCTCTTTCTAGACTACTTTCTCTTGTTACATATGTCACCAGGTGCCATAATGATTTGTTTTCCTACTGAGAGACTGTAAGCTCCTTGAGGAGAAGGACTATTTCTTGTTCCTCACTATCCTCAGTCTAGCACAGCACCCGGCATGGAGAAGTTTCTCTACTAGTGTGTGTTACATTGAAATGCTTCTAAGAGTTTGCCTCCATGACCAGGAAGGACAGATGAACAAGTGAACAATGATTGTGACTATGGGTCAGAGTTCATGGGGTCACAGAGTCGGACATGACTGAGTGCACTTCAATGTCAGTGAATGATCGGCTTGGTTCAGCTGAACACTAATCATAAAATTATTCCTACTGATAGGAAAGCTCAGAAAGGCCCTTCCTCCATTCTGTGGTTCAGGCATTTGGGAATGTGGTGGTGGGAACAGAAGAAATTAAATTTCACAGACGCACAGAGAATGGATTTTTACTGTTTTGGTTTTAAGTGATGTGTTTGCCTCGTAAATATAGAACTGAAAAGATTCAAAACAGAGAGTGGCCCAGACAACAATGATTTTGACATTTCCATTGAAATATCTCTTGAAGCATCATGTGGGGAACAATCTTAATAACAGTTGTTAGTCCCCTGTGTTATTCCAGGGCTTGAGATTCTTGTCCCACAAATACAGCTTTATATTATGAGATGATATTTTAAAAACATTTTCCAGACTTTATGTATATATTGATATATTTATGGCTAATTTAAATGTCATGATAAAAGAAGTTTTTCATTCTGTTCTGTTTGGTTTTATACAGATACTTTTACAAATAAATACAAGGAGCAACCAATTTCTTGTAGTATCACTTTTTAATCAAATATATTTTCTTTTATGATAACCCATTTAATCAACCAAGTTTTGTATTTGCCATCTTCTAAGTGACTAATTCGGATAAGTGATTTAACTTCTCCAAACCTCCATTCCTTCTTTTGTTTTTGTTTTATATGAGATGTTTATTCATTCATCATTTGGCCACGCCAGGTCTTCGTTGCAGCATGAACGATCTTAGATCCTTGTTGCGGGGCATGCAGAGTCTTTTAGGTGTGGCATGTGGGATTTTTTTTTTTCTTTTAGCTGTGGCATGCGGACTCTTAGTTGTGGCATGTGGGATATAGTTCCCTGACCAGGGATGGAATCTGGGCCTCGTGCATTGGGAATGCGGAGCCTTAGCCACTGGACCACCAGGGAAGTCCCGCCTCTTTTGTTAACTATGGTTCTTATGATGATAACATGAAAGAATATATGTAACACCCAGGATACAGTACATAAAATATATTAGAAACTCAATAAATGTTACTTTCTCACTTGGCTTATGGCCCTTCTCCTATAACAGCTGTAAGAAACTCAAGAAATGGGATGGGAAATGGGTGTTACCCATCCTACCGCCAATCTGAAAACTATTTTCAATTTACATATTCTTTTCTAGCCTCCGTGTATATGTTTTTATGCAATTATAATTATAGCTGTGGATAATTGCTTCCTGATTTTTCCCCTTAATAAATATTATTATAAAGTCCAAAAAATGGCACTTTGTCACAAAAAGAAAAAAATAATAGGAATGATCACTATGCTGTCTCTCAGCCTTCTCCCCTTTAACTAAATAATTTCTTTTAGATATTCTTCCAGGTTTCCACTACTCTTATTATTCTATTCTATCCTGAGCCACATTTGTTTCCTCGTTGCTGTGAAATTTCATAATTAAAAAAAAAAAGAGAGAGAGAGAGAGTTTTCAGCCTTTAGACAACTGATTTTTTTTTGGAGCCAAAAATGGAAATTAAATAAGTTGCCCAAGTTGCTACATTTCAAGTAGATTAGCATTGGCTAAGGGTGCAGCATTTAGAAAAACTGAGCAAACCATCTTTTTTTTCTAAATAACAACAATAAAACGATTGTCTAAATTGACATTCAAATAATTTAAGTAACTTTTCATGCCTTTTCCTAAATTGGGGTCACTGAGGATCTATAAAAGTATATTATGAGATAAGCCCAGAAAAAAAGATGATATTCCTGGACTCTGGCTCAGAATGAAAGGGGAGGAAAGAATGTGCCTGTGTGTGTGCATGTCCACACATGAGTGTCAAAATCTATAGCCAGCCCTTTCACGCAATCAAAACAACTGTGACAACAATAATTATTTAATGCCTTTTTCTACCTCAAAGATGCTCCAGGCAGCCACCAGCGCTGTAGAGACAGTTTATCATTATGTGTGTTAAGACATTGTGAAATAAGAATAAAATCACTCAGAGACACAGTACTTCGGTGAACAGCATGGTGTTTCAAGTCCTTATATTGATTTCTTGTTGACCATCTTTGCCCATTTCTAGCCTTTAGATGATTTCTATATCTTTGGCAGATTTGAGATAGCGTGATAATTTAGGGAATTGTTAGTGAACTTAACGTTTCTGCTGAATACCAACCCTTCCTGTAGAAAAATTAATATTGTGGCAGTTACTGCCACATCCCTAACACAGAAGAATGTAGTATGTGTCATAGCATACAAGCAGTTAGTAATAATTAGCATTAATTGACTGATTTTTAAAAATTTATTTTTAATTGGAGGATAATTGCTTTACATAATTGACTGATTTTGATTCCATTATGCTAGATACTGTTTCAAACTCTTTGCATGTCTTATANCATACAAGCAGTTAGTAATAATTAGCATTAATTGACTGATTTTTAAAAATTTATTTTTAATTGGAGGATAATTGCTTTACATAATTGACTGATTTTGATTCCATTATGCTAGATACTGTTTCAAACTCTTTGCATGTCTTATACAGCTGAATCCTCAATGACCTGTAATTAACTTAACCCCCATTTTAAATGTGAGAAAATGAAGAGCAGAGAATTTAAATAATTTTCTCACAGTGATATAGTTATTAAATAGTAGAGACTTATCATTGAAACCTATGTTATCTGACCCCACAACATAATTTCTTTATCTTCTTTGGCAACCAAATATTTTCCATATTTTCACTGCAGCGATCTAGGACTTAATGTGCTCACTCAAGGCACTGGTTAGATTCTCAACAGGAAAAATTTTCAGAGACCTGTCTGCCTTAGTCTCAACATAGCTTTTCAAACTTATCTTGTAAATCTTTTATGAATGGGATGGTACCAAAGTACCAGACAACCTGACCTGCCTCTTGAGAAATCTGTATACAGGTCAGGAAGCAACAGTTAGAACTGGACATGGTACAACAGACTGGTTTCAAATAGGAAAAGGAGTACGTCAAGGCTGTATATTGTCACCCTGNTTATAAATATCTATGCACCCAACATAGGAGCACCTCAATACATAAGACAAACACTAACAGACATAAAAGGAGAAATTGACAGTAACACAATAACAGTAGAAGACTTTAACACCCCACTCACACCAATGGACAGATCATCAAAACAGAAAATTAATAAGGAAACACAAGTCTTAAATGATACATTAGATGAGATTGATCTCATTGATATCTTCAAGACATTCCATCCAAATGCAGAAGAATACACCTTCTTCTCAAGCGCACATGGAACATTCTCCAGGATAGATCACATCTTGGGTCACAGATCAAACCTCAGTAAATTTAAGAAAACTGAAATCATTTCAAGCATCTTCTCTGACCTCAACGCTATGAGACTAGACATCAATAATAAGAAAAAAACTGTAAGAAACACAAACACATGGATATTAAACATGTTTATAAATAGCCAACAGGTTACTGACGAAATCAAAACGGAAATCAAAAAATTTCTAGAAACAAATGACAACGAAAACACAACAACTCAAAACCTATGGGATGCAGCAAAAGCAGTTCTAAGAGGGAAGTTTATAGCAACAAATCCTACCTCAAGAAACAAGAAAAACATCAAACAGACAACCTAACTTTATACCTAAAGCAACTGGAAAAATAACAAAAAACCCAAAATCAGTAAAAGGAAAGAAATCATAAAGATCCAAGCAGAAATAAATGAAAAAGAAATGAAATAAACAATAGTAAAGATTAATAAAAACTAAAAGCTGGTTCTTTGAGAAGATAAACAAAATTGATAAATCTTTAGCCAGATTCATCAAGAAAGAAAGAGAGAAGAATCAAATCAACAAAATTAGAAGTGAAAAAGCAGAGGTTACAATGGACAATGCAGAAATACAAANTAGTAAAGATTAATAAAAACTAAAAGCTGGTTCTTTGAGAAGATAAACAAAATTGATAAATCTTTAGCCAGATTCATCAAGAAAGAAAGAGAGAAGAATCAAATCAACAAAATTAGAAGTGAAAAAGCAGAGGTTACAACGGACAATGCAGAAATACAAAGGATTATGAGAGTACTGTGAACAACTATATGGCAATAAAATGGATAACCTGGAAGAAAAGGATAGATTCTTAGAAAAGTTCAATATACCAAGACTGAACCAAGAAGAAATAGAAATTATGAACAACCCAATTACAAGCACTGAAAATTAAGGTGTGATCAAAAATCTCCCAAAAAACAAAAGCCCAGGATGAGATAGCTTCACAGGAGAATTCTATCAAACATATAGAGAAGAGCTAATGCCTATCCTTCTAAAACTTTTTCCAAAAATTACAAAAGAACACCTCCAAACTCATTCTATGTAGTCACCATCACCTTGATACCAAAACCAAAGACAACATAAAAAAGAAAACTACAGACCAATATCACTGATGAACATAGACATTAAAATCCTCAACAAAATTTTAGCAAACAGAATTCAGCAACACACCAAAAAGCTTATACACCATGATCA
Source organism: Neotragus pygmaeus (assembly GCA_006410875.1). Taxonomy (NCBI): domain Eukaryota; kingdom Metazoa; phylum Chordata; class Mammalia; order Artiodactyla; family Bovidae; genus Neotragus; species Neotragus pygmaeus. The sequence goes on along the minus strand of SJYV01034715.1, from coordinate 709,664 downwards.
AGTTGGGTTTATTCCAAGGATTCTTCAAAACACACAAATCAATCAATGTNGACAGGGAGACCTGGCGTGCTGCGATTCATGGGGTTGCAAAGAGTCGGACATGACTGAGCGACTGAACTGGTACCAAAATGGATTATTGACTTTTTTCTCAAATCTGTCCTAGGCCTTTCATATCCATTTTAAATGTCTTTTGATCTATTTTATATGTTTTTTCTTTATTATCTCTATCAGTATGATTCCTGTCCTTATCTGCAAACCCTCCTTAAGTATAGATGCTTTCTAAAAATTCTTCCAAGTCTTTTTCTCCTCTGTTGAAATCAACTTCTCCTCTTTGCCTTTGCTTGGACCTCTCTTGAAATGGTGGTCTGTCCTCCCATCTGTGCTCCCATCTGATCTGCTTTACTAGGTTATAAAGTCTTTAAAGCCAATGCTGACCCTTAGAAAGAATTGGTATCTAATGACTTGAATTGATGCTGAAGATCCTGGCTTGTGTTCAGCAGTTGAGTCACACAGGCAATGGGACAGCAGCTGGTAACCTCACCCTCCCATGTCAATGCCAAGAAAACAAAGCCAAGTCCTAATGTGTGACAGGCCAGGGCAGCAAGTTCTTGTTCTTGTTCAGGGGGCTTTCCCTGATGGCTCAGATGGTAAAAGTCTGCCTGCAATGCAGAAGTCCCATGTTTGATCCCTGGGTTGAAAAAATGCCCTGGAGAAGGGAATGGCTACCCACTCCAGTATTTTTGCCTGGAGAATTCTGTGGACAGAGGAACCTGGTGGGCTATAGTCCTTGGGGTCGCAAAGAGTTGGACACAACTGAGCGACTAACACTTTCACTTTTTCTTTCACTTTTCTCAGTCCAGGAGGGGCTGTTTCTCTTCCCTGCAGCACACAGGGAACATAATCTGCTCTCTCTTCTTTAATGCTCCCACCACCCATTTTATCTTTTGGAGTTCTTATTTCACAATAAAGAGGTCATCTCCCTAGACACTATCCTCTTTGTTTATTTTTGTTTTGTGTTGTCTTATGTGCTGGAGTATAATTGTTTTACAGCGATGTGCTAGTTTTTACTACAGCAAAGTGAATCAGTCACATGTATACAGGTGTCCCCTTTTGGGGTTTCCTTACCATTTAGGGCACCACGGAGCACTGAGTAGAGTGACCTGTGCAGTACATTTGGTTCTCATTAGTCTATTTTATACACAGTAGTGTATATGAGCCAGTCCCAGTGACATTATCCTCTTTGTTGCACCCAAAGACAGACTCATCGTATCTTTTGCCTGTAAAGGTCCTTATTTTGGAGAATACAGGGGATATAAAACAAAATGTGAAGAAAATAAAAAGCTTAAGTAGTCTGTTGTGTATGTTTTAGTGCAATCCCTGATGGGTTGTTCTTCTCCCATGCTTCTCCCATGTTCAGGGCCTTCCCTGGTGGCTCAGTGGTAAAGAATGTTCCTGCAATGCAGGAGACAAAGGAGCCAGGCCCTGGTTTGATCCCTGTGTCAGGAAGCTCCCCTGGAGGAGGACATGGCAACCCACTCCAGTATTCTTGCCGGAGGAATCCCATGGACAGAGAAGCCTGGGAGGCTACAGTCCATAGGATCACAGAGTCGGACCTGACTGAAGCGACTTAGCACGCATGCTAAAGTTAGAGACTCAAAGTTACCTTAGACTTTTCTGAGTCTGTATTCTTGGGGGAATGTTTCCTGAGAGACACAGTCTTGGAGGAATGGAGATATCCATTCAGATGCCCATGCACATCTAAGGAGGTAGAACGGTGTTGTGATTAGAAGTACATGTTTGGGGACCTGTGTTTGAATCTTAGCTCAGCCACTTTTGTAGGTATGCAACACTGGGAAATTTGTTTAATGACTAAGACCGAAGTTCTTTATTTGTAAAAAGAAAGTGATATGGTGCTTGCTGCACAGAGTGGTGGAAAGTTTAAATGAGAAATGTAGGTAGAAGGCTTCAGGTAGGCATGGCTACTCTTCACTAATTATCTGGTTTTCTATTTCTAGGCATAGGGATGTTTGTCACTTGCCCAGGTCCTTGAAACTAGGAGCAGTTATGTGAAAATGGTCAGGGAAATATGAGTGTAAGTAATGTGTGTCACTTCTAGGGAGAAATACTNACTATTATCTGGTTTTCTATTTCTAGGCATAGGGATGTTTGTCACTTGCCCAGGCCCTTGAAACTAGGAGCAGTTATGTGAAAATGGTCAGGGAAATATGAGTGTAAATAATGTGTGTCACTTCTAGGGAGAAATACTTCATTGCTGGTGCCAGTCTTTCCCATCTGCCTTTTCCTGGGCAGAGATACATATGACAGTGCCGTGAGGTTAAGATGCTTGGAAAACTGAGAAGTCCAGAGGAGACTTTGCATGAGCAGGAAATAAAGCCTTGATATCCTTAGCTTCTGGAATCATAGGTTTATCTGCTATCACAGAATAACCTAACTTATCTTAACACAGTATTCTATGAAATCTAAGAGTAACTATTTCCCTGAACCTCTAGAATGGGAAGTGCTTGTGTTAATGGGCCCCCAACCTGGTCCCACTAGAGAAGGCAATGGCAACCCACTCCAATACTCTTGCCTGGAAAATCCCATGGATGGAGGAGCCTGGTAGGCTGCAGTCCATGGGGTCGCAAAGTTGGACACGACTAAGTGACTTCACTTTCACTTTTTGCTTTCATGCATTGGAGAAGGAAATGGCAACCCACTCCAGTGTTCTTGCCTGGAGGATCCCAGGGACAGGGGAGCCTGGTGGGCGGCCGTCTATGGGGTCACACAGAGTCAGACACAACTGAAGCAACTTAACAACAACAACCTGGTCTCACACAGGAGTATTTCCTCATACTTAGCATCAGCGTGTTTCCCTGACAACCTCACCAGCAAACCCGTCAGCATTGTATAGCATATTTCCTGTAACACTCACCTGCATGGAGTTTCTTTGCTTTGTTTTGTATTGTTTTACATGTTGGAGTATAGTTTCTTTACAACACTGCTAGTTTCTGCTGTACAGCAAAGTGAGTCAGCCACACATTTACATATATCCTCTCTTTTTTGAATTCTTTTCCCACTTAGGTTACCACAAGGCATTGAGTGGAGTTCCCTGTGCTATACAGCAGTTTCTTATTAGTCATCTATTTCATTCATAGTGTATATATGCCAATCCCAACAACATTATCCTTAGAATTAGAAACCTTTGGGGGTAAACTTTCTTCTAGGAAGACACAGTAATATTTTCCTTGCACACAAAGACCATTAACAGTCCTCCTGACTACACCTCTCTGGCAACCCATTCCATGCTGTCCAGAATTTAATCTTTTTTCTTCTTTCTTCATATGAAAAAGTCATTATGTGTCCACTTGCCACAAACATCCTTAGTAAATCTTGTGTTTCATTATTTTTGTAGATGAAGGTGATTTTTTAAAATCTTATGGAATTCACAATTTATATGCCAGTGGATTTCATGACTGGAGTTGGGTCACTCTTTCAAGTGAATGGTATGGATGGTAATTTTGTGATATAGCATGGCTTAGAGGAAAGAACAGTGTCCTACTTCTCAGTTGCAGGTTATAGGACTGATTCTAGCACAGTGTTGCTATGTGACCTTAGTCAATTTCTTTCTTTCTTGAGCTACCTAGAGATTTTCTTATTGGACTGTAAAGTCTTTAACACAATGTGAGCTTTAACTCCTAGCTCCTTATGTTTCTTGCTATCTCCTATACACATATGCACCCTGTAGTTTGCTTTCTAATAATGTTTGTATTTTTGTAGAAACAATCTTGTTTTGCATCCTATCTTTGCCTTTGCTAACTTAAGTAATCCAAGATAAGCAGTTTAACTTCCAAGTCTCTGTTGCTCTATCTATAAAAATGGGAATAATAATACGTAACTCCTTAGACTGATGGTAAGGGAGTAACACTGGAAGTTACCTGATAATGTGGTAAGAAGTCAACACATAGTAGTTTCTCTTCTCTTGATTTCCTCTCTCTCCTGGCTTATAAAGATTCTGGACCTCCATATTCTATACAGTCTAAAGAGGATGATTATGAATGATTGTTCAGTTTTAAAAAGGTCTTTGAAAAATTATTTTGGAAAAACTTTAAGTCTTTGATATTTCTCATTTCAGAAAATGTAGGTAGATTTAACTCCTTCTTCCTTATATAGCTCTCACTTTTTTGATGCCTTGAAATTTGCAATTCGGATGTACTTGTTAGCCATAGTCAGCCAAAACTTTTCTACATCAAGATGCCAATTCTGAGCAGTGCTATTGATAGTATTACTGTTAATAAAAATAGCCAATATTTATTGAACATATACTATATGCCATATACTATTCTAAGTACTTCATATAAAAATATATTTATATGGTAATATACAAAAGGCATAATTATATAGAGAAGTGTTTGGAGCATATAAATATAGAGCATATGTATTTTACACACATATACAAACAATTCTGAGTGTTGCTGTTGTCCCCATTATCTCAGTCTGGATTCAGTCAGTAGAGTTACTTATTTTGACAGAGAAACAGAAATTTTAATACAGGTGACAAAGAAAAGTGACACTGATTTATCACAGTAAGCGTACCTCTAAGGCTTAAACTTAGAGGAGAATGGAAAAAGTTGGAATTATTTAAACTAAAGAGTTTGAAGGAAGGGCCTTGGGGATCTGAGACCAGACATCTGTACGGGGATGCTGTTTCGGGTTGTATTTGCATTCTAGTCTTGAAAAAGTATGCTCAGCTGATTCTAGGAGCCGGGAGAACTGCACCCTGGAAGCAATGCTGCTGCACAGACTGTTACTGAGGAGCCATTGCTGCAGGGACAAGACAGGAACAGGAAACACAGCGGGAAGGAGTAGCTGCGTCTTCCTCTTCCTGTCTGCGAATCTGCCCTCTGGCATCCCCAGGTGGAGAGCGCAGGGGAGATCCAGCCTGCAGAGGAGACATGTGGCTCTCACAGTTCTAACTCCAGCCTCAGGGAACAGAGTAGAGCAGCTGAGAGAGGACTCTCACCAATCAACACACTCCAATAATAATAAGCAGCAAACTCTACCCCTTTAGCCATTTGCAATCTATGTACACACCCTTGAATACGTATTTAGATTTCAGTACAATAATAAAACAGCTTTATGCGTCCATGGAAGAAGATGCAACTCTCTCTTTATACAAACAAGATGCTCCCCCCCTCCCAATAAAGTGAGGAGATGCAAAGTTCCAACAGTTACTGTGTGCATCTCTGAGAGACGGTCACGGTATTCACATCTGAAGTTCTGAAAAGCAAGCCAGGTCATTTCCATCAGGTTGTGCTGAGGCACCTGAATACAATTTCAAGAAAGGGATCCAGTGAACTGTGTTGGGAAGGAAAACAGTTCTTCACAATGATTTCCCTTGTCCATTGACTTGTAGATAAGTTTAAATACTTGGTGCTTGGTGAAGCTCTTGAGGGCATTCATTTTCAGATTTATTCTCAGCTGCACATTGTCCCCAGTGTGGTCACTGCCATCCGATCGATCCTTTTCCTCTTCTCTCCTCCCTTTCCTTTCCTGTTCTTCCTCCCTGTCATCCTCTTCCTCCTCCTCCTTTTCCCCATATTTGTATATCCTTTAAATCAACTTGAGCATTTTTTTTTCTGGAACAAATTAGTGTATGAGTGTACAGAAAACAAAATATTGCCATTTTTTTCCAGAAAGGTTATGTATTTGCATACACACCTAATATGATTTAAAAATATGACTGTGGTGCAAGGGTGCTCAGCCATGTCCGACTATGCAACCCTATAGACTGTAGCCTGCCAGGCTTCTCTGTCTATGGAATTTTCCAGGAGAAAATACTGGAGTGGGTTGCCATTTCCCACTCCAGGGGAATCTTCCCAACCCAGGGATCAAACCCAAGTCTCTTGAGTCTGCTGCATTGGCAGGTGGATTCTTTACTACTGTTGCCACCTGGGAAGCCCTAAATAAAATGTTTATCTCATTCTAATCCTGTTGATAACATTCTCACATCCTTACTAATATGATGGGTAGGTAACTCCTGATTTCTATTACTTTGCTTGTTAAGTTGCATATTTTTCATGTAGATGCCATTTCTCTTTTCCTCTTCTAGAATTTTTATCTTCAAATCATTTAAATACTCTTCTTCTAAAGTCCTTAGTGGATTGTTCTTACTAATTTTTACCTGCTCCTTTTATATTAGAAACACTTGTTCATCATACCATAGTTGTAATTTTAAACCCAATTTTTATTTCCCTTAAAATTGCATTTCTATAGTTTCTGCTCTATTAGATGCATCTTGGATTGATCAAAGCAGTTGAAATGTCTGCGAAGGTATTGCTGATATCAGTGGAAGGATATAGGTTAGGCATCACCAGACATTCAGCCTGTTCTGAAGACTGTCAACGTGATGCTGACAGGCATGCTAACCGTTCATATGTAGTTCTCTAAGTTCTTGGTCTATCAGTGGGTGACATTTTGCCTTTTAAAGGGAAACTTATGTATGACTATGTGGCTTCATCTTTCAGAGTGATAACATAGCAACAGCTTTTGTTAGTCTGCAGGAACCAGAAACAGATTGAATTCTTGGCAAGATATAAGAAAAGAGCTTTCACGAACTCAGCTGGCTATGAGGCTCCCTGTGTTGTAAGTGCCGCTGAAGACAACCCCCGTGAGTGAGGCTTCCCACACTGTGAACAACACACCACTCAGCAACAACCATCCTCTCACGGGTCTGACAGGGAGAGCGAAACATGCCAAGGTGAAGATAACACTGGCACATTGCTTTGCTTTCTAAATGGAACACTTAGCAGCAATGAGACATAAACAGACACACACACATCACCAATTTATTTTCACTATTGAAGGTGAGCAAATTCACAACAAGGCTATCCGTAAACAGGTGAAGAAAGTGACTTGGTTTCCCAACCAGAGTTGGGTCAGCTCTGAACCATACTGAAGGATAAGCTTGTTAGTCTGATTTCCCCATCCGTGACTCATTTGATATTCTTGGATGCCTGTGCCATGCTCACTCAGTGGCCGCTCTTTTTCAGTAATAATATGTAATCTTCCTATCGTCAGTGATTCACTGATCATCTAAGCATTTGCTCTCTATCTTTTGTAGGCACCTCTACCATGCTAGGTATGGAGAGTTCAGTATTACCAATGCTAGGTCAGAAACCCTACTCAAACCCTTTCCTCATGTTTATTCATGACTCATAATTTGGTGACCAAGATAAAATTCCGGAGTTAAACTATCCCATCAAGTTTGTCTCTCTCTCTCTCTGTTTCATCTCAGGAAGTCTCTATCTACATGACAGCAAAGCAGCTATGTATAATGATATAGAGGAAAATTTTAAAAATCCTATGTAGGCTTCACAACAAGATGGAGAATACAAAGGAAACAGTCTGCAAAAGAGAGGGCCTTGAGGCCTGAGGGACAATGCCAAAAATCTAATTCATGCGTAACTGGAATTGCAGAGGATAAGAAAGATACAAGGAATTAAAAAAAAAATTGCTTGTATATTTTTGAGATTAGTTGTTTGTCAGTTGCTTCATTTGCTATTGTTTTCTCCCATTCAGAAGGCTGTCTTTTCACCTTACTTATAGTTTCCTTTGTTGTGCAGAAGCTTTTAATTTTAATTAGATCCCATTTGTTTATTTTTGTTTTTATTTCCAGTATTCTGGGAGGTGGATCATAGAGGATCCTACTGTGATTTATGTCAGAGAGTGTTTTGCCTATGTTCTCCTCTAG
>SJYV01034715.1:640011-698242 GCA_006410875.1 Neotragus pygmaeus | reverse complement strand
GTGTGTGTGTGTCCTCATTCAGTCATGTCTGCTTCTTTATGACCCCAAGAACTGTTGCCCACCAGGCTCCTGTGTCCATGGGATTTTCCAGACAAGAATATGGAGTAGGTTACCATTTCCTCCTCCAGGGGAATCTTCCCAACCCGGGAGCTGAACCCACATCTCCTATGTCTCCTGCATTGCAGGTGGGTTCTTTACCAACTGTACCACCTGGGAAGTCCACAAAAGAAGATATACAAATGGCCTAAAAGCACATAGAAAGATGTTCAATATATTTTGTTGTTAGAGAATTGCAAATCAAAATTGTAATAATCTTTCACACCCAAGACGATGGCTATAAAAATAGAAAACACATGTTGGTGAGGACATGGAAAAATTGGAACCCAAGAACATTGCTGATGGAAATGTCTAATGGTGCAGCTACTGTGAAAACATATTCAAGGAAGAGGTATCCCAACCAATTCTGGTACATGGATGCTCATAGAAGCCCTAGTCACAACAGGAAAATGGTGGAAACAAACTAAATGTCCACCAGTGAATACACCAGACAAACAAATGTGGTATAGCTGTCTAACACAACATTCAGCCGTAAAAATAACAAAGTACTGATGCATGCTGTAATATGAAAAAACCTCAAAAGCATATTATGCTTAGTGAAAGAATCCAGGCAAAAAGGTCAGTTGTTGTACAATTTCATTTATATGACATATCCAGAATAAATAATCTAATCCATAGAGACATAAACCAGGTTAGTGGTTGTCAGGGGTTGGGTAGAGGGAAGCCTGGGGACGTGTTGTATAATGGGAACAGGATCTCCTTTGGGGTGATGAAAATACTTTGGAACTAGATAGAGGTGATGGCTGCAAAACACTGAGAACAGACTAAATGCCATCAAAGGGAACACTTTAAAATAGTTTAGTTCAGTTCAGTTCAGTCGCTCAGTCGTGTCTGACTCTTTGTGACCCCATGAATTGCAGCACGCCAGGCCTCCCTGTCCATCACCAACTCCTGGAGTTCATTCAGACTCACGTCCATCGAGTCAGTTTCAGCATTATGTAAATTTTGCCTTGATATAAATTTGAAGAAAAGATGATGGACATTTTCCCAAATTTTGTCAAAAAATTAAATATGGTAATTCAAGAAATCCAATGAACCCGTAGGAGAATAATTATGAAGTAAACCATGCCTAAGAATCATATTCAAACTACTGAGAACCAAAGATGGAAATAAATCTCAAAAAGCAGCTAGAGAAAAATAATTCAAACTGTTCAGGAAAGCAGCAAGCCAAAGAATGGATTTTCATCAAAAACTAAGAAGACAGTAGGGAGACATCTTTAAAACTTGAAAGAAAAACAAAATTGTCAATCCAGAAATCTACTTTCAAAAATAAAGGCAAAATAAAGACATTTTTGGATGAGATAAGGCTAAGAGTATTCATTGACAGCAGACACAGACTGCAGGGAATGTGAAAAAACATTCTCCAGTCTGTAGGAAAATGATACCTGGAGGAAACTCAGAACTTTTATAACAAGCAAAAAGCATAAATATTATACTTTTTTCTCAATAAATTTTTTAAATTAGATTTCATTATTGAAAGCAAAGTTGTAAGATTTTATTATCAGTTTTTAGAATAGAAACATAGGTAATACATATGATACCTATAGCATAGAGTGGAGTGGGCGATGAAAGTGAAAGTCATTCAGTCGTGTCTGACTCTTTGTGACCCCATGGACTATGAAGTCTATGGAATTCTCCAGGCCAGAATACTGGAGTGGGTAGCCTTTCCCTTCTCCAGGGGATCTTCCCAACCCAGGGATTAAACCCAGCTCTTTCGCATTTCAGGCAGATTCTTTACCAGCTGAGCCACAAGGGAAGCCCAAGAATACTAGAATGGGTAGCCTATCCCTTCTCCAGCAGATCTTCCTGACCCAGGAATCAAACTGGCATCTCCTGCATTGCAGGCAGATTCTTTACCAATTGAGCTATCAGGGTGACCTCTCAGGAGTGCGTGATGGGTCTACACAATTTTAAGCTTTTCACATTTTACAAGAAGGGGACAATAGTAACTCAAATGCTGAAAAGTTAAGGATGTATATTGCATTTACAGAGTATCAACTTTTTAAAAATTACAAAGAGGCATAACTAATAATCCAGTAGAAAAATTAAAATGAGATTCTAATAAAATATTCAAATGGCCCCAAAGAAATCAAGAAATGCAGAATAGAGATTAAAATAAAGACGAAAAAAACCCTTGTTTCCCAGCCTCTTCTGACCCTTCACATTTATCTAAATTGTTGTTGATTAGTTGCTAAGTCATGTCCAACACTTTTACGACCCCATGGACTGTAGACCACCAGGCTCCTCTGTCCATGGGATTTTCCAGGCAAGAATGCTGGAGTGAGTTGCCATGCCCTCCTCTAGGGAATCTTTCTGACCCAGGGATTGAACTGGAATCTCCTGCATTAGCAAATGGATTCTTTACCACTGAGCCACCAGGGAAGCCCTTTCATCAAAATTAGAGAGACTATATAGTTTTCCAGAAACACTCTGCACTTTCCCCCTCTGCATCTTCAAGCTCACCATCTCTTTCATCTCAAATATGTCTCCTTTTATTCCCGTGCAGACCCTAGACATGGCACAAGTCCCACTTTACCAACACTTATGAGATGACAATTCTTTTATGCTGAAAAGACCAGAAAAAATTTCACTCCTCCTCCAGGCAGCCTTTCCTCTCCTGTGTTTTGCCTCATCCATTTCCTTCAGTCCAATAGAATTTACCACTTCTTTCAATAAAATCCTGTAGTGTCTTCTTAAGAAAGTGTTTAGGGCAGTTCTCTTGTTAATCTGAGCAATAAGTCTGGGTAGGAGTTTAAATTCTGTTTACTTCATAAATTGCTTTGTTGCTCAGAAAGGTGCTTCAGTAAAGAGAACAATATTAGTACCTAAACTAGAACTTTTGCGTAAAAATCTCTGGATTTGAGTACCAGATTGACCACTCATTAACTCTGTGATTGTGAGAAAATTCCCTAACTCTTCTGAGACTCAGCTTGCTTGTGTCTCAAATGGGAATAATTTTAGTCTCTAACTTATAGATCTGTTGCAACACGTAAGTATGATAATGTATCTAAACCTTTTAACACAGTGTCTAAGAGCTCAGTAACCGTAACGATTATAAAGGCAGAAGGGAGGAATGATATCAAAACAACAGTGAGGATTATCACCTCTCACACCCTGTATCCCTATTCTCCGTTGCCCAAATGGTTTTTCAATCTCCAGTAATCTTCAACATTTTCCAGAACTCTGGGCTATTCCATATTTTTGGATTTTCTCCTAAATCCCTAAATCTCCTTGGGCAACTGGCAGCATCCGATTTCTGCTGAGCAGGTGTTTTTTGTCCCAGTAGTCTTTCTTTCAGTGCTTGAGGACCTCTCTTTGTTTTCTTATGCAAGTAGATTTTTTTTCTCTTCTGCCCACCCCTGGGAGCACATCAGTGCTGGCATTGGGCCAAGGTTCCCTGGTGGAGTCTGGCATACTGGCTTGGATTTGATGACAGTCTTTAATTTTCCCAGGCCTTTCCCTCAACTACTGACCCTGCATCTCTGTCATTGCTTGGGTATTTTTATTTCAGTTCTTAATGTAACCTTTCAGGATAGTGCAAATGGGCTTCAAACACTATTAAAATGTTCATACAGAGCCATTAGTCTACATTGTCTGTTTGGTCTTGCAGCTCAGTTGTATGTCTCATTTTTTTAAATCAGGGATCTGAAGTCAAGTTGACCAACACCAGTTTAAACCCCAAAGGTCACTACCAAGTGATTGTAGGTAAAAGGCATCTTCAAGATATATCCCTTCCTCTTCAGCTTCATGCCAGACTCCTCCTATAGCCTTTGCTCAATCCACATTCTCGATATAATGCAAAAAGATGATGACAGTTCAGCTTCAGAAGGAACCTCTTTGGCAGCGCCTGATTTCACGTTGTCAATGTTTTGTACCTGACTTGCCTGCCTTGTTCTTCCTCTCTGGCAGACTGTTAGATACAAGTCACCATGCAGGCAGAATGAGATAAATTAGAAAGACTCTATTGGCAATTTATCAGGAAACTGCTGCAAGGCAGACCATGAATTTCCTTGCTAACCCTCCACTTTCCATTCTCCACTCACGCTACAGTAATAATGCTTTGTAACAACGTAATGGCACTCATCCTTCAATCTCCAGTGACACTGCCTACACCTAATTGGCTCTTATAGCGTCCCCGTAGGGTAAGCAAGCAATGCTACCACTGTCCCCGATTTGCCAATAACTGAGATGCAAAGTGGCCAAGTGTCTCTTGTAAGGCCATAAAGAGTGTCACTCAGAGAATTCCTCCACTGTTACCTGTTCGCCCCATTCACTAGGTTTCCCTGTAGCTCATACCTCCTGATGAAAGCCTGCTAATTAGAGACTCCCTGGGCAAACCCAGGGATCGAGAGCTTGAAGAATGGATGCTTCTCCAAGTCCCTTAGTTTTTGTTGTTGTTTTACATTTTTAAAGTTATGGTCATTAGCAGCTTTGAAAAGGACATAATCTCTTTCTCCACTGCAACCTTTATTGTACAAGGAGCTACTGAAACTCACGGAAGAAAAGGAGCTACTGAAACGCATGGGAGAGATGTATTTCTGACAGCTGGGAGAGGGAGACTCATTTTCCCAGAACCCAGAATGAAACCTGTCATGTCTTCTGGCCCCCACAGCTGTCCTCCCACCACAAGATTCTCTGTCCCGATCAAACCCAACCCACCTGGGTCCCCGGGAGCAGTTCTGCCAGCTCAGGACTCCAGGACTCAGCTTCAGGTGTTCTGGTTACAGTCTATTTGCTTGGGGACCTTACCAAAATTTCAGTAGTTAAGAGAGGCCAAATTGGATTCTTCCAGGACACCAAGTTACAACAAAGACCAGTTTATGAGTTATCTATTCATTCTTAGAACTAATAAGCATCCATAAAAAGTCTCCTGTATGCCGGGCACTGTGGAATAAGAGTGAATAACACACACAGTGTTTCTGCTCATGAATCTTCAATTCAATCCTTCCCCTGTTTCCTTTATCCACTTATTCTGGCAATGCTAAATAATGTTCAGTCATCCCAGAATTACCTTTCTGTCCTCTTCTGAACATGGGCTTTATCTCAAAATTCCAAGCATGGTAGAAAGATGGCACATGTAGCGGGTTACGTGGTGACTCCCCAAAAGATATGTCTGTGTCCAAATCCATGGAACTGGTGAATGTGACCTTATTTGGGAAAATATATAATTTTATATATTTATATATCTTAATTATATATATATATATATATAATTTCCCCAAATATATAATTAAGATATAATTCCCAAAGATATAATTAAGGATCTTGAGATGTGATCCTCTTGGATTATCCAGGTAAGCCTAAGTCTTATGACACATGTCCTTAGATGATACAAAGGAGAAGACACAGAGAAGGAGGTAGTGTGAAGATGGATGCAGAGACTGGTATATGCAGCTTATAGTGATGCAGCTATANTGAGATGTGATCCTCTTGGATTATCCAGGTAAGCCTAAGTCTTATGACACATGTCCTTAGATGATACAAAGGAGAAGACACAGAGAAGGAGGTAGTGTGAAGATGGATGCAGAGACTGGTATATGCAGCTTATAGTGATGCAGCTATAAGCCAAAGAGTACCAGAGATTACCAGAAGCCATGAGAAGTTAGGAGAGGAACATGAAATGCATCCTCTTCCTAGAACCTCTAGAGAGATGTGGCCCAGCTCACGCCTTGATTTAGGATTTCTGGTTTCCAAAACTGCAAGAGAATCAAGGTATTCTATACCGCCTAGTTTGTGGCAACTGTTTTTTCACCCGAGTTACAGGAGCTTCCCCAATGATGCAGCATTAAAGAATCTGCCTGCCAGTGCGGGAGATGCAAGAGAGGCAGGTTCAATCCCTGGGTCAGGAACATCCCCTGGAGGAGGAAATGACAACCCACTCCAGTATTCTTGCCTGGAAAAAAAATCCTATGGACAGAGAAGCCTGGCAGGCTACAGTCCATAGGGTTGCAAAGAGTTGGAGATGACTGAGCGACTAAGCATAGACACAGACAGGCAGTTAATCCAGCATGGCACATTGGCCTTGGAAAATGTACACAGAAACATTTGTCTATGACCAGTGGGCACACTCAGGTGACTTTTTCAAAGTCAGAGTCTTGACTCCTTTACAACACATGTCCTGAGACTGATGTGATGAGCCACAATAATATCCAGTCATTAATTTTGTTCCATCTTTTGAAGGCCATTGTCTCACTTTTATCTAAGAGCAACTTAACAATAGAAAGCAAGTGATGTTTTTGAACTGTGGTGTTGATGTTGGAGAAGACTCTGGAGAGTTCCTTGGACAGCAAGGAGATCCAACCAGTCCATCCCAAGGGAAATCAGTCCTGATTATTCATTGGAAGGACTGATGCTGAAACTGAAACTCCAATAGTTTGGCCACCTGATGTGAAGAGCTGACNGCTGCAGTTCATGGGGTCGCAAACAGTCGGATACAACTGAGCAACTGAACTGAACCCAAAGGTCACAAAAGATATTCTCTTATGTTTTCTTCTTCTGGGAATTATATCACTTTTTAAAATCCAGAGGTCATCAATTTTAAGTTGTTATTGTTGTTTGAGATAATTGTGGTCTGGGGTTGTTTTTTTTTTCCTATATTGTTATTCAGTTGTTCCAATACAGCTTACAGAAAAGAGTATTCTTTTTCCATTGAATTAAGTTACAAACTTTCTCCCAAATCAGTATTCCTATCTACTGACCTGTATTCTGTGCTTATGTCCATACTACAGTCTTCTAACTACTGCTGCTGCTGCTAAGTCACTTCAGTCGTGTCCAACACTGTGTGACCCCATAGGACGTCAGCCCACCAGGCTCTCCCGGCCCCGGGATTTTCCAGGCAAGAATACTGGAGTGGGTTGCCACTTCCTTCTCCAATGCATGAAAGTGAAAAGTAAGAGTGAAGTGTCTCAGTCATTTCTGACTCTGTGTGACCCTGTGGAGGAGTCTATCAGGCTCCTCCTTCTCTGGGATTCTCCAGGCAAGAGTACTGGAGTGGGGTGCCATTTCCTTCTCCGAGAGGTCTTGTGTAACATTTGTCAAATTTCTTCCTAGGAGCCTCATAGGGTTCCAAGTGCCCGTTGCTAGTATGTGGAAATATAATTGATTATTTTGTACATATAGTCACCTTTGTTCAGTAACTCACCAAGTGGTTCTGGTAGCATTTTGTACGTTACTTGCAATTTTCTGTTGTCTGTAATAAAGATAGTTGTACTTTTTTCTTTCCAATTTGGTTGTTTGTTTTTTTTTTTATTGCCTTATTAGACTGACCTGGACCACCAGTACAAGACTGAATAGCTGATTCTACTCCTGTTAGATCACTTGATATTGTTCCATGGTTAGTGAGGCTGTATGGATTTTGTTCTGCCCTTGTATCTCTGTGATTCAGTTTAGATGATTTCTTTCACTATGACTTGAAGTCTAATAACTTTTTCTTCTGCAGTAGAATCTTACATACATTCAGTGAATTTTCCAATTCAGTATTGTATTTCCCATTCTATAAATTCTCTTTCATTCTTTTTATAGTTTTTCACTTTTCTCTTTACTGTGTTCATGTTTCTCTCTACATCACTGAACATATTTAAAATAACAGTTTTAAAGTCATTAATATTTCCATAATCTCTGTCATTTCTTAAGCTCTTTTTATTGACTTTTCTTCTGTTTATGGATCCTGATTTTCTGCCTTTTTATGCAGCTAGTAATTTTTGATTAGATACTAAGTATTATGATTGTTGAGCACCTGCATTTTGCTTTCATCCTAAAAAGACTGTCATCTTTTGTTCTGGTAGCCAGTTACTTTGCTTCTAGGTCAACTTGATCCTCTCAAGGCTTGTTTTTAAGCTTTACCAGAGCTTGTTTAGTGAAGTGTCAGATCTTTGGCTAGCAGAACACTGTTCTGAATGAGTTGTCATTATGGCATCTCCCTCTTAAATGCCTCAAGTGTTCAGTGAGGTCTCCCAACTCTTCTTGGGCAAAACTCTAATTTTCTCAGCCTTGTGCAAACTGAATTAGTTGTTTGTTTTACAGTTAGGGTGCATTTCATTTGTTTTCCTTTGTTTGGGAATTACACGACTTTATTGTTCTTTGTCTAGTATCTGAATATTGTTTTTTTGTTTCATGAATTTAGTCCAGTTTTCTGGTTATTGTTGGTGGAATGAGCAGTCCAGTCTTTCCTTTGGGAATTACAGGGCTGTGCTATTCTTTACCTACTGTCACTGAATTTTGTTGTTTGTTTGTTTGTTTGTTTCATGAATGTAGTCCAGTTTTCTAGTGGACTAGATGGTGAAATGGGTAGTCCAGTCTTTTCATCATAGTCGAAAGCAATGTACTCAGCATAATTGTTGAATGAAGACCCTCAAGTTCTCATTTCATGATCTAGAGTCAGTGTAGTGCTTTATCCCAAATTTCCATTTTTCTGGGGAGTCTACTTATTTTCTTGGTTTCTTATCTACTTTCCTTCACTCCTGAGGAATGTTTCTTTTTTTTTTTTCCTGAGGAATATTTTGATCTCTCTTAATGCCTTTTCTTTCGTCCAATTCCCAAAAGATCACCAATACAAGTACATTGTATATGACAGTATATTACTGAATACTGGTTAACAGAGCAACAATACACTATACCAGATGACAAGTAGATACTTAGAATATTTGACATCTTGAAGGTACGTGACTGTACCTTGACTGTACTTTGCAGGAAATTTCTTTCTGTACATCTGCCCCACAGAGGCCTCAGTCTGAGCCATTCCTTGAGATTCACTCATTTTCCGTATATAATCCCTATGGCTATATTTTCTCTTTATCCAATTCCATAATTCCTAGCCCTGGTCTCTCAAGTTATCAATCCCAAACTAAGTATTCCTTGAGTAGAGCAGTGCAGATTTTTCTTCTTAAACTTGTCCTTCTAGACCAGCACTTTTCAATTTTGGCAGCTCTTCAAAAATCACTAAAAGATAGAAATGTAGATTCTGCTTCCTAGGTCTTTTCCAAGCCCAACAACTTTAGAATTCCTGGTGAATCCTGGGCATCTCTGTTTCTACTTTTAAAGATTCTCTAGTGATTTTCAGTTGAGAACCACCGCTGGATATTGTACCCATAGGGCTGTCTTTCTCAGCTGGAAAGACTTTTTCAATTGTGTTTATCAACCAAATCACCATACACCTCATCTCTCCATCCTGAAGAGCACAGTGAATCAGCAGAAAGTTTGAAATTTTGTTTTTGTTTTTAAGCTTACCTTGTCCCAGATCAAATATTTAAGCTGAGTATCTTCTTCTAATGTTCTGAAGAACATGAGAGAAAAGGAGTGTGTGCTTATATGTGCTAGGTAGCTTCAGTCATGTCTGACTCTTTGCAATGACCCTATGGGCTATAGCCTGCCAGGCTCCTCTGCCCGTGGGATTCTCCAGGCAAGAATACTGGAGTGGGTTGTCATGCCCTCCTCCAGGGTATCGTCCCGACCCAGGGATTGAACCTGCCTCTCTTACAGGTTCATTGGCAGGCATTGGAAGGCAGTTTCTTTACCACTAGAACCACCTGGGAAGCCCAGGAGAAATGGAATAGAAAGATTTATTTCTATAGAGCAAAACCTATAAATCATATTTTTCTTATCTTTATAGCCCTCATGTTTTTAATCTTTTATGCACTCTAAAATGTAAACAGATTCCATTTTAGCACTTCAAATTCTGTCAGTTTTTAGTCACTCTTAGTCTCTAAAAGAAGTTGATGTAATTATCTCATGGTGAAGTTTTCTATCATTGCCTAATCCTTAGTTTTATCCAAAAACAGAGAGAGTGCATCACGTCTCTTTTCACCACCTAGTTTTGGGCCACTTTCTTAATCTGAGTATATTTTAGAGGATGGGATGTAAAGTCCTTGGGCTGCAGGTTTTAAACCTTCAACTTATCTTTACCTAGACTTTTAAATTTATTTCTAAGAGAAGAAAGTGTGAGTCTCCAGATAACCATCTTGTCAAATTTTTACACTATTTCAAAGGCTCCTTGGAGAAGTGTCAGTGTTGGCAACAGTAGATAGAACATTCTTAAGGATTTATACCAAGGAATGCACATTTCCTTCACTGTATTTCATTTACAAAGACAGCACATTTGGACTCTGGAATTGAACTGTAGATTAACTAGTTCTTTATTTGAGATTAAGGGGAATATTGTTAATTGTTGTCAATATCCTCCTTCAATATGGGGCTCTTTCGCTATCACTTTATGGTAATACTTTAAAAATTCTTAAAATACTTAAGAAAGCTGAGTTTTAAAGTATCTGATTAACTTAGTTATTAGTCTCTCTTGTGAACGTCAGCAAAGTTACTCATCTTGTGGCTCCCAGATAATATTCTTTCCACTATAAAATTGTGATATTCATTTGACAAATTTTTTTTTTAAAGCTTAAATGTGGCACAGTGGTTCTTAAACTTTGGCATCTGACCACACTATGGTCCTCCTTCAGCAAATACCCTCATGGGCACAGTATATGTTTGCCTTCTTACAATTTGCATATACTTGCAGGGAGTTCTGGGGTCTTAAAACCCGTTCATGGATTCCTCATTAACAGCGCCTCATCCAGGTGTAGGTTCAGGGCAGGAACAGAATATCAGCTATTTCAGCACTGACTTTCTGAGAGTTGTGGTGGAAAGGGTTCCCTCTCCAATATTGTCACCTTAAGAGTCAAGCAAATTTTCTTCCCAGAAGGCGAAACTTTGGTTTTGTTTTTTATTTGGTGTTTTAACCTCAGCTAATTCCTTAAATATTAGCCAGCCCGGAAACCTCAGCCAGCCAATTGACGTCAAGNTAACAATGAATTATTTCACCTTTCATTCTATCTCACAAAAAATTTATTTCATCTTTAGTGTTGAAAAATATTTTCACGGAGAAGAGAGAGCTCTAAGTTCAAACTTTTTTCCAAGTCTTTGAAGATGTTACCGTGCTATTGTCAGGCTTGCATTCTTTCCAGTACGATGTCCGAAATCATTTTTTCTTTATATTTATTTAGGATATGTGTAATATTCTCTGTTTTAATATTTTCTTTTTTTGATTTTGTTTTAATATTTTCTGTTAATCACTGACTTTATTTTATTTTGATGTCCCTGTTGTTGTCATCGTTCAGTCATAAAGTCATGTCCAGCTGTTTGTGACCCCGTGGACCTCAGCACACCAGGTTTCCCTGTCCTTCACTGTCTCCCAGAGTTTGCTCATGTCCATTGAGCTGGTGATGCCATCCAACCATGTCATCCTCTGTCACCCCTTTCTCCTGCCTTCAATCTTTCCCAGCATCAGGGTCTTTTCCAATAACACAGCCCTTCGCATCAGGTGGTCAAAGTATTAGAGTTTCAGCTCCAGCATCAGTCCTTCCAATGAACATTCAGGATTGATTTCTTTTAGGATTGACTGGTTTGATCTCCTTGCAGCCCAAGGGACTCTCAAGAGTCTTCTGCAGTACCACCATTTGAAAGCATCAATTCTTCAGTGCTCAGCCTTCTTTATGGTCCAACTCTCAACATCCATATATGACTACTGGAAAAACCATAGCTTTGACTACATAGACCATTGTTGGCAAATGATGTTTCTGCTTTTTAATACCGTGTCTAGGTTTGTCATAGCGTTTCTTCCAAGGAGCAAATGTCTTTTAATTTTGTGGCTGCAGTTGATGTGCCTTGGAGTAGTTTTATTATGCTTGGGGTCAATGGGATTCTTACATCTGTGAGTTTACAGTTCTCATCAAATTTGGAAAATTTTTGATTTTTTTTTTCTTCACATGTTTTTCTATCACCCCACTTTAGCATGTCAGGCTCCTCTGTCCTCTATTATCTCCTGGAGTTTGCTCAAATCCATGTCCACTGAGTCAATGATGCTATCTAACCATCTTATCCCCTGATGTCCCCTTTTCCTCCTGCTTTCCATCTTTCCCAGCATCAGGGTGTTTTCCAGTGAGTCAGCTCTTCGCATTAGGTGGCCAAAGTATTGGGGCTTCAGCTTCAGCATCAGTCCTTCCAGTGAATAGTCAGGGTTGATTTCCTTTAGGATTGACTGGTTTGATCTCCTTTCAGTCCTAGGGACTCTCCAGAGTCTTCTCCAGCACCATAGTTTGAAAGCATCAATTCTTTGGTGCTCAGCCTTCTTTGGTCCAACTCTCACATCCACATGTGACCACTGGAAAAACTATAGTTTTGACTATACAGACATTTGTTGGCAAAGTGATGTCTCTGCTTTTTAATATGATGTCTCAGTTCAGTGGCTCAGTAGTGTCCAACTCTGTGACGCCATGGACTGCAGCACACAAGATCTCCCTGTCCATCACCAACTCCCAGAGTTCACTCAAACTCATTTGCATCGAGTCAGTGATGCCATCCAGCCATCTCATCTTCTTTTCCTCCAGCCTTCAATCTTTCCCAGCATCAGGGTCTTTTCAAAGGAGTCAGTTCTTCAAATCAGGTGGCCAAAGTATTGAAGTTTCAGCTTCAGCATCAGTCCTTCCAATGAATATTCAGGACCGATTTCCTTTAGGAAGGACTGGTTGGATCTCCTTGCAGTCCAAGAGACTCTCAAGAGTCTTCTCCAACACCACAGTTTAAAAGTATCCATTCTTCGGTGCTCACTTTCCTTATAGTCCAATTCTCACATCCATACATGACTACTGGGTAAACCATAGCTTTGACTAGACGGATCTTTGTTGGCAAAGTAATGTCTCTGCTTTTTAATAGGTTGTCTAGGTTAGTCATAACTTTTCTTCCAAGGAGCAAGCGTCTTTTCAGTTCAGTTCAGTCACTCAGTCATGTCCGCCTCTTTACGACCCCACAGGTATGCCAGGACTCCCTGTCCATCACCAACTCCTGGAGTCCACCCAAACCCACGTCCATCAAGTCAATGATGCCACACAACCATCTCATCCTCTGTCGTTCGCTTCTCCTCCTGTCCTCAATCTTTCCCAGTATCGGGGTCTTTTCCAATGAGTCAGCTCTTCACATCAGGTTGCTAAAGTATTGGCGTTTCAGCCTCAACATCAGTCCTTCCAATGAACACCCAGGACTGATCTCCTTTAGGATGGACTGGTTGGATTTCCTTGCAGTCCAAGGGTATACAAATACCCCCTGCTTTTGATCTTCCTTCCCATTCAGGTCACCATTGTGCATTAAACAGAGTTCCCTGTGCTACACAATATATTCTCATTGAGGCTGTGTTAGTTGTTCAGTCATATCCAACTCTATGACACCAAAATCCTATGTCCATGGGATTCTCCAGGCAAGAATACTGGAGTGGGTTACTATTCCCTCCTCTAGGGGATCTTGCCGACTCAGGAATCGAACCCAGGTCTCCTGCATTACAGGCAGATTCTTTACCATCTGAGCTATCAGGGAAGCCATGTTCTCATTAGCAATCTATTTTATACATAGCATCGATAGTGTATAAGCGTCAATCCCAATCTCCCAATTCCTCCCACCCTCCTTTCCCTTTTGTGAGAAACCATTATTTCTATCTTTTGTTTATTTAGTTTTTTTTAAGATAACAGAGTAAATCCTCTCCCTCATATACAATCACAACCAAATGTAAAATTCCTTAAATACTTGATGGATAGTGATAGCCTGAGGAACATAATAGCCTGGAAGTAGCTCTCCAGAGAATGCCTCATAGGATGCCACTACCTGTGACAAGCCTATCTTATCCCTGATACCCATTTGCAAGTTGAGGTAAGTACTCAGAAGCCGTCTTTTTCACTTTGGTATCCACTTTCTCTGAGAGGTTCTATTCTATTTGAACTCTTAATACATGTTATAATGGCTTGCATTTTTGTTCACACTTTGCAGCATGAAATCACCCTTGCTTAGCTGAAATGGGCTGAATGCCAACCTATTGCTTGGATCATTGCCTACTTCAATTTGGCTGTAAATATAAGTAAAATACAGGTTTCACATCTGGTTATTTTTGGCCTTTATAAGCAGATACAATCTGCTCCTGGCTGAGTATTCTGATGGTCACTAGTCACTGTAAAATGTCACTATGGTCATGATTTATAGAGATGACCCTTAGTGTGCATAATTGATTTTTTCTGGCATTGTGGAATTGGAACACACCTGCAAATCACAGCTGGTAACTTTTCTGGTTAATCTAGGCAAGGGAAACTGGGCCAGAGAATGGACATCCAAAAAAACAAAAATCCCAAACAAACGAAAAAGCCCAAAACATAACTGGAACCAAGAGTTGACATAGAAGTTCCAGTTTATGGATTCATTTACATAACATCTCTTTGAGTAAATAGTGTATAATGGTAGAATACAGTAGAATGTATGAAAAGCCTGTCATGATGAATACACAAAGTAGTATTAAGCAATGTTGTATCTTGCAATCCTAGGCTTTCCTGGCTCAGATACTGAAGAATCCACCTGCAGTACTGGAGACCAGGGTTCAATCCCTGGGTTGGGAAGATCCCCTGGAGAAGGGAACAGCAACCCACTCCAGTATTCTTGCTTGGAGAATTCCAAAGAGTTGGACACAACTGAATGACTAACAGTTCCACTTTTCCCCTGCTAGCACTTTCACCTATTTCACTATTTTGCAATCCACGGAACAAGTATACACAGTTGTAAAGGAAAATAATTTTGAAATATCAACTAATGTAGGTTTGTGGTTGTTTTTCTTGGAATTACCTGTTGCCCTTTGACACTTTAACCAACTTAGGCCACAGTTAGGATTTTGCATACTCAGTGTTTCAAGATAGTAAAGATTCACATCAAAGAGAGTAATGAAAAGTTGGTCTCAGCTTTTGAGTTTCAAAAGTCTAGATCTCTCAGCACAACAGCAAAGCTCTTCAGCTCTGTTAGAAAAAGCCCCCCAGAGTCAAAGAAATGAGGAGAGCTAGAAGAAAACATTTTGAGTTTTTTGGGTTGCTAAGAAACAGAACACTCATCCCGCTATAGTCCATGCTCAGTCCAGGCAGGGGCCTCAGAAAGTCTAGAGAATCTGCATGCAGAGGGACTCAGGCTCCCTCTTCTGAGAGCCTGGAGTGGAAATGTCCACCTGGAACTGCCAGACAGACATGTCCAAGACCAACGCATCGTATTCCCCTTCACCCGAGTGAACTGCAGATACTGTAGAACAATCCTTGAATGTCTGTGAGCAGCTCCGATCCCCCTTCAGTTAAGAATAATCTTAGGCTTCCAGAAGGAGATTAGCTGAAAAGAAATCAGATCCTGGATCCTTGCTCAAGATCTTAGACCCTTGCTCAAGATCCTAGACCAAGACATTGAAGCACAGACCTGAAAAGATTGACAACACGAACAAAGAGGTCCAAATGGTCCCTCCCAACCCCTGGCTCCTCCTCCTCATGCTCTATGAAAAAACTCCAAAATTTAAATACAGTCCTAGAGGGAGAAGAAATCTGGCACTGATCTAAGGATAGTTCTGCTACCCAGCAGAATAGGGGATTTATTATAATAGGGGATTTACAATAAATCCCCTATTTAAATAGGGGATTTATAATAAAAGTGGCACAAAATAGGTCTCATCATAACAAAGCTGCTTTTCTTGCACACCTGAATTCAGAAATTAAGATTTCAAAACTATTATACAACAGAGGTTTCATTTAAGATTACTATTTTCTAAGCCTAATCTGTAATATTAGCACTGCAAAAGATTCATTCAATAAGTTCTGGGTAGAGCATGCCTGTGCGCACATGCTGATTTGCTTCAGTTGTGTCCAACTCTTTGTGACCCTGTGGACTATAGCCCTCCAGGCTCCTTTGCTTATGGGATTCTCCAGGCAAGAATACTGGAGTGGGTTGCTGCACCCTCCTCCAGGGGATCTTCCCAACCCAGGGATAGAACCCATGTCTCTGTGTCTCCTTCACTGACAGGCGGATTCTTTACCACTAGTGCCACCTGAGAGGCCCCCTGCGTAGAGATGCAGTTACAACTCAGAGAGGGAATGTGAGATCATATGCTTGTGAGATATTGCAACCTAAACTAACTGACCTCAAAACTCAGCGGTTACAAACCTTCATTATTCTCACTCAGATGTCTTTAGAGATGTTGGATGGAGTTTGAATGCTCTGGGTTTACTTGACTTGGTGGCTCTGCAGATGGGCTAGGACAGCCCCACTCCATGTCTCTTTCATTCCTTCTTGGACCCAGTGGGGAAGCCAGTGTATTTTACTATAGGGAAGATGGAGGTGCAGAGGGCAACTAGAAACATGTAATGCACCAAGGCCCAGTAAGTCTTTATCTCAGAAGTCACTGTTACATCTGCCCACATTTATTGGTCAAAACAAGTCATGTGGTCAACCCCAAAGCAAGGGGCAGGAAAATGTACTCTACCCAACATGCAGTTGGGAAGAGTCAGGCAGCATGAAGAATTGGGACCAATTATACAACTGACCACAGATGGAAATGGACTTTTTTTTTTGAGTGCCTACTAGTAGCCTGATACTGTGCTAGGTTAACATCTGTGCACCTAAAGTCTGTAAAACAGTATCATGCATACAGTTCAGATTATTTTACCTCTTTTGTCAGCATGTAGGGGAACTGAGGCTCAGAGAAGTCAAGTGACTTGCCTATTGTGTACAGTGGATTTGAGATTTCAACCTGTGTCTGTTAGAATGCAAATCTTGTGATCTGGAGGAAGCATGATGATGGCCAGATCTCAGGTTTATTGGCATCCAATCAAGTCCCTTTTTCCTAAATGACCCTCACTCTTTCAAAGTTTAAAATTTTATTTTGCAGTACTGCTGCTAAGTCACTTCAGTCGTGTCCGACTCTATGCGACCCCAGAGATGGCAGCCCACCAGGCTCCCCCGTCCCTGGGATTCTCCAGGCAAGAACACTGGAGTGGGTTGCCATTTCCTTCTCCAATGCATGAAAGTGAAAAGTGAAAGTGAAGTTGCTCAGTCATGTCCGACTCTTTGCGACCCTATGGACTCTACCAGGCTCTTCCGTCTATGGGATTTTCCAGGCAAGAGTACTGGAGTGGGGTGCCATCACCTTCTCCGATGTTGCAGTACAATTGATTAATAATATTGTGTCAGCTTCAGATGTACAGCAAAGTGATTCATTTATATATATATATACATGTATCTGAAAGTGAAAGTGAAAGTCGCTCAGCTGTGTCTGACTCTTTGGGACCCCATGGACTATACAGTCCACAGAATTCTCCAGACCAAAATACTAGAGTGGGGTAGCCTTTCCCTTTTCCAGGGGATCTTCCCATCCCAGGGATTTTTCNTACATGTATCTGAAAGTGAAAGTGAAAGTCGCTCAGCTGTGTCTGACTCTTTGGGACCCCATGGACTATACAGTCCACAGAATTCTCCAGACCAAAATACTAGAGTGGGGTAGCCTTTCCCTTTTCCAGGGGATCTTCCCATCCCAGGGATTTTTCAAATTCTTTTCCCATTTAGGTTGTTCCGTAATATTGAGCAGAGTTCACTGTGCTATACAATAGGTCCTTATTGGTCATCCATTTAAAATATAGCAGTACGTACATGTCAGTCCCAAACTCCCTGACTATCCTTAGCCCCCTCTTCTCCCGTTTCCCCCAGAAACCATAAGTACTTCTCTGTGTTTGTTTTTGTTTTGTAAATAAGTTCATTTCTGTCATTTTATTTTAGATTCCAAGTATAAGCAGTATCATACTACATTTATCTTTTTTGCTCAATGACCTTGACTCTTGATTAGAGAGCTCTGAGGTTCCTTCTTTTTCTTCTTTCACACACAGTCCTGCTTCCTTTCCTTTTTGACTTGCTAATTAATTCAGTTACTTTGCCTTGAATCCTATTAGTAGCTAACACCATGATAGATACCATCTGGAAAACATTTACCCAAGTCTTGCGTGGAAGGTTTTGCAGAACAGGAGATGCAAAAGCAGATCCTCCAAAGGAGCTCCGCCTGTGTGAGTGATAAATTACCAGCCCTTGGATTATCTGCCAGGAGCGCTCCCTCCAGCTTTAGGAGCAGCACCTTTCCTGCCGCAGTGCCAGCTGTATCATGTACCAAATGTTCAGTAAAGCGTGTGCCCTCAGAATAAAGCAGGGAGGGCAGAACCACTGCGCTTGCGTACACCAGCTTTCAACAGACTGTTTCCCTCCAATTGTCTCAAGTGCCTTCTCCCTGGATAATCATGCTTCATACTTTTAGAAGCCCAGATCCCAACAGCTGGAGGTAAAAGTCCCAGTGTAATGGAAGAAAACATGTTGATAGTTTTAATTGGTCCCTGAAGTGAAACCCAAGGAACGATTTATTGGTTGATAGATTTGAGGCTTTCAACTTAGTGGGACTGGGAGGCATATGGTAAAAATAAACATATTAGAAATTTGAGGCTAATTATTAGAAAGTTAATTTTATTTCATTTAGGATATGATAATCAAGTGAAAAAAATCACTTTATTTTATTGCTGTTGAAGTTAATGATGCATCCCCTTATACGTAAGCATGGCCACCTGCATCTTGGACCATTCTCTGGCTTTCCATCAGTTTTGACTCCTCTGAAGGTCTTGAACTCAACATAAGCAAATCTTCTGTTCTCAGCCATATGAATCCATTGCTCAAGTGGGAAAGATTTGGTGAAGCTGAGGATCTCTGAGAGCACTGAGAAGCTGGCCATCAGAGATTCATAGAACTTTAAGTACTACACATCTGTAGTGTTAGTCAACAGCTCTTACAGTCATTGCTGTTGTTTGATCACTAAGTTGTGTCCGACTCTTCTGTGACCCCATAGACTGTAGCCCTCCAGGCTCCTTTGTTCATGGAATTTCCCAGGCAAGACATACTGAAGTGGGTTGCCATTTCCTTCTCCAAGAGATCTTCCCAACCCAGGGATCAAACCCGTATCGCCTGCATTGGCAGGTGGATTCTTTACCACTGAGCCACTGGGGAAGCCTGGTTGCAATAACACTGTATAAAAGGAAATCTCCATATATCAAAGGCTTATAACAACAAACATAGCAAATACTGTGAAGTACTTTCCTACTCGTGAATATATAAATTAGTTTTTGCTTCCAGACTGCAGGTAAGTTGATCCCAGCTTCTCTTCAGGTTAAAGGTCAGGTTCATATCAGTTCCTTGCACCTTTCTTTCCAGGATCCAGGATCATGGGGCAGCACATACCTGGGTAATCTCTTCCCATGGCAAAATGTAGGAACACTTCAAGGCTGCAGAAACTTACTATATATACTTTTTAAAACCTCAGTTTGGAATAGGTACAGCGTCACTTTTGCTCATATTCCTTTGGACAAAGCACATAGTGTAACCTTGTATCAGTGGACCAGGAAAAATATACTTCACTCCAAGGGAGGGGAAGGGTGAATATTTGCGGAAAAATAATTCAATAATATATACCTCTATTCATTTGTATAGGCTATGGCCTTTGTTTTCCTCTTCTACATGGTTTAGGGGAATTGAGTGTACACTAGTAGGTATATAGGCATTTGAAATAATTTAGGAAGAAATAAACAGAATAAGAAATGTGTCAAAATTGTGCAGTGTCATGCGGTGATTTTCTTTTTTTGTGGTTTCTTTGTTTGGTCTTGGTGTCAGCGTAATGGTAGCCCCATAGAAAGAATTTCAAAATGTCCCCTCTGGGGAGGGCGGGAAGATGGCGGAGGAATAAGACGGGAGACCACTTTCTCCCACACAATTTCATCAANGTGGCAGTCTGCAAGCCAGAAAGAGAGCTCTCGCCAGATACTGAATCTGCTGGCACCCCAATATTGGACTTCTCAGGCTCCAGAATTGTGAGAAGTAACTGTCTGTCGTTTAAACCACCCAATCTATGATATTGGATTATAGAGGCTGGTCTGCTAATACAAATTGTTTAAGAAAACGAAAAGACTAAATAAAGGCTTCAGAGAAAATATTTGCAAAGCATATTTCTGCTAAAAGACTGGAATAAGAATATGTAAGGAATCCTCAAAACCCAACAGTAAAGCAAACAGGTCAATAAGTAAATAGTCAAAACAATTGAAAATATTTGAAAAGAATGGAAAATATTTCANGAAAATATTTGCAAAGCATATTTCTGCTAAAAGACTGGAATAAGAATATGTAAGGAATCCTCAAAACCCAACAGTAAAGCAAACAGGTCAATAAGTAAATAGTCAAAAGAATTGAAAATATTTGAAAAGAATGGAAAATATTTCACCAAAAAGAAATATGGGTGGCACATAAGCACATGAAAAGATGCTCATGTCATTAAAAACTAAACTACACTGAAGTACCCGTATGTATCTATTACAATGAATAAGATTTTTTAAAAAAATACAAAAAAACCCCCTGGTATTACCAAGTAATGGTAAGCATATAGACTTAGATGTATACCCAAGAGAAATGAAAACTTACATTCGTTCAAAGACTTGTATGCAAATGTTACAGAAGCTTTATTCATAATCATCAAAAACTGGAAATAGCTCAAATGTTCTTCAACTGTGAATGGATAAATCTACTATAGTGTGTTCATACAATGGAAAATGACTCAGCAATACAAGGAGCAAACAACATGGATGGGTCTCAGGTGAAAAAAATCATACATAAAAAGCTGCCTGCTGTTTGGATCCATTTATACGACACTCTGAAAGAGGCAAAGCTATAGACACATAATACAGGTCACTCTTGGCCTGGGGCTGAGGGTGTAAAGAGGTTGAGCACAATGGGACCTGAGGGATTTTGGGGAGTGAAGCAACTGTCCTTTGTCCTGATTGTGGTGGTGGTAACATGGCTATGTGTTTGGCAAAGCTCAACACTATACACTAAAATAGATGAATTTTTTTTAATGTACATTAAATCTGACTTAAAAAAAAAACAAAAATGCATAGTGCACTTTGGACTTGAAGAAAGGAAAGTGAAGTGAAGTCGCTCAGTCATGTCTCTGTCCATGGGATTTTCCAGGCAATAGTACTGGAGTGGATTGCCATTTCCTTCTCCAGGGGATCTTCCCAACCCAGGGCTTGAACCCGAGTCTCCCGCATTGTAGACAGATGCTTTACCATCTGAGCCACCAGGGAAATCAAAGAAAGGAAAAGTCAAGATGCAGTTTAGCAATGGTAAGAGTCAAGATCTTACAGAGCTTGGGACTTCCCTGGTGGTTAACTCTGCACTTTCAATGCAAGGGGCATGGGTTCGATCCCTGGTCNCATCTCTTTCAGAATTTTCCACAGTTTATTGTGATCCACACAGTCAAAGGTTTTGGCATAGTCAATAAAGCAGAAGTAGATGTTTTTCTGGAACTCTCTTGCTTTTTCCATGATCCAGCGGATGTTGGCAATTTGATCTCTGGTTCTTCTGCCTTTTCTAAAACCAGCTTGAAAATCTGGAAATTCATGGTTTACATACTGCTGAAGCCTGGCTTGGAGAATTTTGAGCATTACTTTACTAGCGTGTGAGATGAGTGCAATTGTGTGGTAGTTTGAGCATTCTTTGGCATTGCCTTTTTTGGGGATTGGAATGAAAACTGACCTTTTCCAGTCCTGTGGCCTCTGCTGAGTTTTCCAAGTTTGCTGGCATATTGAGTGCAGCACTTTCACAGCATTGCTTACCTCCATTTAAATGGATTAATGGCATACAGTAAACTCTTCTTGATTCTCAATTAGAATGGATAGAATTATCACTATTTAAGGAGGGCTGCTGCTCAGTCAGTTTAGTTGTGTCCGACTCTGTGCATCCCCATATTGCAGCCTGTCAGGCTCCCCCATCCCTGGGATTCTCCAGGCAAGAACTCTGGAGTGGGTTGCCATTTCCTTCTCCGAAGCATGAAAGGGAAAAGTGAAAGTGAAGTCGCTCAGTCATGTCTGACTCTTAGCGACCCCATGGACTGCAGCCTACCTGGCTCCTCCGTCCATGGGATTTTACAGGCAAGAGTACTGGAGTGGGGTGCCGTTAAGGAGGACTAATAGGAAGATTAAAACCTGTAAGTTTACTTTGGGGTTTATTTTATTGAGTTTTATATTAGCACGTATCAGAGATGTTCTTGTTTGTTTGTGTAAAGGGGAGCAGACAGCAGCATTCTCTGCAGAATTTGTGGATATTATGAAAGACTTTTACTGTGGTGTTGCAGTATGCCTTTCTTCCCTTCAAGCTTTCATAAGGCAAATACAATCTGTGCTTACATTTGATTTCATGCAGAGTTTGTGTTTTATATATAAATACCCAGGTCCCTGAGTTCTTGAGTCTTCAGATGCTGGGTATTCACCAGCTGCCACCTGACTATCATTCATTTGTTTTTAATATTAAATTGACCTTTTCCAGGCTCTCTCGTTGAGGAAGTTGGAGTCTGCATAACACCAGCTGTGTGTGGTGTCAGAATGGAACAATAACTCAGGGATACAGAGTATGCCTCGCCTTTGTTTCCTGAAATTGTGCCTTGATTCCTTTTGTCAGTAGAATATTTCAAATGAATGAAAGCAACATTTTCTATTTTTAGTTTTTGGGAGGAGGGATACACTTCTTTACAAAGCAAATACTTGGCCAGAAAATTCAAATTTTATTTAGTATGTCTAATTTGCTTAAAGTAAAACACACACATACAGGAGAGATTTTAGCTGTCTTCACTGTTATGGTTGTCAGACCCTTTCTCTTCACATTAACTTGATTATTTAAAGTTATTTTTTAGACTTTCTTTTTAATAACGAAAATATTTCCATTCTAACTTTTGCTGCCAGCATGAGAACCATTTTTTTTTTTCTACAAATATTTTCAGGATTTTTTTCTGAAATTTTTAAGTAGATAAAAGTGGATTGTGTTTATGGAGTTAATGTTTCCTTTCCTTTGGCATTAAATGTACTATTATTTGTAACTTCCAAAAATTAGGATTAGTCTAGTTTTTTTTTTTTTTTCTTTGCCTGGGTAAGTTTTTTGTAGAACAGTCCTCAAAGAATTCGTTAGTTCAGAATCTAATATGAATCAATAAATATTTTCTGATAGCTAATTTGAACAACCAGATGATTGGGAGTTCTTGAGAAGCATACAAAGAACTATATAGCTTCATGTGTGTTTTAGAAATCATTCTGGTGATTTCTTAGGACATTGGCATTAAAAGCCAGAGGTACTAATTTTTCTTTTTCTGACCTCAAATGCATTTGTGGAAGTCCCAGGCTGACAAGTAAATTAGTTCCTTGCTGTTTAGTAAATCTCTCTGGGAATTGTTTATGGTGGTTTGGGAGGCTCATTCTACACATTAAAACTTGACTTTCTTGCATTTTATGTGAACTCATTACTCCTGAAGTGTTAAAATTTCTGCTTTCCCTCTTGTGCCACTGAGCCACCTCCTTACTAGAGGCCTACTAGAGACATTATCAGTGATTGGATGTCAGACGATGTGATGTAGCATATTTTGTTTTATCATTTCATTTGTGTAGGGCTCTCCAAAACATCATGTCTGGAAGAAGGGACAACATGGCACGTATCATGAATCAGTAGAACCTGGAGAGGAAATTCCTTGTTGAACTGACTCGACATCTATTTAATTTTTTGCTTTTGAAAATTAGTAGTAGAAACAAAGGTAAATACCAGCTGTGTGAGGTTTTATGCTCTTAGTTTCCTTACCATTCATTATGAAAATGAGACATGATCATTTAAGCTGCATTTTCAAAGAACCCTGTTGAAAAGAAAAAGAAAGTGGAGACAGAACATGTAGATAGCAATTATATCTTTTTCTGGGGCAACCATATATCATATTCATACACTGCTGTGTTTGGCTGCCTGTTTTGTATTCTGAAAAAGTATTTGCGTAATAATAAAATGTTCTACATGTAGTGAAAAGACCACGATTGCTTGAATCTTCCAATCCAATCTTCATTTTAAAATCCTCTCCTAGGGTTGGGAATAGACTTGGTAACAGTGTCAGACTTTTTTATTTTTTTCATGCCGTTTTTCTAGCACTTCAGTCTAAAGGTCCATTATATTCTTACAGAGTTCAGCAGGTGACTTCATAATAACCCTATTTAAAAGCTGTTGGTTGGACCCAGCATTCTGGCTCTAGGAACCCTGGCAATACAAGTAGAGAGAGCAGCTCTGCCCTGAACAGCTGCCATGGAAGCCACAGGGGCAGCCAGTGCGATTGCCTGCGCCGTGTTTTGTGAGGCAGCCTTCCCCTTAAACACTAGTATTTTATGCTGGTGATTAGAAGAATTTGGCATTTGGGAACAAGGTCCTGTGACCTTCTGTTTTGTATGAATATGCACAGCATTGTGTTTTTATGTTACACCCTTAATATACAGTCCAAACACAAAAGCTTCCTGAGGAGAGCCAATTTAAGGCCTAAGAGGAAAAGATTTTATGATGCTATTTAAGCTGAACAAGGCCCTCAAATGTAATGGATTAGAATGAAGTGAAAAACAAGCCTGTGGTAAGACAGATCCAAAAAGGTTGAACCTAGCCTCTGATCATCACCTCTTGCATTGATTAGGCCTGATTTATCAATAGACCGTTTCTTTCAGTCAAGATAATTGAAGTGCTTTGGTCTTTTCAAATTCTGCTGTTGGAGATGGAGGGAATATTTTATTCAGTTTTTATGAAACTCTTAAAATTATCTGTTATCATGTTCAGCATACTGTGATACGCTTAATTAAAGATTTTTTTTTTTTCCAATTGTTCATGTTCTCTAAGGGCTTTTACTGCTAGCTCATACTTCTGAAATGTATGAGGGTGGGATCAAATGAGATTTGTTTTAATTACACAACAAATAGCATAACCTTGAATTTCATTTTTAGATAGAGATGAAATCTACTATATGACATTATAGTTTAGCTCATTGCTTCTCAACATTTAAACTATCTAGACAGTGGTAAATGGATGGTTTGAGAAATAGTTTACTGTAGCAGTTTTCTGGAGAACATTAGTGTTAGTCTATAGAGGGCTTTCCCTAGTAGCTCAGATGGTAAAGAATCCACATGCAATGCAGGAGAGCCGGGTTCAATCCCTGGGTCAGGAAGATCCCCTGAAGAAGGGAATGGCTACCCACTCCAGTATTCTTGCTTGGAAAATTCCATGGATAGAAGAGCCTGGAGGGCTATAGTCCATGGGGTTGCAAAGAGTTGGACATGACTAAGCTGAGACTAACACAGTACCTAATCATAGTGATTAGGAACAGGGCTTCCCTGGTGGCTCAGATGGTAAAGATCGGCATACAATGTAGGAGATCTGGGTTCAATCCCTGGGTTGGGAATATTGTCTGGAGGAGGGCATGGCAACCCACTCAGTATTTTTGCCTGGAGAATCCCCATGGACAGAGGTGCCTGGGAGGCTACAGTCCATGGGGTCGCAAAGAGTTGGACATGACTGAGCAACAAAGGAGAGTGACCCCAGGCTGCATTCAGATGTTTGTGCTCAGCATGTGGAGATGTTGAAGGGAGTTTTTGAAATAAAAACTCTTAAGTGCCTATTTTTTTTTTAAGGGGGACAATTGGGGAAGGAGGGGGCTAGACTTTCTATTACTACAACTTAAATGAAATGTATCTGATAGATGTTAAGTGCTAAAAGGGTAGTCTAATATGACAACTTTTAAAAGAGATACTTCTAGGTAGATCTAATGTGATAACTTCTGTAATTTGCCTGGAGTCCTCTTTGTTGCCAGTGATGAGTCCTAAGCTCATTGGGAAGGAGTCCCAGTTTACTAAGGAGACCACAGTGAGTGGCCAGAGTCGGGCAGTTCCTACTGCTCAAAAAGGCTTTCACATTGGTTCCTGCATTGACCAATGATTAGTCCTTCTTATAAATAAGATTCTCCCCAGTGAGTATTGATTGATACCTAATGTCATTTTTATTTCTCAAGGCTAGGGTGAGAGCTATTTTAAAAACACAAAATCATTCAATTCTTTTTAGTATACATCTGCTGATGCTGTTGCTAAGTTGTGTCAAGTCTGACTCTGTGCAATCCCATACACTGTAGCCCACCAGGCTCCTTTGTCCCTGGGATTCTCCAGGCAAGAATACTGGAGTGGGTTGCCATTTCCATTTCCAATTCATGAAAGTGAAAACTGAACATCTAAAACAATACCTTATTTCCTTAGCACACCAAAGTTCATTTTCATTGTGGATATCTTAACTAATACAAATAATGAGAAAAGGGAGAGAGATGAAAAAGAAGGCCCAGAGCTCTGCAGCAGGGAGGACTTGGGATTGAGTCTTGGTTCTACCCTTTACTGGGCAAGTGATCTTTGGTAACAATACCCAGCCCATGCTGAAAAGTTAATGAGATAGTGAATGCAAATAGCTTAAAAGAGTGCTCCACATGTAGTAAGTGTTGAATATGTACTTATACAAGTATAAGTGCAAATAAATATGTATTGCGTACTTATAGATTGGTGTACTGAGAGTTTTGCACTATTGGTAAATCTATATAAAGGTGTATGTATGTGTAAATTCTAGTGAACATCTTCAGCTCTGTCTTTAAAGCAGAGTGTCCTGCTCAGTGAATGGAAGATTTTATGATTATCAATAAAATCCCCCAAATCCTCTCCCTTGGTGATAATTTCTCTTAATTTCTTTTAGCATAAAATAGTCAACGAGTGATATATCTATAAACGGATATCACTTTCTAGATACTTCTTCACACCTACTTTTAAAAATTTAACACTAGTTTGTAAATATGTTGTCACAGTGCCAAATTTAACAGCCATTCATTTTTTACATTTATTTATTAAATTTTTATTGGAGTATAGTTAATTTACAACGTTGTGTTTCAGGTGTACAGCAAAGTGAATCGGTAGTTATGCATAAACATATATCCATTCTTTTTTAGTTTCTAGCCATAGATTATTGTGTTGAAGGTTGAAACATTTTTAAACTAATCCTTCCTTTACTATTGTTACTGTGTTGTTTTTCTTTTTAATTTTATCTCCTATAAATATGTGGTAAGCATTCTTATAGTTAAATCTTGGCAGATAGTGATTTCTTTTTCTCTTTAGGGTAAATTCCTAGAAGTAGAATTGGAGGACAAAAGGCATGCAAGAGTTTACAGATTACTCTGGGAATTTGTTTTCCTTTGGTATATATTTTAAAATATTTTCATGTAAAATCAAAAGTTATAAAGTTATGGAATATTTACTTTTATATAAGAAAAAGCTTTTAATCTTATTTTTTAAAATTTATGATTTTTGTGTAAAAGAAAAGTGGCTGCAATGAATTGCTTCTCCCTGTGCAGGTCCCTGGGGGGTCGTTGGGTCTTTGGTTAGGTGGTGATAGACCATGTTGTCTATCCTGGCTTGCCATCCTATAAATGTCTTGTAAATTCCCTGTAAAGTCCCAAGGGAAATAATCTACCTTGGGAAATAGAGAGCCCAAGAAGCTTCAGCTTCATAACTCATTAGTTATGTGCTTGCTCAGGAAAACAGTTCATTTTAAGAAACTCAGACACTATCAGTTAGTAAGAATGTATTAGTATTTACACTACGCACAGTAAACTCCCTCTCTGGGCAACACACTTAGAGCAAGTTGCTTCATAATAAGTCTCTAGGAAGTGGTCATAGGTAAACTTTATTTTAAAGGTTGGAGTCTTAATCTGCTGATCTGGTTCATTTCTTTACCAGTGGGTGTTTGGATGTATCTGTTTGTCACTACAGACTGTTGACAGGTGCATTTCTTTTGGGAAGCCATCATTGATATGAAAATTTTCTTGATATTCAATTTAGATTTCCATATTTGCATTTAATATAGCCTATGCAATAATATCATTGACAAAATGTCTACAATTAACTCTGAATTAATCTAGTATCTTGAGCAGTATTTTTCTTATTTTATTCTGTAAAACTTAGTTCATGGAATTATATGCACACAGATGCACACACACCATCAAATCTTACTATTCACATTTTTTTTTTTCCTTTTCTCCCTTCTCTGCTATGTACTCTACCCTTTTTTTCTGCATTGAGTTAGGGTTACTTTCAGTAAAAGAAACATTCTGAAAATTCAAAGCTTTCTCTAGGAAAATCTGTAAGGACTGCATCTACTTTGTGATATGAAGGCTCTGAATATGAGCAAGAAAGCCTGGTTGATGTCTGTGCATGTGTACTAGCTAATTTCTACTTAAAGGGCTTAGAGATGTTTGATTCTAAAATGCAGGATTGAATTTTTACCTCGTATTCATTTTTTTCTTCATGAGGATGAATGTAATTTTGGTAGGTAAGTAAGCACGTTGGTTATTCATTGCAAATTCTGCTGTTGCTGGAGTGTTCTGCTTTTCTCCTCCAATGTAGCCTAGAGATGTTTAAGTGCCAAGGAATCATGGTGTATAACCAACGAGAGCTATGAGACAGTTGTGTGGATACTTTTAAAAAACTGATGTTAGCAAAGGGTGAAGGTCTGAAAAAGGAGTTGCTACTGGGACAATTAATGCTTGATTAACACTTGGTGCTAACTGGAATGTTTCCCTGTTTTCCATACATTTTCCGTTCTGTTATTTATGTTGCATTATTACTGGTGCTGCTGCTGCTGCTAAGTCGCTTCAGTCGTGTCCGACTCTGTGCAACCCCAGAGATGGCAGCCTACCAGGCTCTTCTGTCCCTGGGATTCTCCAGGCAAGAACACTGGAGTGGGTTGCCATTTCCTTCTCCAATGCATGAGAGTGAAAAGTGAAAGTGAAGTTGCTCAGTCGTGTCCGACTTCGCGATCCCATGGACTGCAGCCCACCAGGCTCCTCCATCCGTGGGATTTTCCAAGCAAGAATACTAGAGTGGGGTGCCATTGCCTTCTCTGTGCATTATTACTACATATCCATATATGTATTATTTTAATAAGACCACTTTTCTTACACATATATTTCCCTTCTATCTGCACACCTATGTTCCTATTTTCTTAAAAGAGCTGTATAGGCTATTTCAGCAAAGCACATTTTGTTTTAAAGAAAGATAGGACTTTAAAGTCCCTTTCCCTAAACTGCATGCTTGTACTTGTGGTGAGCAGAATGGCCTCCAAAAAAGTCTACATCCTAATCCCTGGAACCTGTGGTTCTGTTATATTAAATGGTGATGGAAAATTAGTATGTCATTTGGAATTAAGGTTTTTAATAAGCTGATTATAAAATACAGATGTTACCCTGAATTATTTAACTATTCCCGATATGCTCACAAAAGTCCTTTAATGTAGAAGAGGAGGTAAAAGAATAGGCCTGAGAAAAGCAATGTGAAAACAACCTGCTGTTGCTGGTTTTGAAGTTGGAGAAAGAGGGCCATGAGTCCAGGAACATGGGTGGCCATATGTAAATTTCAAAAAATACTCTTGTGTAACAAATGCATACATATTTTTCCTTCCTTTTATTTTGCAAAAACTGAAATTTTTTTTTTAATCTTTACTTTTATATTCCTTGAGTTATTGCTTTTTAAATGAGGTGTTGAAAAGATATGTGGGCTTCCCTGGTGGCTCAGTCAGTAAAGAATCTGCCTGCAATGTGGGAGACTTGATTTCAATCCCTGGTTTGGGAAGATCCCCTGAAGAAGAGCATGGCAACCTCTGATATTCTTGCTGGAGAATCCCCATGGACAGAGGTGCCTGGCTAGAGACTATTGTTTAGATCAATTATATTTTTTAAAAAAACACCTTCATAGTTTTCCTTCATATGACCGAATAATAGTTTATTTAAATAGTCCTCTATTGATGGACTATTAGGATATTTTCGGTTTTGGTTGTTGCATGTTATCTTAAAACTTTGAGGTTTCTATAGCAGAATACTATAGCTTAGGAGGCTTAGGGACAACAGAAATTTATTTCTCTCCAGTTCTGGAGGTTGGGAAGTCCAGGCTCTAAGATCAAGGTGCTAGCATGATTGGATTCTGGTCAGGGCCTGCTTCCTGGTTCGTAGATGCCATCTTCTTCTTATGTCCTCATAGTGCAGAAGGGCAGAGGAGTTCTTTGGGGTCTCCTTGGGGTTAAGATTCATCCTGTGAATTTGGGGGTCACAAACATTCAGTCAATGGCATGAGTCTTTGTGAACATGCACAAGTATATTTTTAATATAAATTCCTAAAGTGGAATGGATGAATACGTTTATAAATTTAAATTATTGATGGTTATTGCCAATTTAACTCTCTAAGGAGGCCAGCCACGGTCTACTCTGTTTTATAGCCTCTCTCTGGGCTATAGTGTACCTTACCTTTTTAGTCGTGGTGAAGTGGAAAGTGCAAAACACTAAGAGGCAGAGATCCGACTCTCACTCTCTTTTTTCCCTATTAAATACAATGTCAAACACTGTTTCTTGATTTCCAGCTTCAGTTCTGCAGATGATCTGGGTCTTAAAGCTGGTGTGGTTCCATTGGTAGTGATAAGAATGGGACGGCAGTTGGAGTGCGCATGTCCTGCAGCCTAGTTCCTGTGGGATGACTGTGCAACTCTAGCAGGGGAAGGAATGGGGACACATGTCCAACCTTATCTTTTCTCTTATTTGGGATACTGATGGATGTAGAAGTACAGTATTTAGCTAGTGTGCGTGATTCCTGAGTTAGTTCTGTTTGGGAAATATGCAACCTGTCTCTAGGAGGGGCACAAGGCTTTGGCGTATTAATTTTTCAAGACAAGATGTTTGCCTCATAAGCGGAAAAAATCACGTAGCACTTGAAGGGGCCATGACAGTGGGATATAGGGCATTTTCCTCCAGGAGTCTTCCATAAAACTTCATAAAAAATGATGTGTAAACATACTTGCTCACCCCACTTTAACCAACTTAAAGTTTGTCTGAACAGACTTTAAAAAATTGACAATTCTGCCACTTCCTAGCTCTGTGATGTTAGGATGATCACAGTTTTCTCATTTATAAAATGAGGATAATAGTACATTGGAAGCATGATCATTTTGCAGCTATTACTGCTACTCTTTGTCAACCTGATGAGTGAAAATAATATCTCATTTAACTGTTTCTTTAATTGTGAATGAGTTTGAACATTGTTTAATGACACCACCCTTATGGCAGAAAGTGAAGAGAACTAAAGAGCCTCTTGATGAAAGTAAAAGAGGAGAGTGAAAAAGTTGACTAAAGCTCAACATTCAGAAAACGAAGATCATGGCATCCGGTCCCATCACTTCATGGCAAATAGATGGGGAAACAGTGGAAACAGTGGCTCACTTTATTTTTGTGGGCTCCAAAATCACTGCAGATGGTGATTGCAGCTGTGAAATTAAAAGATGCTTAATCCTTGGAAGAAAAGTTATGACCAACCTGGACAGCATATTAAAAAGCAGAGACATTACTTTGCCAACAAATGTCTATCTAGTCAAGGGTATGGTTTTTCCAGTAGTCATGTATGGATGTGAGAGTTGATAAAGAAAGCTGAGTGCCAAAGAATTGGTGCTTTTGAAGTATGGTGTTGGAAAAGACTTTTGAGAGTCTCTTGGACAGCAAAGAGATCCAACCAGTCCATCCTAAAGGAGATCAGTCCTGGGCGTTCATTGGAAGGACTGATGTTGAAGCTGAAACTCCAATACTTTGGCCACCTCACGCGAAGAGCTGACTCATTTGAAAAGACCCTGATACTGGGAAAGACTGAGGGCAGGAGGAGAAGTGGGTGACAGAGGATGAGATGGTTGGAGGGCATCATCAAATCAATGGACATGGGTTTGGGTGGACTCTGGGAATTGGTGATGGACAGGGAGGCCTGGTGTGCTGCAGTTCATGGAGTCACAAAGAGTCGGACTTGACTGAGTGACTGAACTGAACTGAATTGCTTATTTTATGTTAAATAGGTTAACTGCTTTTCTGCCATCTATTTTTCAAGTGATTTTTTTCAGTTTGTCGTTTGTCTTTTGTCTTTATTCATGGTACTCTTCTCTCATGCAGAATATTTCAAATATTTGTGAAGTCAGTTTATATATATGTGTGTGTGTGTGTGTGTGTGTGTATATATCTTTTTCTTTGTGTCTTGCCTACAAAGACCTTCCTTTCTATAAGATTTTTAAAAAATTATTAAAACCTCCCATATTTCCTTCTAGAACTTTACACTTTTCTTTAGAATCTTTGATCCACCAAAATTTTTTTTTTTCTCTTTCAGGGAAACTTATGAAATTAAATATTAGAATGAGATTTGGCATAACCTTTGTGTTAAATGTATAGTATGTTTTAACAGAGTGGTACTGCTTAGTATGTATTTTTCCATTAATGATGATAATTAATGAATAATTCTTTTTTACTTTTGAAGGTTTCAGTATAATTATATAGAGGTGGGATAGTAGTGTTTTAGACCATAATTACAACACAAAGCAAATCACCTTTTTGTTTTTAAGTTATTATCGTAATCAATAAAGAATGAGACATTCAACAATGAGTTCTTGAAGTATCATAAATCATGCTACTGTAATCAACCTTCAGAACACCTTATGTTATCTGAGTCCACTCTGTCGTGTCTGATTATAGCAGTTTGGAAGTGAGAGTGTTAGTCGCTCTGTGTGCCCAACTCTTTGCTAACCCGTGGACTGTAGCCAGCCATGCTCCTCTGTCCATGTGATTCTTCAGGCAAGAGTACTGCAGTGAGTTGCCATTCCCTTCTCCTCTTTCACTTTCATCAAGAGGCTCTTTCCTTCCTCTTTACTTTTTGCTATTAAAATGGTATCATCTGCGTATCTGGGAAAGTCATGAATTTGAGACAAATTAACTTTTTATGTCAAGAAATATTTTTACTCCTATATTACTTCTGTTGTAACTGCCTCATGTTTCCAGGTCAACAGGACTCAGAGGAGGTCAGGGAGTTTCTTGTGTTTAATTGTCTTTCGTCTACGAAGATTTGTTATGAGTGGGATGTAAAAGGGAGCCTTATCTCATTTCCCAAGATGAGGAAATGATTGTCTACACCATCATAATACATAAACATTGTTATTTATTGAAGTCTTCAGTTCAGTTGCTCAGTTGTGTCTGACTCTTTTTGACCCCATGAAACGCAGCACGCCAGGCCTCCCTGTCCGTCACCAACTCCCGGAGTTCACTCAAACTCATGTCCATTGAGTCGGTGATGCCATGCAGCCATCTCACCCTCGGTCGTCCCCTTCTCTTCCTGCCCCCAATCCCTCCCACATCAGAGTCTTTTCCAATGAGTCAGCTCTTCTCATGAGGGAGCCAAAGTACTGGAGTTTCAGCTTTAGCATCATTCCTTCCAAAGAAATCCCGGAGCTGATCTCCTTCAGAATGAACTGGTTGGATCTCCTTGCAGTCCAAAGGACTCTCAAGAGTCTTCTCCAACACCACAGTTCAAAAGCATCAATTCTTCGGCACTCAGCCTTCTTCACAGTCCAACTCTCACATCCATACATGACCACTGGAAAAACCATAGCCTTGGCTAGACGGACCTTTGTTGGCAAAGTAATGTCTCTGCTTTTGAATATGCTATCTAGGTTGGTCATAANTTTCTTCACAGTCCAACTCTCACATCCATACATGACCACTGGAAAAACCATAGCCTTGACTAGACGGACCTTTGTTGGCAAAGTAATGTCTCTGCTTTTGAATATGCTATCTAGGTTGGTCATAACTTTTCTTCCAAGGAGTAAGCGTCTTTTAATTTCATGGCTGCAGTCACCATCTGCAGTGATTTTGGAGCCCCCCAAAATAAAGTCTGACATTGTTTCCACTGTTTCCCCATCTATGAAGATGAACCACAGACCTCCATGCACATAAAAACATGGGGAAAAAACACAATTCTTTTTTTGTCCACAAAGAATATTAAAATTGAAACCAGGTATTTCAAATTCAATAAAAAGAAATTTAGATGTCACCAAAACAGTGTAAAAAAACAGAAACAAGACTTAAAGCATTTCAGAAATGAGGTTGCTGAACAGCAGGAGATTGTTTTTAAAAAGAGATGAAAGAAATTGTGTGAACTGTTTCAGAAAAAAAAATACTGAATTAGAAGGAATGCAAAAGCAAGTAGACAAAGCTTAATGTGGGAGCTATATGTTCAAGGGAAAAGAAGTGAAAATAATGAAGTGTAAATAGAGACAAAAAATATTCAAGAAAATGTGAAAGATAGGCAGAATAGAACCAACATATGTGCTATTGGAGATCCTAAATGAGAACAACATTTACAGCAGTATGTAAAAAAACAAAGCAAACAAACCAAAAAAAAAAAAAAAAAAAAAAAAAAAACTCCTGAAATGAGATAAATCANAATAGAACCAACATATGTGCTATTGGAGACCCTAAATGAGAACAACATTTACAGCAGTATGTAAAAAAACAAAGCAAACAAACCAAAAAAAAACAAACAAAAAAAAAAAACTCTCCTGAAATGAGATAAATCACAAGCCTACCACTTAAAGGACACTTTCTGGGTGATACAAACTTCGTCGTTTGAGTCCAGGTAAATTGTTTAATAAAACAAAACACCAAACTCCTCAGATATTCACACCAGAATTCAGAGTTGCTCTAAGATATTCATTTCAAAATGTTTTATTGACGTATAGTTGTTTTACAATGTTAGTTTCTTCTGTACAGCAAAGTGAATGAGATATGTATATACATTTCCCCTCTCTTTCGGATTTCTTTCACATTTAGTTGACCACAGAGTACTGAGTAGAGTTCCCTGTGTATATACTACATTCTCATTAGTTAGCTATTTTATACATAGTGTATATCCCAATCTCCAAATTCATCCCACCTTCCCTTCCTCCTTGGTATTCATATGTTTGTTCTCTAAATCTGTGTTTCTATTTCTGTTTTTCAATTAAGACCATCTATGTAATTTTCTAGATTCCACATACATGCATTAATATACAATATTTGTTTTGCTCTTTCTGACTTACTTCATTCTGTATGACTATCTCTAGGTCCATGCACATCTCTGCAAATGTCCCAATTTCCTTCTTTTCATGGCAGAGTAATATTCCATTATATATACATACCAAAGCAAGAGCATTAAACAATTATCTTGCCTTTCTGGTTTGAAGTATATTTCAGAACGTAACACATAGCCTTCATGGTTAAAGGAAAGGTCTTCTACACAGAATAATTTCCACAGACAAATGCAAACCAAAGGACAAAATTAGAAGTCATCATTTTACAAACCCAGTGAAATGACTGATTCAGACAGAAAGTAGTAATCCATCATCTCACAAGTGGCTTTCAAATTGCACTCTCCTTTAAGCATCATCTGAAAAGTTCTTAGAAGTGAAAAATGTTGGTCACTAGCCCAAATCAAAAACTCTGGGGGTGGAGTCCAGGAATTCTGTTATAACAGATTTTTCCGTTAGTCCTAATGAACTGTAAGGTTGAGAATGGCTTTATGCCACACTGCTCATATGATTTCATTCTTTAGAGAAATCAGAGAGGATTAGGGCTAATCCAGGGGGCTTCCCTGGTAGCTCAGCTGATAAAGAATCTGCCTGCAGTGCAGGAGACCCTGGTTCAATTCCTGGGTAAGGAGGACCCCCTGGTGAAGAAATAGGCTACCCACTCTCGTATTCTTGGACTTTGGGCTTCCCTGGTGGCTCAGACAGTAAGGAATCCGCCTACAATGCAGGGGATTTGGGTTCAATCCCTGGGTTGGGGGGATCCCTGGAGGAAGGCATGGCAACCCACCCTAATATTCTTGCCTGAAGAATCCCCATCAGCAGAGGAGCCTGGTGGGCTGCAGTCCATAGAGCCTCAGACAGCACAGGGACGTCCGAGTTTCCTGTTGAAATCTTTGATTCCATTGCTTTCTTACTTTGGCCTGAGTGTTCTGAGGCGATAGAAATTTCTTTGTATTTTGAAGGCTCAGTATTGCTATTCTGTCTCTTCTTCTGTTGGCTCCAACCCTTCAGGTAAGATCACGTCTCAAAAACAAGCGCAGAAAGGTCAGAGAGGTCTTTTCAATTCAAATTGACTATTTGGACTATTAAACAGTAATTTTGATTTCTGAAGCTTCCCTAAGGAACTGGGGCAAATTGAGTTAATCAAATTTTCTAGACTGCTTTGATTCCCCTACAGCCACACAGACCTAGCTCCTGTCATTTTGAATTTCTTAGCTTTTATTTCTGTCAAGAAAATTGGATAATATATTCACGTGCTTAAAAGCAGCTTGCAATCCTCTTAGCAAAATGACCTATATGTGACAGAAATATGCCAACAATCCGTG
Source organism: Neotragus pygmaeus (assembly GCA_006410875.1). Lineage (NCBI taxonomy): Eukaryota > Metazoa > Chordata > Mammalia > Artiodactyla > Bovidae > Neotragus > Neotragus pygmaeus. Next base: position 662,126 of record SJYV01034715.1, on the reverse strand, counting down.
CATTGCTTTGAGGTTTCTATATGGCTATTAGGATGTGTACAGGTATTTTGAATTTGTACACACTCCCAGAGGGCTGAGGCTGAATTCTGTGGTGTTCCCTTTGCAGGAAGCCAAATGCTGTAAGCCATCAGTTATTCAATTAGTGCATTTTGATGATTAAGCTGCCCCGAAGAAAATACTGTTTCCTTTTTGAAGTATACTTTGTGGACGTATGTGTTTCACCGGGCGGGGGGAGTCCTATAGGTGAGTGTCCCCAAGTTAATAAAATATTCAAAATGCCTGCAACCTTAATTTCTCCATCCATATAAGATATATCACACTAATATAATGGCATTTCTTCTCAACTCTCCCCAAATGCTTCCGAGAAGTTCCTGCACACAACCCCAGTATTTCTCCCAAGTATTTCTGTGAGTTCTCAACTGGTGTTTCACTTGTGAGTGATTAACCTTGTTCCCTTCTGTGCCCTGTGGGTCTGCCTTTTATTTGTCTCTCTTGTCCTACTCCTGGTTCCTGCAGTGACATCTCCCAGTGGAGTCAATCCCAAAGGAGCAGCTGAGTCAACGGTGCCTGTTTAGGAAAAGGATGAAAAGTTTCAAAATAGCTTTTGCTCCCTGGTGGCTCAAAATCTGCCTGCAATGCAGGAGACCTGGGTTTGATCCCTGGGTCTGGAAGATCCCCTGGAGAAGGGAATGGCAACCCACTCCAGTATTCTTGCCTGGAGAATCCCATGGACAGAGGAGCCTGGCGGGCTACAGTCCGTGGGGTCACAAAGAGGGGAAACAACTTTCACTTTCAATCTCTGGTATCCACCCATACTGCCAAAGAGCCTCACTGACCATGTGAATAAGGGACCCCAGTGCTTGATACTTGCATCATATCATGCTTGTGTTCTCAAAGTAGCTTTTTTGTAGTTTTTACTGGATCTTCCATTGTAGCCCACTTGCACTTGGAAGGTGGCAGGTCAGACTGGACTGATGAATTATCAGAGCTATGAATTCAGCATTCACGATCTTACCTCCCTTCTATTCTTTTATTTTTTTCAATTATTTTTAACTGGAGGGTAATTGCTTTACAATGTTGTGTTGGCTTCTGCCATATAATAATGCGAATTAGCCATAAGTATCCATCTATCTCCTTTCTCTTGAGCCTCCCTCTCACCCTTGCGTCCTGATACCCCTCTAGGTCATCACAGAGCACCAGCCTGAGATCCCTGTGTTTTGCAACAACTTCCCACTAGCAATCTAATTAAATATCTCTCTGTCCTCAGTCGCTCAGTTGTCTGATTCTTTGTGACCCACCATGCACCTCTGTCCATGGGATTTCCCAGGCAAGAATACTGGAGTGGGTTGCCATTTCCTTTCTAGGGGATCTTCTCAACCCGGGGATCGAAACCAAATCTCTTGCGTCTCCTACATTTTCAGGTGCATTTCTTACCACTAGCGCCACCTGGAAAGCCCCAGTTTTGAACGTGGTAGTGTATGTATTTCAATGCCATTCTCTCAATTGATGAGCCTATTTGCAGCGCAGGAATAGAACTGCAGAGGTACAGAACAGATTTGTGGACACATTTGGGGAAGGAGAGGGTGGGACGAGTTCAAAATGTAACATTGAAATGTATACATTCCTTTCTATTTTGACTGTTGTCTGAGATACAAACTCATGTACTCAGGTTACATGCTTTGGAATGCAATTCTGAGACCCACTCCACCAGTCCTCCAGACGTGTCCAGATGTCCTGAATGCTAGGATAACATATTTTTATCCCTGCTTTAGATAATGCTGGAGGGTAGTATGATGCATCTAAATTAAATAACCATATTGGAAGAAAAAAAAAAAGAACCACATTGGATCTGACTCCTTGGAATCCATCTGAGAAAACATAAATAAATTTTTAAAAGAGACTCTAAGTGTAAGGGGGAAGGGGACCAATGAAGTCCCATAATCTCTAGAAGTATGTCTTCATTTATTTGTACATTTCAACACGTATTTATTAAATGCTTACAATGTTCTAGAACAGGGATTGCAAATAGACTCCATCTTGTGTGCCAGCTCTGATCAATTGGCGGTTACTGTCTGGAGCAGTCTGTGTCTACATGTAGGCTCAGCAGGAAGATGTCGTGAGTGATTAGTGATGTCAGCTAGCGAGGAAGGAAAAGGCAGCAGTGGCAGCAGACTCACCAGGTATTTGCGGTCCCTTTTCCAGTCCCCAGAGATACAGCAATAAATAACACACATGCATATTTTTTAAATAGCAAAAATGCCCCGGCAACTGGAATTCACAGGATTTTTATTATTATTATTATTATTATTATTATTTTTGCTTATGTTTCTTTTCCGAGAACTGTCCTCAGTCACTCAAGCTCTGCCCATCTTGGCATGCACCTGTTTTTGTCTCCTACGATTCCACAGATTCCACATTGTCATCTCAATCTACAGCCTCTGCAGCCTGTCATATCACCTCCCTCCTTGTGGTTAATGCACAAGACTAGTTCAGCTCCTGACCATAGAAATTGGCAAGAAAAATTAACATTACAAAGAAAAAATTGTCCCCCCAACTCAATTAAAGTCTATCCTGGAACAATCTCAAAAAGTTTAGCTCCCTGAAGTATGATACGGTTTCACATCCTAATTAAAGTAAGCTTGAAGAAGAGTCAAAGAGGGAATGAAAGGAAGAAATTCCTGTTTCAAGCAGCAGAGGGAATTCTTTTAGTTGACTTGCATGGAGATGAAAGAGACCTCAACGCCAAGAGCTAATTACCTACAGCATTAATTCAGGATGTGAGAGATAAAGGATGCACCTTTTTTAAAAAAAATGCCCCAAGATAGACAATTGAAGCTGATTAGCAAAGCAAAGCTGCTAGAGAGGGCTGAGGAATGTGTACTGTGAGTTGTGATTCACGATGTCTTGTCTAGTTCCTCAAAGAAATTGCCAGCATGTGAGTTCTATAAAAATTGATTAATCATTTGAAGCCAGATGCATCCTTTATTGAACCTGGCTCTTCCTTATTAAATATAGTGATTAGAACCAGAAATAAGGAAATAATACTTAGACTGATCCATCATTATCCTTATATGCTTTACTGCTAATGAGGCAAAACTACTTTTTTTATTCAATAGGTATCAAGATAATCACATATAAAAACTGAAGCGTCTCTTCAATTTCCTGGTACAATTAATGGATAAGTACAATGTTCATTTAAAAGCAAGGCTCTCCTTCACCTCCACAATCAAAGTAATTAAGGCATCTGGGTTGCTTTCCTTTTGATTTTTAATAAGGGAAAAAAAATCATCCTGGTTTTGCAGTTGGCAAAGTTCCATGTCGTGCTTGATCTGCTTTATAAGAAAGAAAAGCCTTTGCTAATGCATATATGTTGTCTGTGTTATGTCGTCACACTTTCTTCCATAAAAACCTGTTTTGTTTTCCTAGCTTCTCTTCCTTTTTTCCTGGGGCAACACCACCACTGTCCTCTTTTCTGGGAGCACTTCTCCTCCCCTCACTTCCGGTATTGTGATTTTCAATAGGAATGCCCATACTCAGTCAGGATCCTACTCCCATCATCCCCACTATAACTCCAGGAGTGGTACTAGACCCAGGATGGGTCAGAGTTCCTTTCCTGATATTTTAAATCTTGGAAACAGACAGAAAGATGTAGGCTTGGGTGAAGTTCTTGAAAGGCATGTTTCCTGCCAGATGAACGGCAAGGCAAGGGAAACTAATGTATAGAAAGAGAAGAAAGAGAAAACTCAAAATGAAAGGCAGACCGTCCTGACTGAACCTCACTTCCTGTAGAAATCTAGTGGTATCCACTCCTATGACTCAAGTATTCAAAACTTATATGAGATGCTCCAATATTTCCTCTGTTAATTCCTCAGTTTGATTAAGTGAACTTGAATTTTGGTAGCAAAGAGCCCAGGCTATTGAACTATCTACTAAACATGCTAACAGTTCACCTGGTATCAGTCATTGGAACTATTTCATGTAAACAGTGGGTAGACTTTGGTTATTAGGAGGATGCTAAGGGATGGTGAAGATCTGGGAACATTCCCAGGGATAGCTGGGAATGGGTAAGGAGGCTAGGGTCTCCAAGCACAGCATGGCAGTTGGCATTCAAATGACCAAAGTCCATGCCCTGCCTATTGCAGGATTAGTAGGAAGCCCCCAGACCAGGATTTATACAGCTGAGAAATCGGATCATGTATCTCTTGCCTCCTATCCCTCCCCAATCACTTGCTCTCCATGCCTTCCTCTAAATTTGGCATCATGTGTTTGCTTTGACATCCAGATTCCTTCCTCATCATCCCCTTTGATCAAACTTTACATTGCCCTGACTTTCAGCTCCCTGGGTGAATTCCCCTCAGATTTCATGCCCAAGGCATTCATCCATAGCCAACTGACCTTTGTTCCACAACTGCCCTGATCAATGTTGTGGCCCCTAGCTGCAGTGTCTATTTAAGTTTATGTTTTTATTAATTAAAAAAAGTTTATGTTATAAATAATCTATTCAGCTACATTTCAAGTACTCAGAAGCCACATGTGCCTAGTACCCATTGCAGTAGATGTTTTATGTTGGCAGAAAATTCTGTTACTTAGCCCTGTTCTCTCTAGTGACCTGTCAAGTAGCCCCTGTTTGTCCAGGCCACCCTTGGTTACTCTCTCAGCAGCTACAGAGAGGAGATGCAGGATAGAATAATGAAATTCGTGCCTGCTAAGTCTCTTCAGTTGTGTCTGACTCTCTTCTATGGACTGCAGCTAACCAGGCTCCGTCTGTCCATGGGATTCTCCAGGCAAGAATACTGGAGTAGGTTGCCATGCCCTCCTCCAGGGGCTCTTCCTGACTCAGGGATCGAACCCACGTCTCTTTTGTCTCCGGCTTTGGCAGGTGGGATCTTTATCACTAGCTCCACTTGGGACGCCCCTCCCCTAAGTGGGATACCAGGAATGTTACAAGTGTCGCACCTATCTGCCCTTGGTAGACATCACTACTCAATCACAGCATTATTTCCCACTGAACAAGATTTGGCTTTTGCAGTCTTTTTGAGGACTATGCTCCTGGAGATTGCTAACAAAAGTGATTAGGGTGGGCATTTGAGATGAACCATTTGGAACCTGATTCATTCCTAGCTAGAGCTAAAGAGGACAAGAACGTCCAGTGAAGCCAATGAGTAATAGAATGTAGACTAGCATTGAAGACTTCTGATTAAAAGCAGTGAAGCATGTGGTAGGGTAGTAAGTTCTAGAATGAAACCGCTGAGGTTCTCATCTCAGTTCTACCTTTTAATTTCTTTGTGGTCTTGCACTAACTGTGTTGATCCCCAGTTTTCCCATTTATAAACTGGGAATTTTAGCAACTTTTCTCATATGGCTGTTTTGAGGAATAAATGGGATCGTGTAAGGTGCCTGGCATAAAGCACTGAATAAATGATAGTTAGTATCACTACCAATGTGACTTTTAGAGTTCCAGTTATTATTCCCATCATATAGCGGAGGAAGCAAAAAATAAGAGCTTAGCCCTCATGTCAAGTTCACACAGCTAGTTTGCTGAAGATTAGGGGTTTTATCTATTTTTATTCCAACTCTACTGCTCTATTTACTAAAAGATGTTCTCAAAAATAATTCCTGATTTCTTACATGCACTATTTTTTTTCACCTTTCCAGTGTAAGATAAAAAATTCATGTATTTGTGTACTTACATAGCTCTTTGACATAGCTGACAAAGATCTCGACAGATAAATTGGTCGTGAACCTTTCTTGTGGAGACCTTTTTGAGTAAACTTTTCCCACAGTTTGTCCATCAGCTGCTTAGAAATGGACATTAAGGTCATGGTCACAGTCAGCTTGCTCCATTGCTTCCCGGGTTGATGACCGTTGCAACTTACTAGGTAGCACTAATAAACTGCTGACATTCAACTGCTCCTGCCTTACAAAAATTGCATTTTCTAGCTTAATTATTTTTATTTTTACAAATAAGGAAAACCGGCTGAAAAAAAATGTCAGAAACTTGCCCAAAGGCAAATAGCTAATAGGTAATGGAACTGAGATTCAAATCTAAATAGGCCTGACTAGGTTATCCATGGTTAGTTGCTATGCTTGACCTGGAGGCTGGACACCCTGTGACCAAACCCTTAAGGGTGTCATAGGGAAGGGGTGGAGTGGCCAGTCTCAGCAGAGAAGTATCACAGACTCTCTGATGGCCACAGCCATCACTGCAAAAGAAAATCAGACATCTTGCCTGACAGCCTGTTCACTGAAAATGTCATGGCAACCCACTCCAGTATTCTTGCCTGGAGAATCCCACGGACAGAGGAGCATGGTAGGCTACAGTCCNAGTCTCAGCAGAGAAGTATCACAGACTCTCTGATGGCCACAGCCATCACTGCAAAAGAAAATCAGACATCTTGCCTGACAGCCTGTTCACTGAAAATGTCATGGCAACCCACTCCAGTATTCTTGCCTGGAGAATCCCACGGACAGAGGAGCATGGTAGGCTACAGTCCATGGGGTAGCAAAGAGTCAGATACGACTGAGCGACTTCACTTCACTTCACTGTAACTGTATTTTAAGCCACTTGTTCATTACCTGCCATCACAGGATTAATGGAGAAGCCTAAAGTTTTGCAACTTGGAGTTTGTTATTTAAGCAGCAGTTTGATTCCTTTTGCATTTCTCGGAAAACCTTAATCCAATCTGTATATCCTTACTGGAATTTCCTTCGGAATTTCCTTCTTAATTTCCTGTTTTGTGGCAAGGAATACCTACTGCTCTCTAGGAGTAAGGCTGTCTGCCCGTGAGATAAATGGTTGGTTGATTTATCCTTTTAAACATGAAACTCCCTCTAAGGTGTCTTGTGAATATGAGTGCTTTTACAAACTGAACATCAGCAATCATCTTTTATTTGTCTAGAAAGATAAAGTTGATCATTTGTCCTACAATCATATGTCCTTACCTAGTCGAATGACTTTCCCAGACTAAGAAGATGTTCCGTTCAGTTCAGTTCAGTCCCTCAGTCGTGTCGACTCTTTGCGACCCCATGAATCGCAGCACAGCACGCCTCTCTGTCCATCACCAACTCCCAGAGTTCACTCAGACTCATGTCCATCGAGTCAGTGATGTCATCCANTCATATAAGGCAAGGGATCGAAGTCAGAGTCAGTGATGAGGAACGAAGGTGATAGGATCATGATTTCTTCTTTCGTTGTTTCAAAGACAGACATAAAACTGGCACCCGTAATCCATGAATGGAGTTGGGCAGTTCCGTGGCTCTGTGGTCCTTTCTGACATGTAACTACAAGGGGAAGGGTGTTGTCAGGGTAGACACCAGATAGGGGGTGTGTTTAGCAGAGAGTCAAAGGAGAAAATGTGAATTGTAGCTCCTGCAGAGTTAGGGGGCAGAAAAGCAAACTTAGTTACAGACATGCAGAGTTAGGAGCAGTAAAGGTTAAAAAAAAATACTAGGAAACGTTCAGGACTGCTCACTGTTCTCTTTATCTTCTTTCTTTCAGGAAAGGGAAAGAGAAAAACTCGTTCCTCTATTTTCCTTTTCACTGCAACACCCGCAGGCAGTTGCCAACCCAAAAATAGTGTTGACTAAAAAAATGCACAGCGTGAGAGTGGCAAGTTGGGCTTTATTTGGGGCAAAATGAGGACTACAGCCCAGGAGATGACGTTTCAGATAGCTCTGAGAAACTGCTCTGAGGAGGTGCAGGGGGCAGCTAGGGTACTTAGGAGTTTTGCAACCAAGGGCAGGTAGTAAAAACATCCAAAAAATTGTTGTTTAATTTAAAGAAAACTAGGTATCTTGTTATAGAATTTAGCACTTTTCTGTGGATGGAAAGATGCAAGAGTCTAGGCTCACCTCTGATATGCACCTCAGCTCTCTGGGGCCAGTATCCTGTGTTTTCACATCCTGAGTTCCCTCAAGGCTCATGTAGGACAGTCTGATGGCTGCTACACGGCAGTATTCATTGCTTCCTGAGTTTCCTCAGGACTCACCTCATGGACTGGCTTCTGTGGGAGGGCTACAATATTGCTGGCTGTGACATTCTTTGTTTACTGATGTGGCAGAAAATATTCCATTTCTCAGTAGTTATTTGTAACATAGGCAGTGTCAACATGGTCAGACAGCTTATTTAAATTTTTTTGATGAGCAATGAATTGATTCTTTTATAGGATATCAAACACTTGGATGAGCTGATATTTTTTTTTCTCAGAAACGCAGTCTATTTTTAAATTCAATTTAATGATTCTTATTTCTTTCAGGCAGGGCCCATCCTCTTTATATGTTTTACTAAACAAACAGCAAACTTGTTTCAATAGAGACTATACAGACTAAATGGGAATCTTCATGAAACAACCAAGTGGGAGGTGTAACTGAGTCAGCTGTTAGTGGGTTTCCGCTGTGGGTCTCTGCACTGTTGGAAGCTGTGATATGCATACAATGAGGAGCACTGGGAAAGAAAAAAACAGTTTCTAAATCAGCTGCAGTCTCTCAGGAGTTCATTTATCTGTGCCCCCATCGCTGCTCTGGGTGTTGGTTTTTTGTAGAAGGAGGATGTAAGTTTTCTGTAAAAGTAAAAATCTGTTTTCTGCCTGGGAAATTCTGCTTTCCTCCAGCTGGTGGTGAAGACTCTTGTCCCTTCTGTGTGGCTCTAGGCCAGTTGCTGTTCTGTTGTCTTAAGAATCGCTCCAGGCCTGATCTTCTCTGGTATAGAATATGTGCAGACAAGACCCATGTGTCCCTCGTGGATGTGATTCTGTACAGCTGAATCTGTCCCAATTTACCACCCCAGAGCAAAGGGAGACTATTAATATTTTAATGAATTACCTTAGGGGCACCATGGAAAAAAAAAAAAAAAAGAACAGTAAGAGCCCCAGCTTCCCTCCAGACCAGAAGCATTTCATCCATTGCCAGTCCTGCTCCCTGAACCGTTTTCCTTGTTAAATCTCAGCACTGTCATCTTTGGCTGTTTTCAGCATTTGTGTGCCAAAAGTAACAGACACATTCTTGGCCTTTTTTCTTTCAGTTTTTAAATTCTCTAGTTCAATGTTGGGGAAAAATGATTTCTAGGCAATGTTTGCAACTTATTTAGAACCACTTGCGAGAAGGGAGAAAAGCATAGTCAACTCACCAGTAAGCTAAAATCATCTCCTGTTTCCCAGTGAAATAAAAGCTAGTTCCAAATGTAATTTCACTCTGACCTCTGCTGTGACACAGCCTTCAACCTTGTATTCCGCGGAACACTGGTCAGGATGATCTCTTTTCAAAAGATCTCAAAGGACAAAGGGACAGAAATAACAGCGTGGTTTTCTGTTTCGATGTTGGTGGTACTTGTGCATTATTTTAAGTCTGGCTTCCTGGTTTGGTTCTGCTTCTGCTGGGTTTTCAGTACAGGAGATCCATTTCTGCTCAAGGCAGTTTGGAAAGTGTAAGGAACCACTAGATGGCAGAAGTGCACTGCCTAAAATCAGAGGGGCCATCGCTGCAGCATTCTCCCTGGATGCTGGCGGGGAGCGGGGTGGGGAGGAAGTTGCACTGATTATTGACTGATCCACGGACCCCATCTCCCCCTTTTCTCCTCCGACTCTAACTGCAGTCCTGGGTGCTATTCTCTATAGCTTCTCGAACACACTATTGGGGTGGATGGCCTGAGACCATCCTCTGCAAGCGGATCTGCTAGACAACACTGCAGCTTTAGTTTAAGGTGGCCTGAAAGTCTTATTAACGTTCCTCAGCATCCCCAGCAGTGTGGTCCTGGCAACAGATTCGAAAAGGTCCTAAAAATGCCTGAGATGAGGATTCTTAGCTTCTTCTGGGAAGAATGCAATAGGTCGATAAGGCTAATTCGAACAAATAACTTGTTCTTTGCCACCATTCATTTTTCTCCTTCCTTAAATGCATAATTAATTCCCACCATGAGCTAGGCACTAAGGATGTGAGCCTGAGTCTGTCTCATTCGATTCATTTGTGACCCACCTCCATGGGCTGTAGCCTGCCAGACTTCTCTGTCCATGGTATTATCTAGGCAAGAATACTGGAATGGTTTGCCATTTCCTCCTCCAGGGGATCTTCCCAACCCAGGGACTGAACCTGCATCTCCTGCACTGGCAGGTGGATTCTTTACCACTGAGCCACCTGGGAAGCCCCAGGCACTATAGATACAACTGTAAATAAGATTAATTCAGGTTAGGCAAGAAACCTGTAGTTCAGTTATGAGAGAAACCTAGGCAGTTAATGGGCGATTAAGACAGGTGATGGTTGCTACAATAAGAACGAATACAGGACACTTTAGCATTTTCTGCTGGGAGTGAAGACAAAGGCGAGATCTCAAGGCCAATTAGGAATGAGCCAGGGGGAGCCAGATGGAGTCTAACCTAGAGAAAAGAGGATGCTAACCCAACTACTATGGGAGAGAGAGCTGTCTCTTTGTCACTTAAGAAGCTGTCTGGCTGAAATTTAGAGTGGGATGATGACAGTGGAGGAATAAGGCAAGCACGTACCAGATTAAGAAGGGTCTGGCTGGATGGCATCACGGACTCGATGGACGTGAGTCTGAGTGAACTCCGGAAGATGAACAGGGAGGCCTGGCGTGCTGCGATTCATGGGGTCGCAAAGAGTCGGACACGACTGAGCGACTGAACTGAACTGAACTGTGTGCCATACCGAGGAATTTACATCAACGAGAAGCCATGAAAAATTATGTTAAAAGGCAGTATCTTGATCACATATGCTCTTAGATGGGTCATTCCGGTGGCACTTAGGAAATGGAGAAGAGGGAGGCTTTGTTAAGGTGAGCATTTTGGATAGTCACAAGGTAGTGGCAAGGTAGAGAAGAGAGAGTGAATGGTGAGCATTATTAGGAGGGGAGAAAAGATGTCTGCAGGCTTACTATATGTGTGGGGGCAAGGAGCAGTGGACTCAGTAGTAATCCTTTAGCCTTTCTCTGGGGTAGCTTCAGGGACTGTATCACCATTAGTCAATTGTAGTACTGGGGACAAAGTTCATACTAAACCCTAACAACTATAATTATTTAGTATTCATTTATCAGTTCATTTATTCAAACAATATTCGTGGCTCATCCAGTCTACATAAGGGATTACGCCATGTCTTGTGTATATCAGCATGAACAAAAGTGATATTTTCCAATCTTAAATTTAGAGAACATTTCTTTTCCTTCTGAAAGTGTTTTTCCTGTCATGTTTATTGCTACTATTATAATCTTCAGATACGAATTGTGTTGTTTTAACAATCATTATGATGAAACTCTCATTGCTTTACCTAGATGAAAAACTGCTTGGAGGCAGGTCAGCAACCAAAACCTTAACTGTTTCACACACACACACAAATCGAAAATTTTGGTCAAATGAAGTCATGTAGCTTTAATTCCTAAAGCTATTTTTGACACACAGTTTGGAACACTCCTGCCATTAGTATCATCATAGAAAAGGTGTCATGAGAATATTTGCTGAGCTCCTGAGTGTCAGCACTGTGACACAAGGTTCACACAATAGGCACAGACCTTCTCCGGAGCTTGAGATCTCGTGAGGACAACACACTGTAAGTGAGAAAACACACGGGCAGTGTATTCCTGTAATAATATGAACCTGTGATAACTCTCTGAGCTTTGTCTCCCTCGCGACAACACATTTGTGGAGGAAAGGTGCAGTCACACTTACGAGACAGGGAAAAACGGACTGGATTCTGAGGACCTGACTCCATTGCCTTGGTCATTGTTACTAAGCTAGATTTTGGGCTGAATTCATGGTCAAACGGAATAAGCAGCTAATAAGAAGAGACAGGGAATCTTCTAAGTCTTCAGAAAGAGCCTCTACACCAGAGATGGCAAAGATGCTAGGCTGAATCTCGTGTATCAATTCAAACTGGAAGTGGCTGCCTGGAGGGCCCCGCTGAGCAGGATTTCAGGAGAAAGGGGTTGTTTTCAAATGAACGCTTGCTCGGGAAGGGAGGGTGGTGACACACGGTGTCTATTGGTGCATTCCTCATGGCTTAATCAATAATATTGACATATCTCGAGAAAGAAGGCACAGAGAGATTAGAGTGTGCCGTGTAGAAACACGGGGTTCAGAGAAGGAGCTTTGGGTAGAAACTGCTCATTTCAGAATCTAGGAGACTCAGATGGTCAGAGTGAAAGCTGCTAAGCGTCGGTCATATTTGATTAGCCTTCATCATGACACTGGGACGCTAGAGAGTCTGCTTTTCTGTGCTCAAATACTGTGCTCAGGAGCGCCTTTGGATTCATCCGTCAATCTCGCCAATACCAGCAAGGAAGATAGATAGTCCATAAGAAGTTTAGGATTAATTTTTGTTGTTGTTTAGTTGATAAGGTATGTCTGACTCTTTTGCCACCACGTGAACTGTCGCCAACCAGGCTCTTCTGTCTGAGTAGGTTTCCACTTCCTTTTCCAGAGGATATTCCCAATCCAGGATCAAACCTGAGTCTCCTGCATTGGCAGACGGATCCTTTACCACTGAGCCACCAGGGCATTATTAGAAACAGCTAAGATCTGCTCTCTGGAATTATAAGCCTGAGGATCAGGCCCCTGGTTATAGTAAATTCATTCTAAGGTTATGTTCTCCTAAGGTTTGTTGGCCAGCTCGGTATGGCCATATGCATTACCTGGAAAATGCCTTTCTTTTGACTTTGATGAAACCCCATAAAGTTTTATCAGTTAGCCAAATCAGCTAATTTGTAAAACTTACATACCCCCCGTGCAGAAAACTGATAACAACAATAAATTATTCAAGAAACTCATAGTTCTATTTTGAACCAATATACTCTTTAAAAATAAATGTGACAATTAAAGCATATATAAATTCAGTTTTGATGATTTTTGGCAAGGAAGTACTGTTTTCTTTCCACTGGCATCTTCCCCTGATCTACTTGCAAGTTTTGCAGAAATTTTTGTTTTTGAATGTGTTTAAATGCAAATTTTAAGTTTACCCACACATTCTGTTAATGATGTGAGAGTTCTAATGTATCTTATTTCTGGCTTAAAAGATGAAGCAAAATGCAAATTTGAAGAACACTGAAGGAGTTTTCTTTCTGCCTTTTTAAATGCCTCCAACAAGTGCTACCCTTTAAGTTAAATTCACAGAAAAAAAAATGCCTAATAACAATTACTGCTAGGCCTTGACAGCTGGCATTGTATTTCTTGCAAATGAATATCTCAGGATTGAGTCACAGAACTATTTGCCACATAAAAGTTCATGGATACTAACTTCCTCCAAGGGAAAGGAAGGCTTGAAAACACTGCAGAGTCTGTAAAACCCTCATGGTCCAGTGGCTCAGCAGTCTGAGAATTTCACTTGGAATAGTGCTCGGATGGAAAAGAATGGGAAGAGGAGCACAGCTGGGAGAAGGCCAAAGACAGATAGAGCAGAAAAGAAAAAAGTCATAATCTGAATTTTAGCTGTAGCAGAGTGGTGACTGACTTAGACATTATGGAATATTTGACAGAGGAAGATTGAAACTTTAAGCACTAGGCTAAGAGACTGAATCAAAACGTTAAGATTTTTTTAAAACAGAAGCCAAGTTACTCACGTAGAACATATTATCTCCCCTGAGACAGATTTAATAGCCACAATTTCCTGCCATCCCAACGTGCAAGCTTGAGACTTCACCACTTTTCCCTTCAAGAAGTGCAGTCAAAGTCCCTCTCACGTTGACTTTGGGCTTGACCATGTAACGTGTTTTGGCAAAAGGGATTTCACACGAGGAGGAGCTTTGGAAGTATTATGTACAGTTTCTTGGCCTCTCTGGAAATACCACTCAGGACATAATACAGCCTCTATAGAGAAGAGGCTGTGTTAGTTTCCTATTACTGTTCTAACAGAGTACCACAAACTCAGTGATCTAAAAGATCCCACAAATCTATTGTCTTTATAATTGTCAAGGTCAGAAATCTATCATGGGTCAGCAGGGTTGAATTCCTCCTGGAGTATCTATGGGAGAATTCATCTCCTTGCCTTTTCCAGTTTTTAGAACCCACCTGCATTCCGTGGCTGGTTAACCTCTTCTTTGCATCCCTGTGACCACTTTATCTTTGTCACATCTCCTCTGACTCTCCTGCCCTCCTTCTTAAAATAACACTTATAACTAGATTGGGCCCACGAGCATAATCCAGGATAATCTTCCCATCTCAAGATCTTTATCTTAATCACACCTGCAAAATCCCCTTTCTCCTGGAAGGTAACATATCCATGTTCACAAGTTTTGAGGATTAGAATTTAGATGTCTTTTGGGGACCATTATTCTGTCTACCACAAAAGCCAAGTACAGGAGAACCAAGGAGCTCCATCCCACAGCCAGCACCAAAGTACCAGATATGGGAATGAGGCCCTCTTGGCTCTTCTAGTGCAGCCTAGAAAGCAGGCATGTCAATGAACCCAGCCGAGATCAGCAAAAGAATTACAAGAAATGGTATGCCATTGATTTTTAAAAAATATATATATATGTATTTATGTGGTTGTGCTGGGTCGTCATTGTGGTATGCAGGATCTCTTAGGAGGAGCATGTGAAATCTAGTTCCCTGGCCAAGGGTAGAACTCAGGCCCCTTGCTTTGGGAGCATGGAGTCTTAACCACTGGACCACCAGGGAAGTCCCTTTTATTGACTTTTAACTTGAGTTTTTGGGTGGTGGGCTATGAAGACCTCAAATCCTAAATTAAATAATTTTCACAGTAATTTAAATCAACCTTCTGGAATTGAGACATTTTACCTCTTTACTGACAAGGGTGAAGTTTGAAAGAGGGAAAATTACTTTATGACTTCCGCAAACACCTCCCTTCCTCATGGTATGAGAACTCTTATCCGTTATATTTTCTAACCTATTTCTGAATACCATCAGATGTCAAAAATGAAAAGGGTTTTTTAATTCAGCATCCTGATTGATTCCCTAATGTGTGTCTGATTCTTTTCTCCTTTTTTTTTGACATAGTTTAACATGCCAAGAGGTGTTTTGGATCCTTATCAGTACCATTAGCAATTGTTTCAGTTTTCCAGTTTCTGAAATCACACATGCTTGAAAATATTCCCTTATTCATCTCAAATCTTGGAGTCATAGAAGTCTATAGTACAGGCTACTTGGTGTTTTTACGGACCAAGGTATTTACTGACTACACTGTTCCAATTAAATCACCTATCTGAAATTTGTTAAGCACTAACCTCCACATTGGGCTCTATGGAATGCCATACAAGTTAAATTAAAAAGACAGAACCACCACTCTCTAAGACATTCCATAAAATTTGATTCAACAGACTCATGAGTGGAGTGATAAAAGGTCTCTTTGGTCTTTGGTAAACTCAAATGTGAAACACTTGATTTGCAGCTTAAGTTCCTGACCTTGAATATTATTATTTTGCCTTCTATGTCATATCCTTTTTAGAACTTTATGCTGAATGTCAATCCCATTGTCCTGGAAACTAGGCAAAGCTGAATTAATCACTCAGTTACTTTTCCTATTGTAAGGTATTAAGATGATAAACAAATGGAAGAATACATGTCCTAGTTTCCAATTTCTTTGGTGGGTGTAGGCAACTGATCAATTCTTCTAGTTTTATATCCTATCTCCTAACTTACCCGAGATGTCACTCTCTGTGACCCTATATGCGTGTGCTAGTTGCTTGGTCGTGTCCACCTCTTTGCAACCCAATGGACCATAGCCTGCCAGGCTTCTCTGTCCATGGGATTCTCCGGGCAAGAATACTGGCTTGGGTTGCCATGCCCTTCTCCAGGGCATCTTCCCAACCCAGGGATTGAACCTGGGTCTCCTGCATTGCAGGTAGATTCTTTACTGTTTGAACTACCTGGCAAGCCCTCTGTGAGCCTCTGGTAGTTTAAAAATATGTCTATAAGTTATCTAAAAGTATTCATACCAAGAAGAGGGTTTCCCTTCCTCCCTGTATCTAAGGGGGCCTTAGCAATTTGCTTGAAGGAGAAGCAATAGAANACTACCTGGCAAGCCCTCTGTGAGCCTCTGGTAGTTTAAAAATATGTCTATAAGTTATCTAAAAGTATTCATACCAAGAAGAGGGTTTCCCTTCCTCCCTGTATCTAAGGGGGCCTTAGCAATTTGCTTGAAGGAGAAGCAATAGAAGTAAGAGTGCATAACTTTGGAAAAGTGATGTTGCATAGTTCTGAAAAGGGCTTGTACCTTCTGCCTGGGTAACTCACCATCCTTGCTCTAAAGGAAGCCAGTCTCCGCGAGAGAGCATCCGAGATGAGCATGAGCATGCAGGAGGGGCCGTGTGCAGATCCTCTAGCTAGCAACCTCAGCTGAGCCCCCAGAAGATCTCTGTACCCATTGACACCCATGTGAGTGAGCCCTCTTGAAGGATCTGCACAGCAGACCTTCAGATGGCTGCAACTCCAGCCAGGATTTGACTGCACCTGTATGAGAGACTCCAGGTACCACCTATTCAGACAAACCCATCCCAAATTCTTGGCTGCAACACCTTGAGCAAAAGAAAATGATAATTGTTTTATGCCACTACTTTACAGGGCAATTTGTAATATATAAATCTAAAATATAAAATATAAAAATCATTTAAAAAAGAAAAGACACCAAACCTGAGTTGTTATCCAGCTGTGTTTAAACCAATTTCCCAATCAAAGATGGCCTTGTGCAGAAACACTTAGCTCAAGTTTCAGGTTTCTTATTGAGAAGAGGCACCAGTATCGGATATTATGAATCTAGGGTTTAGACCACATATTGCTACTCATTGCTCTGCGAGTCTGGTCAGATCACTCTCTCTCTAGGACCTACTATTTTCATCTCTAAAGTAAAAAAGTGGGACTAAATAATATGCAGGGTTTCTCCTATACTTTAGAATTTTATATTCTAAGGACTTTTGGGAACATGGAGATAGCCACATCAATAAAATGAATTGACTTATTGTATCTCCTAAAAGAATGCAGCCAACTTCCTGGTGGAGTGGCTCAACTGTAAACCTGTAGGAAGTTCTTTCAAAAGTGTTGGAAAGCTTGACTCCAGGTTTAAAAGATACTGATGTTATCTTAAAATTTTTTATTGAACTGAAAACAGTGAGCTTTTAAAAGATGACAGTAATTAGAAAAATCTTTCCTAATTTCATCATCATTAACTCAAGAAAGGTGTTATATGCCATTTGAAATTACTTCAATGTAACATTTGCTCAAATTATTTGTCATAAGTAGCACAGTGATTCCTTTTCTTATAAAATAGTTGAGCCCTCGGTTTTCCAGATCGTTTCTATTTGGAACGTGACCTTCTTGTTGCGGAATGAGCTACTTTGAAAATGTAAGAAGTTATTTACCCCCACACTCTAGGCACGTAGGGGAGAAGGAAATGGCAACCCACTCCAGTATTCTTGCCTGGAGAATCCCGTTCAGAGGAGCCTGGTGGGCTGCTGTCCATAGGGTCGCACAGAGTTGGACACGAGTGAAGCCATTTAGCATGTATGCATGCATTGGAGAAGGAAATGGCAACCCTCTCCAGTATTCTTGCCTGGAGAATCCGAGGGACAGAAGAGCCTGGTGGGCTGCTGTTTATGGGGTCGCACAGAGTTGGACATGACTAACGCGACTTAGCAGCAGCAGCAGCTAGGCATATAGAGGAAGCATCCTGGTAAAATTTTTATATTAAATGTTTCTGTAATATTTATGACTGTATAACAGGTAGACATTGTTTTTGTAATAAAAACAGTGCGACTTAAGTATATATTCTTGAGCTAAAGAGGTAAAATAGAAATCATTCCTCATGGTTTTTATTCATTCTTTGTATTGCTTGCCACTTCACATTGAATAGAGTTTGTTTGTTTGTTTTTCACCTAAGTATATTATTGCCTAACATTATCTTACTGTCTGTGAAGATTAATCAAAGTTTGGTGGAAAGTGGCTGTTTGACTGAAGGATGTTGTATTATGTGACAAGGGAAATGCTGTACTGAGATGTCCGCAAAGTGCTAAGCAAATGAAGAAAAGGAGATAGTTAATTTTGAGTGGAGGAAATAGATCAGGCTTCTGAGGGAGGTGACATATGAGTTGGGCTTGTCCATGGCAAAGCTAGAATTTTAACCCGTCTGACCACTCCACCCCACCCCAAAAACCCTCAAGATCTTAACCCTGCCTGTACCGTCTCCACAGCCACTCCACCACCCCCGGCAACCCCCTGCCAACTGCCCATCCAGACCTACTGTCTCTAATCTGATGTCTGCACATCAGAACCAGCTTCATTCTTGTTGCCTTCATAACTGTGGCAGGTAGGATAACACTAATATTTTAACATTAGCAGTCAAATTAATACCCAGCACTAATTAAGCATTCCCTAGATGTCAGGTCCTTTATTAATAGGGAGAGCTAATAGTTTATCACCAACCAGAGGCATCTTTTTTAAAGAACAATTCTCCTGGGATATTGTTGATATATACAATAACCTATGTATTAGAATATAGAATTTGATAAATTTTGATTTACGTATTCACCCCTGAAGCAATTAACCACAATCAAAGTTATACTATTACCCCTGAAAGTTTTCTCATGCTTTTTTATAATCCCCACCCAACACTCACCTCTGTCTGCAGGCAACCCCTTATCCGCTTTCTGTCACTAGGGGTTAGTTTTCATTTTCGAGAGTTGTATATTGACTGAATTGTGCAGTGTTTACTGGTTTTTGTGTTTATTCAGTCCAAGTTGTTGTGGGTACCAGTAGTTTCTTCCTGTATATTGCTAGATAGTATTGAATTGCATGAGTATCCCACAGTTAATTCATCTATTCACCTGTTGATAGGCATTTGAGCTGTCAGTTCTTGAATATTAACAATAAGGCTACTATGAATACTTATGTTAAAAAAGTGTTTTTTTTTTTAAAGCATCCAGGTTTTATAAGCAGAAAAGGCAAGACTCTTTTTAGACCCTTGCATCCATCATTTCCATCTTTCTCTGGGTCTTAGCAGATGCCATTTTCCAGGCCTAGAACGCTCTTCTCTGAACGCCTCCTCTGCCCTCCAACTTTCATGTGACCAGTACCATGTTACTTTTCCTGTCTCTACAAAAGCCTCACTTCTTTCTAGAATAACTCCTCTGACTTTCTGTCATCAGTGAGCTGGGTACCACTGTATATATCCTCCCACAGATACATTTTGTATCTTCCCCCATTATATGACTTATCACCAGGTATTTTAACTGCTTCTTTACATATCAAAGTTTCTCTAGAATTAACATTGTCTGGCTAAATACATGCTAAATAATTGAATAAATAAATGAATGAATAGTAAAGAATAAGATCAAAGTAAGCACAGCAGGGAATTAGTCGTCTATAATTAGATTGTGATGACATTGCACAACTCTGTGAATATACTAAAAATCATTGAATTGTACATGGCAAGTGAGTGAATTATGGTATATGAACTATATCTCAATAACTCTATTTATAAAAAGGGAATTGACAGACAGGAAGTCATCCTGATGGAAAATACTTTAAAGTGAAAGTCACTTAGTCATGTCTGACTCTGTGACCCCATGGACTATACAGTCCATGGGATTCTCAAGGCCAGAATACTGGATTGGTTAGCTGTTCCCTTCTTCTAGGGGTCTTTCCAACCCAAGAATTGAACCCAGATCTCTCCCTTTTCAGGTGGATTCTTTACCAACTGAGCCACCAAGGAAGCCCAAGAACGCTGGAGTGGGTAGCCTATTCCTTCTCCAGCGGATCTTCCTGACCCAGGAATCAAACCGGGGTCTCCTGCATTGCAGACAGATTCTTTACCAGCTGAGCTACCAGGGAAGCCCCATATGACATTAAGGAGTGACCAAAAATGAGGCTGGGAAGAACTCTTACCTTTTCAGTGTCAACTGTAAATGTCCTAGAAGATTCAATGATCAAAACTCAACTTACCACCAGGTTTTTAACCCCAATATTCTTTTCTTATTTGATTCACTTATTTACTTATTCACTTTTGCTAGCAAGTTTCAAAGTATGTTAAAATTAGTTTTCTAACAGCTATTGTGTTAACTGTCCCATGGTGAGTAGTAATCTAATCTAGAATGGAGAGCATAATAAACTAGGAACAAGGAGGAACTCATTCTTTACTTGGAACCATCCCTCTCCAGACTTGATGCAAATCAAAACCCGTATTTCCTGTCATGAAGGATACATGAGGCTTTACCATGATGATAAAATTGAAAAGTGCATTTGAAGCTGAGCTATATGGCAACCTACTCCAGTACTCTGGCCTGGAAAATCCCGTGGGAGAAGCTTGGTAGCTGCAGTCCATGGGGTCGCTAAGAGTCGGACACGACTGAGTGGCTTCACTTTCACTTTTCATTTTCATGCATTGGAGAAGGAAATGGCAACCCACTCCAGTGTTCTTGCCTGGAGAATCCCAGAGATGGGGGAGCCTGTTGGGCTGCCGTCTATGGGGTCGCACAGAGTCGGACACGACTGAAGCGACTTAGCAAATAGCAATATAATCTACACACACACACACATACACATGCACACGCGCGCGTGCATGCAGAAAGGCAGGACATTAACCATCAAAGTAATCACTGGAGGATTTTTCCTGTGGTGTTCATCTACAGGGTGAGGGTGGGTAGGGGCAGGAATACAAGACTAGAGAGATGAGTTGGTATGAATCTCTTTGCCCTGGAAAGAGTTTTGGATTTTATCCCATGGTCAAGGCAGAAACAACATTTTAAAAATTAGCTTTATAAGGAGAAATGAAGGACTGAATGGGTCATTGTGAGGGTAAATGCAGTCACGGCTATGAAAGAATTTGGTACCCCTGGGAAGAGAATGCAGTATAAATCAAAATCTCCTTCACTCGACTAACTTGAGCATAGCATTAACTTAGCCTCTCATTTGGGTTCAGGCTTTCTTATGCCCACCTCTGTTCTCTCTTCTGCCTTCCCCGAAACCCTCTGGTTCCACGCATAGTTTTGAGTGTGTGCTCAGGGGTCTTATTTTGTGCGTTTGGGATCAAGAAGAGAGGTATACTCTGGCTCTTGTTTTTTGAGGACTATCTTTTATCAAGTTGAAGGTACCCGAAACAGTCAGTCTTGGAGGGGACAATCTTTTTACCACCCTGATTTTTTCTTTTAATCTATTTGAACCTGTTTGATGTTTATCTGTAACTATTTCTTGATTTCAGTGCTTTGTAGGAGAGAAATTTATACCTGTCAGTAGGCTATGTGTGAGACAGTGTATGTGTGTGAATTTATGCACATGAGTGTGTTTGTATGGGTAGGTGGAGGGTTGTATTCAGTTTTTATTACTCCCTAACAAATGTCCACAATCTTAATAATTTCAAAGAACACCCCTGGGTATACATATATATATACACTTGTGGCTGATTCGTATTGATGTATGGCAGAAACCAATACAATGTAAAGCAATTATCCTCCAGTTAAAAATAAATAATTTTTTAAAAAATCACCCATTTAAAGCTCACAGTTGTGAAGGTCAGAAGTCCAGGCCGACTGAGCTAGGTTCTCTGGTTAGGATTTAATAAGACTGAGTTCAGAGTCTCCCAATGGGCCAGCCTCTTACCTGAAGGCTCTGGGGAGAAGTCCACTTCCAAATTCATTTAGGTTGTTGACAGATTTCAGAACAAAGACACTCTCTTATATATTGCTATTGCTATTGCTATTTCTAAGTCACTTCAGTCTTGTCCCATTCTGTGTGACCCCATAGATGGCAGCCTACCAGGCTCCCCCATCCCTGGGATTCTCCAGGCAAGAACACTGGAGTGGGTTGCCATTTCCTTGGAAAAGTGAAAGTGAAGTCGCTCAGTCATGTCTGACTTAGCGACCCCACAGACTGCAGCCTTCCAGGCTACTCCATCCATGGAATTGTCCAGGCAAGAGTACTGGAGTGGGGTGACATAGCTTCTCTTATATAACCACTGTGCAATTATCAAAATCAGGAAATTAAATGTTGATCAAAATATTATGACATCATCTGCAGTAATAGTCAAATTATTTCCTTTCTGCCGATAAGTCTATTATAACTATCTTCTTCTGCTTCAGGATCCCACTCAGAATCAGACATTGCATGCGGTGGTCACGTCCTGTAGTTTCTTTTCATCTGTATTATTATTTCCTCAATTTATCTTTTTTTTTTTTT